>PDGT01000024.1:4567390-4582195 GCA_003671415.1 Megathymus violae
CTTCCTCAGCACTTGTGGAGAACTCCGGGATCTCCAAAAGGAACACAACCGGAGTCCTCCAAGCGCGGCGCCCTTATGCTCGGGCTCCGCCCACGAGGGACCACAGGCCCCATCCCTCACCATCACCTTACAACGGTATGCGGCCACACATACCGTCGTCCTTCCCGGGGTTGCCGATGGACGGTTCGAGCTCCCATTCTAGCCGCCCGCAACCCCGAAAGCCCCCTTTTAGTCGCCTCTTACTGCAAGGTACGCCTAGCCATTGTGTGTACGTTCAGTACATAATGCCTTCACCGGCATTCTCGTCACCATCATTATCAACTTTAAAGGAGCTTCTTCGCATTCGGGCAACCTTTGGATTATATCGTAGGAGTAATCGTAAGTACTGTTATCGGGTAAAGATATTGTAATACATCTGTTACCAACAAGTACTTTAACAATCTTCAACGGCCTTAGCCCTAATCTGTTTGCGTTAACGATCAACATGAAATCTTACAATTGTAATTTTTCTTGCATCAAATCTTTTAATCAGTCTTTCAACCTGACCATTGACGCGATATTATTTTCCTTGATCATCATTACCAACAATTGAACTTTCTGATCACAAGCAAAGCTGAATCAAAAATCTGAGAGCAATGGGAAAAGTGATCACGTCTTTTATACTTTGCACACACCACAATCAAACGTCATTAGAAATAAACGCTTGACGTTTTTCCAATGCCTCTGCAGCACTGCTATCTTAAATAATAGTTAAAAAAAACTAAAAAAACACGCTTTTATTGCTAATTGAAATAAAAAGTAGAAAATAATTTTTAATTACAAAGAGTCTTTATTACAGTAGTAGAAGGTCGGACAATCAATCATAATTAATTACCTCAAATAAACATTATAATAAAATTTAAGTTATTAACAAAATAATTCAAATCAAAGTAAAAAGCGTAGGGTGCATTTTACTTCATTTTTATAACTTTTCTCTCATAGATAGTTGCCAATAGAATGATTGTGTCATATTTAATATATCGAGCACCCCACGCTTTTTAATTTGATTTGAATTATTTTGTTAATAAGTTAAATTTTATTATAATGTTTATTTGAGGTAATTAATTATGATTGATTGTCCGACCTTCTACTACTGTAATAAAGACTCTTTGTAATTAAAAATTATTTTCAACTTTTTAGTTCAATTAGCAATAAAAGCGTGTTTTTTTAGTTTTTTTAAACTATTATTTATTTCAAACTATTATTTATTTTAATTCATTTTCGTTGATTGTACTTTTATGAATAAAATTATTAATTAAAAGATTTTGATCACGATAAATATCTTATTTACTTGTCGAATTTTGTTGTGTAAAATAATGTCAAAATTTGTGTTCTGATTATTTTATTGTAATTAATAAGAAGCTTTTATAAATCACAGTTATTATATAACATCTTATATGAATATTAAATAGACGAACTTGCGTTTATGAGACTTATTAGTACCCACGCATGTGTAAGGAATAAACAAGGTTAGAATGCAACTATCCTAAAGACATTTTGGTCCCCGTTGAGCAATACCGCGTCCCCGAGCAAGTTCGAAAGAGTAAGTCGTAGACTCCAGAAATCAGTAAGAGTAACTCTGACTGGAAGTGCAGGCATGCGCAGATCGCGCGCTAGCTCTATCTTTCTCACTCTCCTACAGAGGATCTAAATAAAAAAGAATTTATGAATCCTGGCCGTCCTAATAAGGATAATCGGAAACTGTTATCAAATTATTGCATTGTCATCGGCCCTTGATATGTGTGCAAAGTTTCAAGTTGATCAGACTTTTAGAAACCAGTGAAAATTAAGCTCAAAGATTCCGTTACATACATACATACATAGATACAACCCGAGCTAATCAAAGCGTATTAAAAAGGTTGCAACACTGCTATCTTATAAAAAGGTTATACTGACATATCACAGGTCCCTATGTGATGTTCGTAATGCTAACAAATTTCACAATATGTGTATATTTCCTTCGTGTGATAAAAAGAGGGGAACTATACTAGTTATAATATCTTCTTTGTGCTTAGGAATTGTTGTAAAATAAATTAATGTATAAATTTATCTGACACGTGGTTGGTACAACAAACCTTGGACAAAAAATGGCATACGTTTTACAAAATGTTCACGCCTACGCAGCAGAATATAAAAGTAGGAATCCCCATAAATCTTGCACAATTTAGAGATTCGCTTATTACTTGCGGTAATGTGCCCTTTTAACTTTTATAGCATAAAGTTGTGGAATGAGCCGCGTTGGGCTCGGCGGACTAATAAACCGGGCTTATAACAGGACGAGCTTTTATTTAAATACTCATAGTTACGAAGGTACAGGTAAGATAAGCCAAATAGTTTGGTTTGGCTACGTAGTGAGTAACCCTTCCCTATTTAATGAATTTGGCATTGATTAATGGTATTTTGTTTACTTTGTTGCAAATTATATGGCATGCAAATTGTTTTCCTTTCGACTATTTCATTCAGCCCGTTGTATTTGTCTTGTATTTTAGAATAAATAAAAAAAAAATCAATTTCAAAACTAATTTAATTTATTGTAGTATGCAGTATTTTAAATTTGGAACAGATCATACCATTCATATGTTTATTTAATTGCTGATATGAAATTTAAACATTTAACCATTTAAAGACACCCTAATATTTTTCGATCTATAAATTCACCTATAATATTCGTCATGTCATATTTATCTCAATCTGGAGACCCAAGTCATTTTTAAGTAAAGATTATTAGACCTAAAAAATAAGGACAGTTTTCTATGCTTATTTTAAATTTTTTATTATTGAACACCGATCAAAGTACATTTTAGACCTAACTTCTCGTACTATTTGATGTCAATCACACATAAAACCGTTTTGTTTCTTTAAAATGTGTTCTTTTTTTCAGGTAAGTCATCAACAAAGCAGTATGTCGGAGCCTCAAAAGACAGCAATAGGACAGTAAGTCAATGATACAATCACAATTCACGTAGCAACGACTAATGAAATTATTTTCGGGCGAGAAAGTAATTAAACTGGTATTATCATCAGTAATAGTATAGTAGGTTGTCGGTACAATCGACCAACTTACCTAATAAATTAACGCCCTTTACACTTCATCGAATAGTGGGGTCTTACATCAATTAAAGGGGAAGTATTAAGAACAGGCAGGGACGAGTTCGCTAGGTATTTTTATTGAGGTGCGTAAAGTTACGTGTTCTCTCTGTATAAATAAGTAGTGGTCGACCCCGACTTCGTTGGGGTTGAACACTTATCTCAGTAGAAGATCTAAATGAATAGAAAATCAAAACTCTGCCTATTTTTATATCTATACACTGTATATGTACGTATATATACATACTGCGATAAATCACATTGTATTTTATCATACCATTGGGTGTTATTAATATTATAGTAGCTATTAATATAATAAACTAGTAAAACGTCCTCGCTTTGCTTTGTAAAATTTTGCGCGAACAGATCTTTGTTCCGGGATGAGAAATATCCTAGATTTTACCCATAATATAAGTTACAAAAATCATCTAAATCTGTTGAGTTGTTTCAGTGTTGAACGTATTTAGACATATAGTTAGAAAACATTCCGAAAAAAATATGTTTAGGCCTCTATAGCGATAACAAAGTCTGCCTTAATTAAAATTTACAGATTTAGCCCTGATACAATTTTATGATTTGGAAGATTTTATCATAGGATTGGTTATATTTATCATAAATAATTCGAATAGCAATATCGGATATACATATGTAAATAAATACGGGGGGGAAAATTTAATTTTCTTATAAATAATCGCACATTACATTTTTGCTACGCATAAATATACGACACGACTCAGAGGTCGCAAGTAATTCCGTGATATTAACTTATCTCAGGTGCGCGTTCACGATGAATACTCAGAGGGCCTATTCTGACACCTTCCAGATATAGCTTATATGGAAGTGCACATTTTTTCACCTATCTAAATGACTTGGTTCCGTAAAGCTTTTGGCTATAATGCTTAGTCATCAAATATCATCGCTATAACCAACAACACGGGCACTTTTACGGGGAACTTATCTGACGCGTGAACGTTGGAACGAGATTAAGTATATGATAATGGTTATTGTTATTCGTAACATGAACTCTAGCAACAGCAATGATGGCCTAATGATTTAAAAATTGGTCACTTAGTGAATAGGGTTCGTATCCTGTTTGCATTTTAAATATTTTCATGTAACTACAATATTTACAATAATATCACTAGGTAACCGATGATGGAATTGTGATGGGGTTTGCATATTTGAGAGTTCTCAATAGTGTGTGAAGATTGATGGTAATTTGAGTTATGTTTCAGTAAACTACTTATTTGGGGGTCTGGAGTCCAGTAGTGGAACAATTATGGTAATAGAAAATTCAGATGAATTTCATTTATTTTAGTTTGTTATAATTTTTTTAGCTTTCCGAGAAGTTGTAGCTTAAATGTTATGTTAATAATGGTTTCTGTATTCGAGTACCACACAATCAATGAGTTCTACATATATTACACATAGATAATATTCAACACCGTTCAAAAGTTTTAGAAAGGACATTGAGGAATTTTTATTTGCAAATATAACCACTACGAAACGTGCAGAATATTGCAATCATAATGAAATTTTAAACGTGGTTTCTTATAAAATTATGACATATTTATATCCATGTTGGCAAAAACGATGTAAATTTGCAAAGTAGGTTAAAAGCATTCATGCTGTCCTTTCCTTCTGACTTTACCTCCTCGCATATACTTACGGTAAATGTTGCTCGTTCTATACAGCCAGCCTGCGGTGAAGACGTGCGAAGTTATTGCGAATATATGCGATAACGCAACGTCTCGGAGAGAGGCGTCTATTCTGCGTACTACTTCGGGCCTCACATACACCTATTAAATTACTTACAATTTATTCCAGCATTACCCCACTGTATTTCATACGGTACACCAAGTTAATCTTCTGCATATGGTTTTGAATCGATATACATTCCAAATTCGGTTTGATGTGTCTAGATTGGCGGTATAATCCACGATGCGAACTTTAGTTGGGGATCTTAGATTGAATTACAGAATGTAGTAGGTAGAACCTCTAACAGTTGCGACGCGGAGCTTACGCTCGGTAATCGGCTTCCCGATGGGTGTCGTTTGAGAATGGACGTGATATTGAAGTCATCTCAAAACTTCATATATTACAACTACTTATGAGTTATATTTAAACTTGTATCACGAGAATGAATTTAGAAAATCAGAATTGTTGTACTTTCAACTTAAAAATGTAAAATGACCAATAAATAGTTTATTTTTATGTTGTAAAAGGTTGTCTGTGTCCTTTAGAGATTTCTTCCAGCATCTTTGCGGTAGAAATAAGTCATATTATGGCGGAACTAGCAAATCAATTGAACGAGGAATTGAAAAAAATATTTTGACTTCTACGTCTATAACAAATAAATTAAATTGTTCAAATAATTCTAAGAATAGATTTTAAACTACTGCGGCAGAAGTAAAGTCATTTTATTTAGTTCCTAAATAATATTTGATATAGTAATATTGGATTCACGTCTGTTAAATTTCACGATCCCGATCTCGATGCCTTAGATGAAGTTACCATGCATCAAACATGTTGCAAGTATGGCGAATATTCGGTTAACGTCAGTTGAGTGTTTTATGAATACCAACGCGCTTCGAGGTGTATGCCACTGACGTTGAACATTGTAGATAATATTAAACAACCGTTACGTATTGAAATATTTAATTTTAATGTTAGTTTTGTAAAAGAACTTCAGAACTTTATGTCTTGTTACTTAAAACATTTGTAACTCACATTACACAAATAATTGTATTTCAATTTTGTTTATTTCAAAGCCCTGTTGGATATTTTCATTCATATCGCGGTATGTTGGTTACGCGTTTTCACGCTATGCTTTTTATAACGATGCTAGGGTTGCTACGAGGCCTTGTAAATGGCAAGTCGTGGTAATGGACGGTTCGATGACCGCGTGAATGTAAGCAATAATTACACGTACATCGTAAAAACCTTGCTCCACATGTTTTGAAATATATGAAATACTAGTCGTTAAGTTATTAATTTATGACGGGAGAAATAAATTTTATTAATTTAATTTTTGTTACTATATGTTTAACAAATTGGTGGATATTAAATTAATCGAATAAAGCCTTAGCCACGATCAAGCAATCGAAAAACGTAGTTTCATATTTTTTTTTAAATGTTGTTGATTGCTTTCACTCTCGATACTTTGATTCCGTATCTTTGTAATGTACTCTTTATTGTATGTACATCTGTTAGACAAAATAAAATAAAATTTTGTTTGACAAGTTATTCAAAAACCGGTTTAAATGTTAAAGAGTGATTTCTTCTAGACAAACTAAGGGCGAGGAATTTAATAAGAATAATATTCTAAGTGGCTTAAGAGAGACTTAGAAACAATGTATAAGACTGGTGTTATGGATAGTCTTAAAATAACACTATAAAATTGTGGAATAGACTTGTAATTTAAATAGTTATTTTATTTAAATTCAATTATAATTGTGTAATAGATAATAGTAGGTTGTGGACGGTAGGATTTAGGAAGAATGTGAAAATTTTAATAGTACCGTATTCTTCTTCTATCTAAAGATTTATACAAATAGCTGTTTAGTTATGGGATTGTAATATTTTGAAAAAAAAAAACAATTTTTTTGATTTTTTTTTTTATATAAAACTACAATATTTCTATGTCTAGTCCATAACACGCACTTAATACACAAAGAATTATTACAACTTGACATTTACTTCCTCCAGTAATTCTGTTATCAAGATCGGAAGCTGACCATAAAGTGATTTATTTCGTTGAGATAACACAGACCCGGGTAGATGGTTTTGTAAAAGAATAACTTGCACCGAACTGCTTGTAAAGATAATAAGAAAAAAAAACACTTTTAAAGTTGATGAAGTACGTACAAACGTAATTATTCATTAAAAAAAAGACCGACCGAATTTGATAAATTGTACCTACTATCACTCCTATCTATTTTTCGTGATGCTAAGAATTTATTGTAAGATACTTACATTTCATGGAAGTGACTTGCAGTCCGACACTGGATTTGGTGGAAATATCCAATTTATTTATTACAGTTGATGACAATGCGAAATGCTTTGCCCCAATCCATTGCATTGCAGTAATTGAGACACCCTAAAACGGTGACTTAACTTAAGCAGTCAAATAAAGAAGAAGACGTTTCTTTGCATTTGCGACGTCTACGGGCGATGTTAAGAGGCCTCGAAAGACTACTGGTTAATTCTTTGCATTTATTTGATTTTGTTACAGTCAAGGGTAAAAGATTGGTAATACTGTTGTGATTATTATTATCACTGTATGAATACTACTTTACTACTTAAGATCATATTAAAAATCACTCCCCGTGACTTCTGATATCTGAAGCCTTTTCAATATTTTAATTAAAAAGGCAAATTGTTTGTGTAAAAAAAATATGACTTTTAATCAACCAATTTAAAATTAAGTCTTTTGAAAATTTATTTCGTATCTGTACATCAAAAATAACTCATTACCCTTATAGCATCACTGTTCGACTTCAAGATTTTTTTAAACAACCAGTCGAAGTATCAATTTAAATAAATACCTTATAATGAAATCTATGGCCTCTTGGGAGCGAATTTATTGCTCACAGCCTATAACGTTGCTCCAGTTAACCAACATAAAAATTTGCAAGAAGCAAGATCTCATAGCCTTAGCAAAAACAACGTAAATTTATAATAGTATCCGAAAAATAAATGCGGTCACTAACCTACATTGCTTGCAATAACCTCACAAAAGCCCTGTTATAAATAATATCGTGATATCGGTTGAATACCTGAAAATCCATGTATGCAGTAAAGCTCTTGCGTGTTTATTTTTTCGAGTTTCACAATATTGACATATTGTTAGTGCATCCTCCAGCACCGACTCGTGACGTAGTGTAAAATTTTTAACCCTGTTTTTTGGTGATTTAATCATATATGTGGTTTTCGCTGAGGTTTCGCTTTTATTTATCGTTAACTATTTACATATTTACAGGCGACTTATAAATATATATTTAAAACATATGTTATATTTCACAATGATGGAAATATAAGGTACATTCTCATAGACACATATATATAACTATACATTAAATAAACATTGTTTAACTATAAACTTATACTACCAAAGTCATACGTTTTCCATATTTAATTTATGTTGTGTATACGTATAAACAATTGAGGATGAAAAAAAGGATTCTATTTCCTCTATTGATTGATAAATACTGCGCATAATTCTTATTTAATGTCATTTTTTTTCTTTCTTTCCTTCTTCTTAATTCTTTGCCGAAAGCGCTTCAGTGATAGCTATAGTATTACTTGTACTACTACTATAGTCTATGGGCGACGGTGACCACTTACCATCAGTTTGCTCGTCTTTACATCCAGGCGACACGTATTTACATAAAAAACAGTAGGCAATAAACGAACAGATATATCATCTGATGGTCAGTAGGTACCATCGCCTATCCTTTATATTTGGTGACAAAATATTAAGACTCAAATACCTATGTACCAATAGCGCCATCTAGTGGCGAGTTACAGGTTATTGACTGTACAACAATTTTCATGGCGATCGGTTGAGGTTGAGGGAAGTTTCATCAACGTGGATAACATAAAATTTTCACTATGAAAAATAATTAGAAAAACATCTTTTACGGTCATCGGTCAAACGGCGGTGCACAAAATTTATTAACATTAACTACTCATTTAAAAACTTCCATTTTCAATTTATTTGAAGCATATATTCGTTAATACAGAAATAAATATACGTGCTGTTATATAACCGATATTTCTTATACAAATTCTATATCTTAGTAGCAACCAACAAAATATTTTTGATACATAACATTTGGCATTTGGTGGGACTAATTTCTTGAATGTGACGGAAATATGTAACAGAAAGAAGGGAGAAACGTACGCTGATCAATTTGTCGACAAATCTTTCAATTTCGCAAATATACAATTCAGTTATGCCGTTTGTGTACAATAGTGTAACGAAAATGACGATGATAATGATACAAAATATCAAAATGATATAACTAGTTTAGTGTTAAGTTACTCGGCTATTACATACGTATACACATGTAATATTTACACGAGACCTGTCGTTCCACTCTTAATTGAGTACAGAGGTGTAATTAATGATAACAAAAGGCGGGTGCGCGGGAATATCGACGAGATTCCAATTAACATAGCGAAATTGACTCAACTGAGTAGGTGATACCCTGCAGCTAAACAACTTGCGCAAACAAAGCTTCATTGCTCCATTGTAACTCGTGAATGGTGACATCCGAGGAAACCTTAATTAAACAACGCTCTTCGGAATAAGATATCGTTAGCTTTCATAACCCTTGTTGTGTACAACTGTACACTATGTTGTGTATATCTAGGAGATAAATTTTGCCGGTATAAGCAAATACATAAGTTGTAGTAAACAATATCAGGCGCTTGTTTTCGGAACTCCGCTGTTATATAAATAAAGTCATACATATTATAAGTTCGTTTCGTAACTTACAAGTAATAAATGAGAAATGTATAGTAAATGTAATACTGTAACACTTTACATTTCTACATACAATTTTAAAACAAACACGTATTTTCAGTAAGCTCTGTAATCGCTATTTTAGTTAATTTTGTTTCATTATTAACTGTTTCATTGTTATACCATCACAGAGAAATCACTAAACAATTTATACAGTTTCTAAATAGCTAAAATGTTCATCATTTATTTTGTATATTATAATGAAAATTGCTTTTTTGACTGATCAAATAAGCTTTTGTTCTTCTGTCCGCATGGTTTTTGTTTGGCTTGTAAAATAAGTTGGGTTTAAACATGTTGTTTAGCAATGATAAACCAGTGGTTTAAAATTTGGTTTACCGCACGGGGAGCCCAGGTTTGAATCACGCAAGCACTTTTATTCAAAGGTCTGAGATGTCTGCTAATCCGAACTTGGTAAGCATGGTGGATTACAGGCTTTAACCCTCATAGTGTGGGAGAAAAATAGAGTCCAGCTGTAACCTGGATGTACTGGCCAAAATAGAACTTTTATTCGCAATTAAAAGGTTGTATACATTGATTTATTAGTTTATTTAGCGAGAGGAAGGCCCAAGTAAGATAGATTATGATGATATTCATTGGTTTATTGAGACAGAAAAATAAATATATGCTCACAAATGTCACTTGCTCGACCTGAAATCCGCAGTTGGCGTGTAGAGAGTTATCAAAAACATTTTGAACCTCGAGAACGATCAGTGACAATTATATAAACAGCAAATATATGTATATACGTTTCTTTACTGACGCCTCTCGGTAATCGCAGCTGGCGTAATATTGTTAATTTTATCGTATAATCAAATATTATTTTCGTTTTCGTTTCAAAACGTAGTAAAATAAACATTAATGGTTAATGTTAATTGGGTAAAAATTCTAATGTCGCATATCCATTAATACTAAATTTAAAAAGGCTTCAAAAGAACTCACTAGTCACATGTCTTGACCTACAAAACAAATGGGTTGTGACTGCCTTTAGATCTAGATAAGACGTAAAATAAAAAGTTTGGAACAAAAGTCTCAAAAGCAACCAGTTGCAGTCTGTGTGGAAAAAATTACAAATAAAATTAGATACTAGTTTTTCATAGCGAAAGCAATAAATGAGGAAATAAAAAACATTTGGCACAGATTTTGGTTTCAATATTGAGATGGTTCAATCAATCACAACTCGGCCTACTTACATAATAACAGTTACTTTAGTAATAAGTTTGTACATTGTATCTCCTATATTCTTTGTTTTCCTTTCAAATTCAAATTCAAAATAATTTAATCATATAGTATTCTGTAAATACACTTATGCACGTCATTTTTTGCTTCTACTACTGTTTTGAAAAGTTTGTTTGTTTAACATTGAGGAGAAAAAAGAATTTTGTAATTCTATTGTGTATATAAATGATAAAATAAATTTATAAAAATAATTCACCGGTGATTTTGGCAGACGCCACCGTTTTCATTTTCAATACCCAATTCACAAATACCTATGAATTTATTCATTACTCTGAATAACCGATTTTCGATACTGTTTGCAGAAAGCAATCAAAATATAATTTACATCTCGAGTAAGAAATATTTTCCGTGTTTTATAATAGGTGCGCCAGTGTTTAATAAATATTTTATTTGTATTCAACATATTTTAATTTTATTAACGGTGAGTTTCACGTAACCCATGCTGCGCATCAAATAAACTCGTTTTGACGAATACAGATATATTTTTTATATAAAGGCTATTAAATAAAATTTTCGTAAATTGACCAATTTTCTCCTTTATCTCACAGTTTTGATATTTTTAAGAATAAGAGAAGAAGGATGTGAAAATATAGCAATAAATCTCTCAGTATTTCGGGTACATAAATTTATATAGTGCTTCGTTTTCAGCAACATTTTTTATAAATATTTCCACCACTAACGCCTAAATCTTCATTGTTCACGTTGGAATTTATACGATACAACTTTGTTTAATTATATAAAAAATTTCTTACATAATTTATTCGATTAACCTTTATTAAATATCAGTAATTCGATCCCGCTACACTTTCGGAAACATACTCCTAGTATACTTCTTAGTCGTAGTATTAATACCTTATAGTTTTATAATATTTTTACGTGATTTTAATCTTCCGTGTAAATTAATATAGGAATTGGTTAAACCGGATGAAAAGTCGTGTTAAAATTACTACTTTCAGATGAATACCGACAGGTACCATGATTTTCTATCGTGAAGGATCAAAAACACGAAAAAATTCCTCGATTATTCGTTTTATTTTTGTAAGTGCGATTGTATTTCTCTACTACTTTTGTTTTAAGAACTGTGAAGTAAAATGAAGTTTTCGAGAGCAAGAATACAACACACAACATATATTAGCTGAAGCATCACAGGAGTGGGTTCTCACGCCCCCTAAGATTCGTCCGTGTTTGTTCAAGTCGTATCCGTATAAGTTGCGTGAAATTGATACCAGCCACACATGATCCTGTTTGCATACAGTGAATTGCTATTACAATATCGAACGAAACCTTCCCTTGTTCGAGGAAACGATTTTTGGGAAACCATTCAAAGGAATAATTGGATGGCACAACAAAAAGATTTTAGCGACCCAACAAGAGGAAATCTAATCAATTTTTTTCTTAGAAAACTGATACGATCCTGTATAGGGATATTTCAGGATTCAAAGTGGTTTTGTATTTTGTTTTTGGAACTTAAGTATAATAATATTAGTAACGTACATTATGTAATCACTGAAATATATTAATATTTCATATATATATATATATATTATAATTATAAGATAAATCATATTTCATGAATCAAAGTCATTGTTTTCGTGTGGTGCCGATCAAACGACGATTCAGTTATTAGTACGCAAGATTACTTGGTTTTATCAAAAAGTTTCATAATATATGATAAATATATATTTTTTTATGTTAAAAGTCCACAAACGAGCAGACGAGCCACCCGATGGCAAGTGGCCACCGTCGCCCACGGACACCAGCAAAACCAGTGGTATCACTGATGCGTTGTCAGCCAGGAGACGAGAAAAAGGTAAGAAAGACAGTACTGGCTCTGAAGCCTCCAGCCAGAGCACGACGAGTCGTTTGGCGGCTGACTCAAGCAGGAGGGTGGTAGCTAGCCAGGCAGGCTTCACAGAAAGATAATAATATCAGTAATAATATCAATGACTGAATAATAATACTGATAATATAATCCTTACGAGAAGCCTTAACACCAAGCAGGCTGGCTTCTGTCGCCTCTTACGACACCCTGTTCTGCCAGCATGGGATTGGGGATAGTATTCTAGGCCGCCCCAATACGGCCAAATATTTATCATTAGTATATTTAACAAAATATTTTTTCAGTTCTTTAATTGTCATCAATTAAGTTTAAGTTATTTTAGTATAAAAGATGTATTTTTAATGTTTTTATAGAAGTTTAAGGTTTTTGTAATATATATTTTTCAAAATGTATTTATTAACATTTTTATTTTATTTTAGAAATAACAATAAAGAATAGAAATCAGTACTGTATTGTAGGTACAAGAAAAGATTTATAATAACAAAAACCGAGAAAGCTTTCACAGAAAACAGTTACATTTCTAATCGTATCTGCACATATCATTAACCAAATAAAACACAAAAGTCAGCGAATCGACAACTTACGAGGTGTTCCCGAGGCGATATAAAACGCAAGATAGGAAAAGCCTTCCCCCATTCCGGGCCATATACGGCCTATTCATTGCGAAGGGTAACAAAATTTTATTTCAAGTTAAATTGTGTTCGGAATACGGCCACTTCTTATTTATTGGGGTGAGTATTGACGCATAGAATAAATGTATAACAGAACAACCATCGGAACTATTTGGATTTTTATTGAGATATAAAATGTTTCGAAACGTTCATAAATCTATGGCATGTGTGACAACCTCCCACTAGCTTGTAAGCGATTCTAGAAGTTGAACAGAGGAAATAAAACTTTCACACTTAGTTTGAACTTCACACGATTAAAAATAAATATTTACCAACTCCTTTAAACTTAAGTCTTTAAACTTATCAGAAAACTTTCATTAAAACCAATAAAATTCACAGTTCGCTTTAAAGAGTGGGAAACCCGAGTCATCGATACGAACACGTTATAGTACATATATTCCTCAGAGGAATAGCATCTGTGACGATCTTATTTTGGTCCGTGGCAACACCGCAAGTAGGAATTTGCATACATCGCAAATCAGTGGGTTGGAGTTAGGTACTGTGTGGCTGCCCTCAGAAACGCTCTCAACTACTTTTTTTTCTGTTATTAATAATGAATATAATTTAATCTTTACGTCAAAAAATACTTATATGTAAAAGAAACTAAACTTTATACGTTTTTATAATGTACTCTATATATATGACAACAGGATTTTAAATTTTAAAACATATATGGGAAGGAATTATATACAATTGCCAGCCAAGAACCACTGCAACAGCGTGTCTTCTGGATTATAGTAGATTGTACAGTGCTTAAGGGCCGTCAGGAAGAACAGCCTTCGCTAAGCCTCAACTACTGTTCAATAACGGCGCGCCAGGAGCAATGGAAATCGTCTTGGAGTCACGGACAGGTGAAGGCTCTGACACCTTAAAAACTTTACGTCGTTGTCCTTCGAGTAAAACAAAAACTCACGACAATCAGGCTGCCCAATAAACTATTTACCGATCAGCACAAGAGTAGCGTGGTAGTTCTCACATCGGGCCTTGTCCATACGGGGAGACGTGGTATGTGCCGTGGACCACTAACGTTGACGTTTAAGCCATACTAGTAAATATATTTTCTTTTTAAATTAAAATTCAAATTTCAAAATCATTTAATAATTATGTAAATATACGACAGTTTTTGCTCCTATTGCTTTAAAATTGAGACGTGTAACGTTATAGTAAAAGATCAAAAGGAATTTAGAAGATATAATGTATTTAAGAATTCCTGGCGGTTACAATGACTAAAATACAGTAGTTACAAGATTAAGAAACTAAAAAGAAGGTCACTTGTAAGTAAGAATGTAGGCCCGTCGCTTCTCTGGCGGGCAGCGCACGAAGACCTCGGCGACTGGAGCGTGCGTTTAGAGCGCACGAGACGATCGGAGTCCCCGGCGTTCAGCGCACGGAGACCTCGGCGA
>PDGT01000024.1:4583615-4653949 GCA_003671415.1 Megathymus violae
TCCTGAAGTGATCATCAATCCCGATTAATACAATTTTGTGGGTGCTCGAGTCTGGTGAAATTCTGGTGTATATCGACAATGTTCTAAATTTTCGTTTTTGTGCACGGAAATTGAGTACCTCTGTTGACGTATAAGTCAAGGTCAGGTTAGGCCGAGTCAAGATAAAATTAAAACACTAATTGAATCCGCTGCAGCCAAAAACGTGAAACAGGTCCAAGAGTTCATGGTGCTCTAGAAGGGTGAATGGACTCCAGAAGAATGCGCTGCTTTCTTCGATTGTGCAGACCAATCAAACGGTATGTCCATAACAGAAGTTGACGTTGAGAATGCACCGAATGTGCAGAGCCGCCAAAACTGTGGTGATAAGGGAGGATCATCTGCTCCTGACGGGGACGTCAGGGTGTCAGGAGAGGCCGTGTTAGCAGCAAAGTGACGTCACATCCGTTAAGAGGAGGGGATGGCGGTGAGTCACCGCCAAGCATATATATAAGACGATGAGCGCTCGTCTAGGGACACTTATATTTGTGGTGAACGTTTTAAGGGGAAACTCTGCCCGTTTGAATAATCAATTCTGCTTCGTCTTATATTTGTTTAGAATTCATTTACAACAGTCTGCTTGATTTTCTATTTCGTGATTTATAAATTTCACCATTTAAAATACTAGTGATCTTAATTAATTTCTTATTTTTATTTATTTAGTCTCGTTTTTGCTAAGAATATATCTGAAATACTTGCTTCTTCGCTTCCTTCCATTGAATTATGACCCGTAATATATGTTTCAAATATACCGAGATTTCTACAAACAGTTCAATGACTTAAGCGTTATATGAGCACAGAGAGATAGTTAGACAAACATAAAGACATAAATTCCGAAAAATACGGTTTTCACCTCTAACAGTAACAATGACTAACAACAAAATTTCCAAAAAAATATTTCATATACCGATTTAACCTTGTTATAGTTTTATTATGAGAGCGGATAACATGTAGAAATAACAATGAAAGTATCAATACATTTACACGAGGCGTATTTGATTATCATCAAGGCACTTCCAACGCTCAACATGTTTGATTAATTTGTAATTAATTACACGCGGTAATTGAATAATTGATAACGAGCGAAACTGGTAATTACAACACATGTTTTTAAACGATAAATAAATTTTGTGATCACGTGTTTAAGCTTGTCATTTAATTTCATTTTATATATTTATCTTTTTTTGCAAACCTTTTGATGGCCCCTTTGAATTAGCAATACCAAAAATCATTCAAGTCCGAATTGTATATGCGTGGGACAGGAATAAGTTGAATTGTAACTGAGAATTTTCATTATTGAATGGGTTTTCTATGGGTGAAAATGGGTGAATGGATATGAAGGTTTTTTTTTTTTCCAAATGTTTGGTGCAATATCTTATAAAATATGGTGAATGGTAAATTTTCATGCATACATTTATGTCCTTCATGACAATTTATTTCAGAATTTCATCTTTATAATCGAAATCATAAAGCAGTAAATTATTCTTAAATAAATTAACTACGAAGTATTGGATTTTCGCCGTCAATATTAGATTTCAGACATAAATTGTAACAATAATGTAACCCAAATTCTATACTCACGTCTACAGATATAATGTAATATCGCATTTTAATGAAGGCACCCCGCTATTAAAGGGCCTTCGTTTTAATTTGCTTAAATAACAAAATGAATAAAGTTACACTGGAACATCTTGCGGGTGTCGGTATTTTGGCGTCTTGTACAAGTGTGCGTTGTTTTATTCATAGACCTCTTTGAATAAAGATGAAAATATTAAATCAGGTCAGAGAAAACAGCGCTTCGAGCTAATATGACCGGAGGTTAATAGTCATACATATTAATGGGAAAAATAAATTGTCGACCGTGTTCTCTCATGTTTACACGTGGTTGGAATGCATCTCCCTCAATATAATTATTGTAATTAATACATTTGTTACGCATTATAACTAAAATTAACGGTCTGTTAAAAGTTAATAACCAATACTGGTTCGTTGCTGTATACATCTAATTAAATAAATGGCACTTATATTATTACTCACGTGTCTGTCTGTCTGATATAAACGACCTTTGTCCAAATGTACAGAGTATAGATATTTAAATGTTAAACTTTCACAGGGAGCGGGCTATATTATTGGATATATGTATTAAAGTACTGAACTATATCTTATGAGTGTATTTATTAAAAATCAAAGTGGTGTCGTTAAATGATCACTCCACAGAAGTTGTTTTGAAAACGTAAAAAGCACATACGTGTTTCTTTCTTTCTTATAGTAGGTCTTAATGTGATAAAAAACCTTTTTTATTTTTATTTATTGTCTAAAATTACGTTAACTTAATTTAGTGTCATAAGTCACGTCAAACTCAAAGAATTCCTCAAAAAGTTTTTTACCCTTTTCCTTTATTTTAAGTTAAATTTTACGATTCGTTTATTGTGAGTCCTACAACAAACATACTATTTACACTATACTATTTATAAAAAAATATACTATACTATTTATAAAAAACAACTACTGCTAAAACTCCAAAATCCAACTTAATTATTTGGCATCTAGTTCAGTTTTAAATACTACTACTTGCAATAAGTTAAGTCGCTTATAGTTCTGAACATATAAATCGAACAAATCAAAGCAGATTTCCAACGATTAATATAACGGTACATTGATATAATAATTATCGCTGAATATGTTTCAGCCATTTATTATGCTTTAATTAATGCTAGTACTAAATTTAATAATAATCAGACTGCGGATCCGCTGGGAGTTTTATCTGTGAGATAACAGAGCAATCACCACGATAATAACGATCCCCGAAACGTTTTAAAAAGGAGACGAACGAATTTCGCATGAAGATTTTCGTATTTAATGCTATAGAGATTTCAAAGTTTGAATACAATTTTGCATGGCTTTACAAAGTAACTGCAGTCGTAAGGATTTAAATAGCGGTAAATATTCAGCCGAGTTAAAAGTATTTGAATAACCGTTGCTGTATGAAAAGTTACACATAACTTTTGGTGCTGTATTTAAAACAAACTATTTAAATGTAATTTGTAAGCATCAAAACTTTTCAGACTTTTGTAGGTTTATGTAGTGACGTTCACTCTTATAATTCCTATTTATAAAGTTGACGGTAATGTTCAAGGTGTAATTTTAACTGAATCGCTCAAATGGGCGTTCTTTGAATTTAAATGTTTTGGTTTTTAAGTGGTCTTTTTAAAAAATATATATTATGCTTACGATTTTACTGGTGTTATTTATTGAACATGAATGACATGTACATGTGCAAGCAATGTAATTGTGCAAGCGTTTTCTATTAATTCAGATTACATTACTAAGAAATTATCATTATGCAAATTTTCGGAAGTTATTGTAAAATTCAGAGAAATTGCCTTGGTAAAAATGCAAGCAAATTTCATTTCATTTTAAACATATAACATTTAATTACATGTAATTTACTACTTGAACGGACACTAATGCACGTCGTGAAAACTATTTTTGTAGACTTGCCTTGATAGGAAACGTTGTTTAATTATGGAATTGATGAATAATTGGATTTATTTATTCCTTTAAAGATTTAAATTTAACTTCCATACTTTTCTGAATATGAATCACTAAAGGTCGTTGTTATAACTACTTCACAGTCTTTAATGACACATTCGTTTTCATATTAAAAAGTCGTTGTACCGAAAGCGACAGAGCGAAACAATAATACGATTATCCTTTAAATGTTTTCCACCACTTAATTAAAAGTCAAACCAAAAATAATATTATTTGGATGAAAAAGCGTATTTAATGAGTCGGGACGTTTCATCACGAGTCACGCTTTTTGCTTAATGTAATCGTGTTTTAATAAATTGGCTGTTCCGCTGTCATTGTCAAAATATGAAATATGGAGAAAGCTTGGTGATGTTTCAATCGTGTTCTCGGGTCATTGAACAGTTTGCGACCGTTCTGTTCAAGTTGTTCAATTATATTTATATAGCGACCATGTTATTATAATTTCAGGAGGTTGTCGTGATTCTAAGTTTACCTTCTCTGTTCGTGATGCGACAAGCTGTATAATGTGCGGAGCTATGACGAACGATCTCAACTGATTGATGTCGCCGATCTCTATACTTATGATGAACGGTCCTATCTGTTAGTGGTCGTGGGGCAATGTACCAGTCGATTTAATCACGAAGGGATTTTTTATTTGCCTGGCTGGTTAAGCTCCTTCTACGGTTAACGTAAAAGGTTTTTATGTTTTGCGGTTGCAATACCGCACAGCCACAAACAATTATAAGCACATTTTATGCTTTCATGATGATAGTTCATGTTGAAGATGCTTTGGCGTTAAGGATATGCATGCATGCACGGCGGTGACTATTTATCATCAGGTGGTCTACCTCCTCATTTATCTGCTGTTGATTTAAATAATATAATATTTGAAGGGTTATTTGTAACCTTTGTGATGGTTTAAAATGAAAAAATAAATAACAGGTTTGATAATTTTACATACAATTCAATTAATTAACAGTGAATGTTACCTGTTACTGATTACTTAATGTGTACAGAATTAATTGTCCTTTTATAATTTATAATATTAACCCTTTCTCACTTCGCTTCGACACACAATCGTCACGTTTAAAAATTGTACCCGTAATAAAACATTGATTCCATTTCGGTCAGGCGCTTTAAATTTACATTTTATTAGAAGTTGGTTTTTAAAAATAATTCTCGAAAGCTAAGTTTTAGATTTCGATTGTCATTATTTTTGATTTCTTATCCTGAGGGGTCAGATGTACTTCGTAGGATACAAACTAGATATTCTAGATATTGACTTATAAGATTAGTTATAAATGTATCAACACAATCTAATTGCGTAATACCATAGACAGAAGGAAATCCCAAAAAAAAATGTTTTAGCCGCGTTAACAGTAACGAAGCTTTAATATATATATTCGACATTGTTATGATACTTTTTATTACTAGTATAGATTAGCAATGTTGCACTCGTTGTTTTGTAAAAATAAATAGTTTGTGCCGCATTTTTGCGCACATGCTTCGTTTAAATATATTACAAACTCTTAGAGAACAACAACACTGATGTGTCTGAATACTCATAAGTCACAATTGACTCTACTCCACTCCTAAATAAAACTTAATATTTGTTATGCAACATGTTGCGAAGAAATAAGTGATTTATGTGAAAATAATGTAGACCAGTCTGACGTAATATTGGGGTAATGGTCCATGGGTCATAAAAAATATAGAAATAAAGTTCGCTGGAGATCGATTTTCTTGCTTTTACTGAGACGTTGAACTTAATGACCACTTATTTAATAATTCGTAGGATCTTTTCCTATTTGGATTATGATGTCACCAATGATGATATTTGCCTTATTATTAGGTGGCATTTTTGTCATCCATTAATTTAGAATTCAAACTAAATGTATAATTTCTATATAACAATTAAGGAATGGTGTTCTAATCTATATAATTATAGAGGAGCAGTAATTTTTTTATTAGTGGTATACCCACAATGGTGTTTCAAGTCCATTACATTGTGAATGAGTTCAAGTCCAGAGTGGATAAGATTTTTCTAAGTTAGTGTGCTTTATCATCTAAAGCTTTACATTTACCATTAGGTTGGATTGTGGTAAATCACTGAGCTATAACATAATATATAATGGATACAATATTTTTTTTCTTAATTATTATTGCTGCAGCATTTAAAAATATATCCTTCACTTAACACTTTTAAAAATAGCTTTTATATATATTTCTAAGTCAATGAACAATTTAAACGAATTAATTCCCAATTAAATAAGTACCAAAATTAATTTCGGTCTAGTAAAAGTTAAATTGGTTTACGAGTTACGATACGACGCTTATTCAAATAACGGGGCTTATAAACGAAAAGTTGAAGTGATTTAATAAGATGCTTTTGTCTAATTTAAAGAGTTTGCATTCTTGATAATGGTTTTGTAAGGAGATCGAATTGGGATCGCTCATCTTTATTCACGGGACGTTCATGAATAACCCAACGATTGTAAATACACGTTCCCTGGGGGTTGAACTAACACTATGTGATAACACACAGACGCCGACGCAGGAAAACGTGAAGGGCAATTCGGCTCGGGAACTTTATTACAGCGAAGTTCCTTTAAGTGGCGGATAAGGAATAATACAAGATTACAGATCCCTTCTGAATTATAAACACACGTGGAATAATTAATTTAGCTTACACTTAATAGTAACCGTCAGAATTGCTGCATGAAAATCTGTTATTTAGAGACTTGTCCGGAAACATTACTTGAAAATCTCAAAAAAAATCGAGGATTATCGATAGATAATCATTATTTAAAGTTGTTTATGTTTATTTGAACATATGACACACCTGAAACGGCCGTAGCTATGGGGTTCCAATTTGGATAGTAGATAGGTAGTATACGTAGTGAACGTAGCGCCTGTACTGACGACGCGGTTTGCATCCTCATTCATTGTGGGCACTACAAACGACTGGAAGAACTTGCGCGTGTTGGTGTTTCCACTTATTTACAATGTAGGAATCTCAAATAGGCGATTAAATAGGCTTTTAAAGTTAGTGCGTTCAACTCCTTGGATTTCATCATCACTTACCAACAAGTGCGATTGTTGTTAAGCATTTACTTATTTTATGTAAAAAAGGTAAATACACATCCATCAAAAAAAAAAGCGAAATCGCACCCAATCAGCAATTGTAAATTTGTATAAACGCCTATTATTTTATAAAAAGACTTACAATATTTCAATTAAAAATAAAGAGACACAATTCAAACACTTCATAGATTCCTGTTTCCCGTAGCGAAGCAAAGGATTGAGCTAATATGTTATACAATATTTTATTAATGTAGTATATATTGTAAAAAAAATTCTTCTATTCTATTGATATGTGTAAGTAGTAGATACGTAAGTAATTAAGCATGTAATTTTTGTTAAAATAATTTTTCTTACTACAATCAATTTCAATAATCATTATTTAGCCATCATAAACTTTTGGTTACGGAATTAAATTTTAATAAAGAGTGAATGAACAGGTTACCAAATTATATAATAACATAAAAACTAAGCTAAGCGAAACGTGTATATATGTATAACGTGTGCGATCAGTACATATATTCGATATTACCTGTTTCTAGGTTTATATTTACTCCGTAACATTTATTTTTCAACTACATAAATACCTACACCAATTTCGCCTTTTCTACTTAGTTGATTTTTCAAAAATAATACAAAAAAAATTCGGAAAACCAACACCGAAAATTTTTGTTCAACCTCTAATCTGTAGGTTCTTCACCCGTACTAATATTATGAAGAGAGAGTGTGATTTTTGTGAATTGTGAGTGTAATCAAGAAACCACGGTACCAACCTGAAAAATTATTTTCCCATTTTAAATGTTTATTATGGCGGATGGACATAGGCATGAATATATTAAATTTTTCAATCCGAACGAATTTGGGACAGGCCGCTAGTATTATATGCAACTTAGAATAGAAAAATAACATAATAATGGCTTCGGAAAAAACCGAGACAACGTGGGGTAGGGTTCCGTATAGTATGGAATGTCCATTTCCTTTAGGAATTTACGGACTGAAGGAAGAAATTTAAGGATTTTCACATAGGATACTTGTAATCATTGATGAAAGACTGATATTATGAATATTATTTGCTAAAAAAGAAGGAGTGGATATGCTTAAGTAATATTCGTGCATTATCATTAATATCGTCCAAATTATGCACTTTAAAAGTATAAAACAAATATTTATTATTGTGTCTGTTATAAATTATTTTTGTAGTAATACATTACAAAGTGAAACTTTTAATCTTTTTTTAAATTTCAAGTTTATCGTCCCAAAAATGTGTCTCAGAATTAAGGAATTAGAACTCTTTGAGTGACCTATTTCTATATATGTACATACCCAATTTAAATATTCTAACCTTATCTATTGTACCTACAACGGTTAGATAATTTGCTACCTACAAAGATTAAGGTGCTGAAGGAATAATGGTTATAATACTAATGGTTTAGTTGTTCTCCTTATAGGGATTAGTTCACAAACAGAACCCTGAAATTAAAATTTTATGACCAAGAAACTACTTTCCTTTTTATGGAGAGCTCTACATAATGTTCTCAAGGATCTCAGCTAGCGGCGGATTATGGCCATAATCCTTCTCATTCAAAGTGACATGATCAGGTTCCAATTATTAATACTGTATATTTTTGTAATAATAATCAATGATTATTTAGTACATTGACGTGGGAAAGAAGGAAATTTTGCTGTTCTTTCGTAATTTCTTTGCATTTGTTATGGCAGAATATTTGCTTGAATTTACTAAAATGGCGAATAAGGAATAATGCGAAATTCCGCTCCACCCGTATTCCGTCCTCGCTTCGCTTCAGAAGACTAACATTCGTTTAGAACAAAGGATGAGGAAGGAGCATTGTTTTAGAAATGGGTTTTTCTAGTTCTTTGAATTAGAAACGTATTAAGTTATAATAGCTATAGTTAGACGGTCAAATTTTATTTATTGTCCTTTTAATCGAATGTCCATACTAGGTAACTATTATGTCCTAACCTGTGAGAACAGGTCCATTTTCTGGTCTAAAAAGTATTGTAGTTTATGACCTAAAGTATAAGCTAATAAAATTCCCAGTATCATCCAAATTTGTTGAGTGGCTTCAGGTGATTGGTGTTAGATGATACGCAGTGAGACAGACAGATAAAAATTCCAAAAATGTGTTGTGACCTCTACACCGATATGAAAGTCTACCTACATTAAAATTTTCAAAAAATAGTGCATATACTGTATATAGAATATTTTTGTAAAAACGATCCCGTTACATTACTATTATTAGTATGAATTTGCTAATTGAAATAACAGTTGAATACAATGTTAATTCAAAACCATGGATACGACAGACTACTATCGAAGAATAAAAATATAATTATACTTCCAACATCAAATGTAAGGGTGGCCCTCAGTTTCACATGGGCTAAATTCAAAGACTGATTCAATAAGCGGGAAATGTTTCATTTGTAAAATTCAATTACTCTTGATACAGTATTGAACTCGCTGGTTGTATGTGAAATGTACTGCTTGCTTCCACTCAATATTTATATGCATGTTGTGGTCTCTGCAAACGAGAATATAACATTTGTAATTGATTGCAGTCTGGGCAATTAGAATTTAGAATCTATAATGCACTCATCGAATTAAAATTATAATTTAAAGTTTGTTTTGGCAAATTTTGTGTTCATACATTAACGATAGATAAACCAATTGATTTTTGTACGACAAAATAGTTAAATTCTATATTGAGGAACTAGGATTTTCTTAAATGCAAACTTTAACTAAAGTGAAAACTATACTTAACTAAACTTACTTTACTTACTTATCATCTTAATCAATACAAAGTAAATGAGTCAATTTACTAACTAAGTTGGTGTGTTATATTTTTTAGTTTAGGTAGCTTTATTTTACAAAGTCAACTTTATGCTTGCTTAAACTTAACAGTCATTTTAATACGCACCGAGTTTGAGAGGACCCTGATTATTTTAGGCGTGGAGTGTGCAGACGAAACCCTTTTGTGCATCCGTTCACTTTAAGAATGAAACGCTGAACGTTGATTCTCTTTTTGTATTGACTTACTTCACCCTACCCTTCCATTTTATGCTATTTACCCTCGCGCCAAATAAAGTACGGAGTGAATAGGGTTGGGCGGAACATACAGTAAAGAAAAATGTTGAACTTCAGAACGTTGCATACCCACGACTTTTGTATATACACAAATATAGCTACGGCTAGAATAGACAATGAAGAGACGGAATAAAGAAAGCGAGCTCTTAAAACAAATATGGTTAAACGATGTTTTTCTGAAACAAAACATCCACAAGATGAGCCAATGTTGTCGTTGTTATTTATAGCATTTTCAGATGGATTATTTTATTAATTTTATCATTAACGATTTTATGATTTGTCTTCGTTACGGTTGGGAACAACGCCGTACGTTTCAAAACACAACAGTACACTAAACAATTATTGATATACGAGTGCATTCTTATTACGCATATCTTAAATTTAGTATTAGCCATATTTTATTGTTTTAACAGAATCAGTTTTTACAGTTAAAACTTGGTTTAATACAATCTTAACTTTTATTTAATATACAATGGGACCAGATCAATTTCCAGGCATGAAAGTTTCGTATGTCTTCGTTTATGCTCCACACCTCATTTAGGTCGAACACCGGAATCGAGAAGATAGTTTGATGAGTTCACGTAACTCTTGCATGTTACTTCATATTAAGTTCCAAGTTTTGTTTTCTTTGAAGTAGTGTTAAACACAACACATTTTTCGCCAATTTGTTTCTTGTTCAAATTAAAATGTTTTCTCCGAGGAAATTAAATATGATTAAGTGTGAACACCATTAAAATATTGACAGAAGTTAAATTAGTGTGCACCTAGTGATCGAAATTCGAACATAACATTGAAATAACGTTCTAGGTTCAAATTTCTTTCATCGTTAATTTTATTGTCCGGTATTAGCTACCAAAAAAAAGAAAAAAATTGAGGAAAAAACTGATATGTAGTGTTTTGTTTGTTATATAGATAAATACTGATTAAAATATAAAAAAATTAGGTGCGTGTGATTTTCACTGGTAATCGAATAAAAACTTAACAATTATATCTCTCTTACGTTTTTAAACTTCACTCATATGTATCTGTGAACGTCATTGAATATATAATGTATAATAATTGAATATATATATATATCTATATATATATATATATATATTCAATTAACAAAATATTTCCAATAGATTAAGACGTTTTCTACTAGTCGGCAAATAGTGGAAATTACTTAAACAGACTGAGCGTTACTTCCGTTCGGAAAAAATTGAGTTACTCTCAAATTGCGTCCAAAGAAGTTTCACTTCAATAATTATTATTTATTTTAAATAAGTCAAAGTAGATGTGGGAAAGCCGAAAAACTGGTGTGAAAGTTTATTTTAGACTTTCTAAGTAATAGTTTTGTTTCAACTGGACTATAATAGGCTTTTAGTCACGTAATCATCGACTTCGAAACTTAAGTTTATATTAATGGCTATACAAATGTATCAGTGCGCTTTTATATACTGAATTTTAATCCATTATCTGTGATAGGCATTATATTTATTTAATTACACTATTTGGTTAGCAAAAAGTAATCCCAACTATAGCATTCAGAAAAGATTTAAATAACGCGAGAAAACTTTACTTATTATTCATGGGTTATCTTAAAAAATAGTACCCCTTTAAAGACAATGGCAAAGTTGCTAGAAATAAGTGTACAACTAAATACATTATTCATGGCTTATTAATTATTTACTTATTATTTACTGGCTTGGTGCAATTTACATTAATTGATTGCTGGTTCAGAAGAAAATTTGATAATTAAATCAGACTTTCTTCTGAGCAAGCAATCAATCGACTATCATCCATTGGATTGGGTAACTGCAAGTGGAGGATAATCTAATTACAGGGAGAGATTTGGTCTACTAACTCGCCACAACGAATTGACATTGTGGTCATTTTCTATGAGAGAATTACGTAAATTGAAAGGGTAAATTTACATCGGCTGTGGCATTGTCACCAATAATAATCCATTGTAGGTAAATCTAATTTGCTATCGTTATCGATAAAACCAAAAACGTATCAATGTAAACAAACTACAAGATTTTTTCTTCAAGCTGTTTAAAAATTTAAATATGTTAAAAAAATTGTTTTTGGCTTGATTTTATCATTTTCCAAATTCACCAATTTCGGTAACGGGCTTCTTTACAATTTTATTGATATGTATCATACGCAGAAGTAAAATTATATAGTTATGTTTCTACGAAACTCATCAATACCTTGAATACACGAAACAACTATAAAGATTCCAATGTTTTCTGTTCGAGTGTTAATGATATTTGTGGACTCGGTTATCTGGTTCCTTAACTTTTTTACTTGTAATAGTATATCAAGTTCAGCATTGTGCAGCCCACTACAAGTTTCCAAATCATCAGGTGTACTTGAACAGCCAACGTTAATGTTAGACTTGGTAACTTGTAAACTTTCGCCACGGACGACCCAACTCGTTTGCATAGAGAAAGCGGCGTTTGTTTAAAGTTTTCCGTTTGTAACTCCTAAGTGCTATTTCATTTTTGACATCGACGTATTTTACGTAGCATAAATAATGCAACTAGACTTTTCAAAGAAGGTCAGAATGAACTTCCTTTTTTCCGTTTCAATTTAATAAAGCAAATCCTTTCAACACTGAAATAAAATGCGCTTAAAGCGTATTGTTTGGAGTCACGCATGATACGAGGTGTTACTGTTGTACTGTTCGTAGAATGTTTCATTTCCGCTAAGCTGTTCGCACCACTAATTAAATGTTTTAGGAACTTGTTGCCCTGATTTCATTTAAATCTCGCAAAGCGTCACAAAGTTACGACGGAAATTAAAAAATGTTGCCCGTTTTATTATAAAACTTGTATCTTTTGTAACATAAGGAGTGTAATTCCAGGCGTATTTATATTTTTAATGTGATGAGTTATATACTAAACGTTGGTACTGAACAGGTTTATGGTATTTGTCTGGCTGCTTCCCTGCGAGCTTTTCAGTTTAGGGAAAATACATGAGACTTGCAAAGCTGCGATCGGGTTTATTGAGATCTTTACATGTATGTACTTTGTAGCTTATTCTTATTTTATAGAACATAACATAGTTATCGAGTTAGTTATTGAATTATATTGTACGATATTAATTTATTTTATAACTTTAGCCAAGTTATAAATTATATATACCTGTAGTGTTCATAAAATATGTTGAGTTTAAAATATTTTAGATTCACTAAAACTAATAGGTCTTCCTTAAGTAGACGTGTATAAATATAATACATGTTGGATGATTATTTCATAAACCAGAATTCTTGGACATGATTTTAACACTTAATTATGTGTTGTCAGTAACACATATACACAATATTCTATTGTGTTTCCTGTAACTGTACCATCATATTTAGCTATTTGTATTGTCAGATCAAACAATATAACTAATGTCAGAGTAGCAGCCATTGTCTATATCCGGTGTTTCGAGTCACTCGTTTTCCGCAATCAATAACATTTTCACAGAGATGGATGTTTGGTAACACTGTTTTCTTTGTATACTTTGTAGACATGTTCTGTTTGATGAATTTGGCACGCCGTGTAGCGAGGGTCAGTAAACTATTATTCGCTTGGACAACAATTGATTGTAGAGGTAGAGTGGGTTATGAAATTTTTGTCAGATGTTAAAATACATATTTGAAATGTTTTTTTACCCGCTTGTTTTAATTATCTTATTCTGCGTGTTTTGTGGACAATAAAAAGCAAAAAAAAATCAAACTGACTCCAAAAGAAAAAATTGGAAAATAATACTAAAAAATAAATAAATAACAGTGCAATATAGTTGGTAGTAACGCTAGGTTCAATCGTGCCATCGGACTAACATTAAAAAAATTTAGTCAAATTTTGTATATAATTTTTTTTATTGGCGTCTGTTTACATTTGTTTTGAAAAGCTTTTTACATTTTTTTTTTAGGTACCTACCTTATGCGTACACGTAGTTGGAATGTTTTTTTTTTATTATGTAATGGGATGAGCAGATCGCGCTCTCTTTTTAAGCGCCATTTCTACAAGAAACTATTAAAAATAGTTTCTGCAAACAAATTCAGTGGTATCTCATCTCCAGCGGCGTGCACAGGATTATGACACTGGGTATGCGGCGGAGTACTCGGTCACAAAAACTTTTTCTTTTATAGATTTTTAGCATAGCCACAGCCACGCGACGGATCTCTAAGTCGGAAACCATGCCAACAGAACAAGTCTTAGATAGTACGATTAGATACTACTATTCATGTACATCTGCTACGGCAACGCAGACAAAACAGCGATCGATCGTCGCGGCGGAAGAAATTCTAATAAATAAAATAATAAGCTAAAATATTATAATTGCTCACCTAGTCAGCTTCAATTTTCACATATTCAAGATTCCGGTTACTTGACCAAAAGTATTTAATTTTAAGCAGCCCTCCAGATGTTTTTCTGTATGGGCATGCTTCTTTGCCGCGGAATAGAAATTATTTAAATCTGAATATCCCGAATCAGTCCACACTGTACTAGAATTACTAAACAATATGCAAGGAAAACAATTTATTTTAATCGTGTGTACACAACCACACAGCCAGTTATACTTTTCATAATTTTTAACATGAAACTTTCGAGTTACATTCCCTTTTTGCTGGTTTAATTGTTGTAACTCGGGTACACACCTACCTTTAGACACAATTTTAATCTTTACACTGAATGACAATTGTGAGAACTTGTTATTTTTAATAAACACACATTTTTAACACAAACCTCACCATCAAATAACATTTAAAAAAAACAACAAACGCACTAGTAAAGGCAAATCACTACAATTATTATAGAAACTCAGTAATAAACTGTTAAATGTACACACATTCAAATGTTAAAATGAAAAATCTTTTAAGAAAACTATAAATATACTGGCTCAATCAAAATAGTAAACAATTCTTATCAAATGAAAAAAGCAAAATGGCCCCCGCGAAACACAAAACATTTCTGCTATTTAAAGAAATAAAACCTTACTAAACAAAAATGCATAATGTTAGATTTCCGTCTATTATTTTTACTCGGATTATAGGCAACGAACATTTCCGATTACTCCCGACAACTGCCGAACTTCCGTAGCCTGCCGCTGGAGTCGCGGCTTTCGATATTCATGGGTGTGTGCGTTTGCGAACTGTGCACGGATACCAAAATTACTACTCATATACGAACAAATGTCCTGCGGGACGCGACGGCAGGAGTCGGTTGATTAGGTACATTATTTTGCAGCGCCGCTTGCTTGTCGCCAAACGCCTGGCAAACATAATGTTTGTGTGCTTGCAAATAGGTGCTATTTATAAAATATTAGGCGTTTTTAAGTTATTATATTTTATTTATTCATTTATTTACTATTAATTAAAATCATCTAAAACGTACGAACGTTTTATTAAAATATCTGTGAATGGCAAGTAAAGCACTGCATTTCTGCCTACAAGGAGCGCACGCCCCCGCTCATCTCTTAAGTCTTAGTCACTGAGACTGCTGTTACTTTTATCATCCATTCACCATCACGTGGTGATGACTCCTTAACATAATTTTTTTCCATTTTATTTTATTTCTGAATCAGATAGAAAATCTTAATGTTACTGACAGCAAATATCATTAAACACGGTTCAATTACTCAATTACATTCATTGAGTTTTTTTTTTCATCTTCGGAACTCAGTATCTGATCTTCGCTATATTTATACAACCTCCTCTTTTTAACTCGGTAAAAAAGGCAAATTAATTAACATAATAGTAAGACATAAAAAGTTATTAATTTTATTTCATATCTTGACTTTAGTTTACTAAAATATAATAACGAAATATTCTATTTGTCTATTTTCTTTACAAATACTTTGAATTTTCTTGGTAAGTTTGTAAAGAAGCATTTTTTATTTATTCGTAGTTTCATTGAAGATTAATTTTCATGGAGGTATGGTTTCGAGACTTTTTCCGTTCAACTTTCGAATAGTTTAAACCCTTTTTCTTGTTATCGCGTTTATATGGTGCTATAAAGTCTTTTATGTTTTTGTATGCCGTAAAGAAAAATTGTTCTTAAATTTTTAGTAATTTGCCGGTTTTTAATATTACGTGTAGAACTCAAAACTCAATTTCAGTAACATTTTATGATTTAACAGTTGATTCCTTATAACGGTATACGAAAAATTCTATAACTAAGTTTTTCCATATAAGTAAATTACTTAAAATTTGAAACATTGAAAAGTCTTACTTAAAAATCGAAATTTACAATTTCAAAATTTTTCACACGGTAGAAACGAAATTCGTACATTATTACAACGTGCTATTGAAAACTGAAATGTTTTAGACTATTAATAAATTATGATATTTATTTCAATTAAGGCCTTGGCTGTAACCTATACTGGCGAGTTTAATTTGGGTCATTCAGTTATAATATATGAAAACAATATAGCCTAAATTCAGTACAGTTCTGTTCGGGAGTTCCTCCCTTGGGTTATAAACGATGAACTTACGCTTCGATAAATATGTAAATTTTTGCGAGAGGGTACAAATTAATGCTTAATTTCCTTATTCTGTTCGCATAACTTAAAAATATACCCCGAAACCTCTTAGACATGGTTAAATGCATAAATTAACAGAATGAGCAAATTAATCAGTACTTTCATTAGTTAATCCTACGTAAATAAACCAGGCCTATAGTTTATATAATGTTTGCTGTATTATTACATTAGTGACCGTAGCCGTATACATTAAAGAGTTCTGGAGTAACACCCCTACATATTACCGACTATTTCTGCTGTGCCAATGTCGCTTCAAGTAATTTATAGTTTATGTAAAAAAGGTTTTGAGGCCAGTGACTGTTGCCAGGGAGGTGTTTCATATTAGTCACACTTGTCTGTCTGAACGTCGGTCTGCTGCAGGGGGTTGCACGCATTTTTATCTTTAATGCACTACATAGATTCAAAATCATTCAGATCTATGTGTTTATTAGACATTAATTGATACTTTGTTTTTATATAAATATAGCAGACGGACCTTCAGATGGTAAATGGTCACAGTCGCCCACGGGCCTTCGTAACTAATTTCGGGGTAGGAAAGCACCGCGAGGAAATTTGCATATCTGAGAGTTCTAAGCCTGATAGAAATCTGTAAGAATGTAGTTGGCCAGTATGACTAGAGCCTCTACCACTTACATTGTGAGTGGAGAGCCGAACCCCAGCAGGGTTTTTTGACTTCTGTAAGCTTAAAGAAGTTGATATCTCAGTATGAGAGCCGAGCCCACCCGTGGGACAGTTATTGGTGGTGTTGTAAACATTCTATCGGATTTCCTTCTCCAATAGATATTGATAGATATTTATTTACTTTCAATACATTAATATCATAATTTTATTATTCGTAAAGTATCGATGTTAATGTAAGTAATAAATATAAATTATATTATTGCTTTCCCAGAGTAAGTAACCTGTGAAAAATTCATGTCATAACCATTACACAATTTTACTTATCATTTTTGTGTTATAATTTTCATGAACCATACATAAATAATAAAAGCGAATCCTAGATCGGTAATTTAATCAAAAGAAAACAAAAGGAAATTGTCATTTTAATCGAATTTAATACGAGTCCATGCTCTTGAAATTTAAATAGCTACCGCCAGTGGCCTCATTTGTCTTGGATTCCAAGTAATTTTTTCCGGATAGTAGTGCACCTACTGACCAATGGGGCACGGGAGATTGAATTGGAATGAACGATGTGTAGAACATTGAATAGTACAAAAGGATTTTCGGAAGAAAAATTAGTTAATATGTAACACAAATATAACTATGCTGCCAAACTGGCAAATCATGTTATTGATTGATATAATAATATGTTTCGGAGCAATCATAGGTAAATACGTTAATTTTCATGACGAGGAAATTTCAATTCAGGTGGCACTTGACAAAATGTCGGTACTCGGTAAGGCTGTGGGGCCTGTAGGGTTTCACGGTTTTTAAATTAAGAGCCATTTATGCGCCGTTAATCAACAGCCGTTAAAGTGGTCTGAATGACTGTAGCCGGTGTACTCAACTGTTTTTACGATGTAATTTATTCGACTCGCCAGTTTTAGTGTTACGCGCATAAAGGCTTCGGATTAAAGTAACTTTACTGTCTGTGTACAACGATTTTTAGTACTTTGAACTTTTATTTTTTACACAACAATGAGCATTTATTGTTACTGTCTCCATTAGCCAGTCGCGGGGCCAAGGATTAATGCTATAAGATTAGGGAGCCTATAATATAATATTATGTGAGTGTTGACGAAATTCGAAAACGATAAGATGTATTTACGTTCACAACTGTTTCACCTGTCAATCTTAATAGAAATGAGACAGATAAGACAGTTAAAAAGCTTGAATATTCGTAAACGATATTCGGAGATCAGTATTAATTCTTTGAGGAGTTAACTTTGACTTGTGGGCTGATCTATTAGAGTGCGGCCCAATTGACATATTAGGTGTGCGTTGATTTCGATAAAACTTAACATTTAATCGTCGAATCCACATCCTAAAGTATTTATAGGCACATCGAGTGATCTGTGAGCGTTGGTCCACTCGCAGTCATTTTACTAATTGTAGAATTGAAAGTTTAATGTATGTTGTGTATGTACATATACTGAATATAACTGACATAACCTAGATGCAACCATAATCCCGCAAAGTACAGTTACCCATGAATATTTTATCACAAAAAACTTAGATCATTACTTACACCATGATGTAAACAAATTATGGTTTTCCTTGTGGTAATAGTGCTTAACGTTTGCTAGTTTGCTTCATTCAACTTACTAAAAGTGTACATATTAAGACCAGACTACTCACAATGTCCGAATGAAGTATCTCAATCATGTGAGCACAGAAAGTCTGGTACTCGCTCCTTAATGGAGGGACTTACTAGTCCGTGGAACGGTTTTGATGCCGAGAGAACTTGCCATCAGGATTCGTAATACGCTAAATTGTTCTATGAAAAATTGCAGCGACTGGGTTTAGTTTTTAAAGCTTTCTACATGAAAAATTTTTTCCTTTATTATTTGTTGGTTTCAGGGTTTCTGTGTGCTTGCTAATTGTATGGCAGATCAATTGCTAAAAAATTGCTCGTTTGCTAGCTGTTATCAATTTTTTTTTACTATTTTGTAATTTTTATGAAATTCAAGAAAAATAATGGAGTTTAAATTATATAACGTACCGCAAACGGATTAATTTGACGAAAATTGGCCAGAAATAATAATAATTACGAATTTAACTTCCCGTACGGATTATAATTAGACTAAGCATACATCAAAGGGTATGTATTTGGAACCTTTCATATACAAAGCGAGCTTATAAGGTTTCAGATATCGTTGAATCATAACGCCCCTAATTATTTAAACGCAGAGTTTTGATGTCTACAGAGATAATACCATACAAACAATAATATTTGAGTTCAGTCAAGTTTGATTTGACTCAACTTCATTTGAGCTCACGTCCGATCTGATGCAAATTTGTGAAATGCAATAGTTAAATCATCGAAGTTATCACGAAAGGATCATCCGGCACAAATTGTATTAAATAACTTAACTACAATTTCAGGAATTTTATCTAAGTGTTTCTTGAGTAACTAGGATACGATGTTTTGCAAATTGAGACAAAGTTTAGTGAAAAAGTCCACCGTCACATTATGTACTAAGTTAGAATAAGTTTCTTGGACTAAAGTTATATATTTTTAGTACCCAGAATACTAAAATCTACTACAATATTTCTACGTTCGGAACCTTCTCTAGCATATGATAAAACAGGAGTTAAATGAAACAGCATGACAAAATTACTTATCATAAGCGGTTTTATATCGACGAAATTTATCTAGTTCTAAGAGTTTTCATTTGATATCCGAGTCGAAATATTCTATATATTAAGATTCAATGAATTTTGATTTCGAAAGTATTTAACTTCGACTCATGCACTCAGTTTTATTTCGTTTTGTGAAAGACGTTGGTTAATTAGCAAAGTTGCTATGAGCGTCATTACATAGTTTGGTAAATTATTAAAAGGACTTGCATCGCTCTTTAAAGCCATTTCCGGAAAGTTCATTCAGTAGATCGATAAAAGATCGCTATATACGAAGTTTACTTAAAGGGCAAAAGAATGGAACGTTCAAATTTACGAGAATTCCCGCGATTATAATTTTGGTGACAGGAAGTTATATAAATGCAGAGTATGGGTATGTGAACATCATTGTTTCGGATAATTAAGTAATTGAAGGTTTAATAGTTTATGATTGATGAAGAGTAGAAGTAGCGCGAGAAATATTACCATAACATTGGTTATTGTATATTATCCTTCTTTGATATTGTAATAATATATTAACAAAATCTTAACTAACGGCAATGTAATAATCGATTAATTAAGATATTATTTATTTATATTGAATTAATATATTTAAGTATATATAGCTAAATTAAGATTCTTTCAATATTGTTTTATGCTTTAAACTCATGCTTTAAAGATATGTAGGTACATATATAGGTATAGCATAATTTAAGAGAAAACCAACTATGTCTAATTAGTAAAATTTGTATTATGGATATAATTTTTTTTACATTGACATTGCAAAGTGGTATTTGTATTATTCTGTTTACGGCAGTCGTTCATTAGCGGCGCAGTATTCACGGCCGACCGGCCCTTGTGTACTCTACTCGACTAGCGCTGCGACGGCAAGCTTAGAATGAATAAAATGAAAATCGGTAAAATATTAATAAAAATCGGTGAAGTCCGTATCGTACAGCTTCCTAACAGTTTCATGAATATTAAATAGATTTAAAAATATAATTATTGCTTCTTTTATTTCAAGCTGAATTGAAATTCCTATTTATATCATAATACATGAAATAACTTAGTGTTACAACAAAAATATATGTAAGGGTTTCTACTGATCGCCTGCTGACACCTTCAAGTCCAATGCTTTGCCGGCTTTATTCAAGGTTTCTGTAGTTCGAACTTGAGTACCCATTTTATGAAACACACTATAAATAAACATGTAAATACTGAAAAAACATATTGAACACTGGCGACCTCTAAATACTTTCAGACTTAAGTACAGCGTATCGCGTGATATTTGTTTACTCTACAAATATTTGTTATTCTTAGAGTTAGATATTCAACTTGTATATGTGAGGTCATACTTGTAAATATTAAGTTCGTGAGGAATCTGTAGGAAATATAAAACACCATAATTAAGTTGATTGTACGTTTTGCATTCCGTTGTAGTGAATAACATTCCAAGTTTAATTAATAGATTTGTACCGTGCAGTGGAATCCTAATTATTCGTACCTGTTGTTATATAAATATACTCAGTAAAACTAAAAATTTAACTAAAAACTAAACTAATAAAACTGAAACCTTAAAATTTTATTAGACTTCAGAGAAGTGTAACTACAAATTTAGAGCTCAAGTATGGGTATTGTTATGGTGAAAATTTCCCAATAAACTGGTTGATTATTCCAACGGTAAAGGTGTTAGAACTTGGACTTGAGTAACATCTTTAATCCTAAGTAGTAACTGTTCTCTGTAATTGTGAGTATATCATTTTCTCCTTGGGAGCTCATGTCATTTCTTTTTCCAGGGCTTCTCGTGTTACGAATTTGCTAAAGTTGACTGTAAAAAGATAGTAAAGAATAATTTTGCATATCATTCCAATAAATATACTAAGGATTTTAACTAATCTAAGATAAAATAACAATTGAGGCAATGGTTGTTACTACATAGGTATAAGTAGTATTTCTGTTCTTGACACACGCTTAATAATTGAGGTTAAGCGCAAAGGAAATGACTGATTCATCAAAATCCACCCACAGATCGGTCATTGTCGCCAAAAATTCTAATAATTTACGTTATAAAAAGGCTATTGTTTTTAGAAAAATGTAAAAGGCTCGGTTAAATTGTTGACGCCATTGACATTTTTCCCGTCAATCAGTATTAAGCCGGTTCAGTGAAACACGAGTGAGAGTCAAACTTCAAATTTTGGCATGTTTTGTCGGAGTCTAGTTTTTTGTTGATTATTCAACATGATCTCACTTCGCTGTTAAAAACGATCCTTAAGTTTATGAACGGGAGTAGCTGGAATGCTGGTTTTAATTATTCAATATTTGCTTCATATGGAATTACAAATAAAAAATCAGCATAATATACTTAATCTCATAGATATATAACATAAATGTTTGTAAAAGTAGGTAATAATTCTGAAAGTGTTCTATTAAAATTTCTATTTCAACCCTTTGAGATAACGAGTACTTCCCACGATCTTAGAAAAATTTTAATCTATTTAAAAAATTCGGAATGAAAAAATTTGTCATGTAAATTTTACATAGTAGATATATTTTATCTAGTTGGTGTTACAGGCGAAGATTTTCATTTATTGTTACAATATTTGTATCTATTAGAATTAATAAGAATAATTACAAAATTAAGGACTCAAATAAATTTCTGGCTGGTGCTTGAATAGAAGAATGTCATAACAACGCTGGTATTGTTGTAAATAAGGCAATTCGCACTCTATTTGGCGCGGTCGACCCTTGCTTTAGAAATTTCAATACAAGCCCGAAAGCGGAGCTTTGGTATGCCCAGGTGCTGCGACTGAAGGTCGTTTAAATTTATAAAGCCACTGCGAAATTGCTTTTGTACCGTCCATTATAAACTTCTGCATATTGTGCTATTAAATATACATGTCATGATCCCCTGATATGATATGGATTTTAATAAAAGATATTATTGATTTATTCACTGAATTTACTGAAATCTAACGAAAATCTAACTAAAGTAAATTTTAGAAGTGGTTAAGTCCGTAGTGGAACCCTAAAAGCTTATGGATTAAAGGATGGAAAGCCTCATAATTACAACCCATATTAAAATGCTGGGCTCGAGTTTCCTCTCACAATGAGAGGCGTTTGGGTCATAGCCCGCCACGCTGGCCAAGGGCGTATTGCCAGGTTTTATCTACTTTAAAGAACATTATGTCGAACTCTCAGGTATGTATTCTTCAGAATGTTTTCCCTCGCGGAAGCAAGTGATAATTCATTTGTAATGAGCACATAATTTGATCAATAAGAGATACGTGCAGGATTCGACCTCGAGTCTCTCGTGCGGAAGACATACGTTCTAACTACTAGGCTAACACTGCTATGAAACAGCCTAGTAGGTTGAAATTTAGCCTGATTTGATGTGAGTGTCTCAATTTTTCGAATTTAGAGTATCAGGAAATAAGTATTACTTGCTTAGGTAAATGAAAAGATCGTGACAATACGGAGAGCTCTCCAAAGTTTTTAAAAATGTGTCTGTTCCACCTAATTGCGCTTCCTTAGCATGGTGAACTATGGCAAGTAAACTTTATAATAAATATAAAAACCCGTATGAAAACTCCCGAGCGTTATATTAGTAAAACTCAGAAAATTTTTATTTTTAGTTTCAAAAGTTTTTCGCTCACTTCTCCTCTATATTTTCTTTTAATTTTAAAATTCCGTAGCTTAGCGCTGACAAGGATCATCCTTCACCCGGCGACTAAGAGAAATTCGTCCATATTTATTTATCGCTTTTCTCGGTATTTGCGAGAGGGCGCAATTACGACCGACCCTCACGCTACTGCAATTTCGCAAATTGCTGATTTTACTTCTGCCGATGGCAAGAAGTTAGAAATTGCAAGTCGTTATATGCATTAAAGAGCCCATCTTCGCCTCGACGGTTTCTTTTGACATGAGTGCGCCGTCGACACGTGAAAAGCGGAATTACGAGAGGCATTCTTACAACGCTCTGCGTTAACGAGTTATAAGCGTCGAGATTTGTATTAATACTACGTCATGAATTTACTTCCGTGACGAATATGAAGATTTTTACAGATCCAGCAACCACAAACCGTTGAAGTATCAGCAGAAATTTACGTCTCTAAATAAACTAGGCGGTTTAGTAGATATTACATTTTGTTTTGTGTTATATATTCATACAGGATTTATTATTTACGACGAGTCAAATCTTTTACAAATATCGTGATCTTTAACAGACCGACGATATATTATAAATTTATATTACTTTTATTTTATTATTATTACTCTGTATCGCGGTTAGTGTTGCTATGTATTAATGTAGTAATAACTATGTAATTACGATATCCCAAATAACAATGTCCTGCGAGCAAACATTTATCTGTCACTAGTAATGGACCCTCGCTTCGCTTTGGAAAACAAGATTCTTACGTTACAAGTAGTACACGAAACCGGAAAAATTGTTACTTGGTTTTATCAGGTATTATTTTTTTATCTTTACTTTATGCGACTGGTGACGTAGTGTTTTAACTTGCAGTGTAAAGATCAAATTAGCAAAGAACACGTTCCAATCAGCACTCAGACATAATCTAATTCACCTGTGACTACGCTATTGGATGAATGCCTTCACTCTCTGTATCTGAGTTCAGATTCGAGACAGGTAATAAGTGCGGGTGATTGTAAGTGATCAGGATGATGGGTTACTATGAGCTATTGCGTACTTGATCCTACTATTAAAGTTTTGTAATTTGTTCCATAAACTTTTTATTAATTATTAAATAGATAAATAAACGTTCACTCACTCACAGCACAAAAATAAGTTATCATAAACGCATATAAGGTCTTTGGTCGCATACATAGTTCCGAAGTGATTATAAAACTAATTTAACAATCTGTGACATATCTGCCCCAGCATAAAATCAAATGTTTTGTAAATTTTCCGATATTTTTTCTCAACCGCATTGTGATTTGGTACATTAAAAACGTAAATTCTTTCATCAATTAAAAAAAAAACTATCGAGGGATCTGTTTATGATGGACTAAACGCACCAAACGTCTTACCTGAATTGAGCGCACGTATGAAGGAAATGACACAATCAGTTACCGATATTTTGATATATTTTGATGAACAAGTGATTTACCTATGTATCTTATCCCACAACTGTGGCGTTAAGTCATTGTACGATTTAGAGCTTATTCCGCGTTAACGCATAAATTGCATATAATTGCGTCCTACACAGCAGCTACGCGCTCAACATTTTTCTTAAATGGAGCACACAACGTTATGCATATTTGATGGAGCGTAGTCACACAGGAATGTGTGTCGCCTTTAGGCTATTTTAGAACTGCTGTTTTATTACTGTTTATAGTGAAATAATGAGATTGTATTTTATTAACGATATAATCGTAATAAAGGTCCTTTTCCCGAATTTGAAAATTCACAATTCATCGATAAAACGTGAAACCCTGAAAGTAAAAAAATCTCATTATTTTATTTATGTTAACTACAGTAAATTATGGATTGCTTATTACTTCGACTGATTACATTCGACTCATTAGATAGTGTTATATACTCACCCTCACAATTACGGTTGATCAATTACGGTTGAATTTTGACCATCGCGCGACCACTAGTACCTATACCTTAATCTGTGTTTATTCTGAAAAACGGGGCAAGTTTAAAATGTTATGTAGACTAAATCCATGGAGTTTCTTAGATAAACCTATTTGCGGAGTCAATACTTATATTTCATGAGATTTATTTTAGAAGTTTTGTAAAGTTTTAATGCGAAAGTATAGTTGTTTTAATTTAGTTTGTAAATTTTTGATACATTTAACCAATAAAACTCTGTTTTTACAACTTTTTATATACAATAAAAATGCTCTTTACCTTGAAAGTATTGTGCTTAGAAGGTGATCGTGTTTTAAAAGACTTGATCGTTCGCGGCCATATTCACGCCAAATGTTTGTTTTGTCAAGACAATAATTAATGACGGTGTATTTTCTATCGCTGTTGCCAATTTATTTACAAGTTGTATCGTACAACAGGGGGATCGGTGGGCCCCACGACACAAACTGTAATACGAGTCCCCAATCGGCCGATAAGAATACGACAACGACTCACCTGGGCATTGCAGCCTAGTTGTATACTGAGGTCACTAGTCAGTCAGTGTAGGTTAGGGACATGGGGTTCCCCAAAGGTGGAATCAAGTATAAAATTATCTTAAACAAAGGAATGTGAAAAGAGTCAGGGGTATGGTACTTAAGTGTTCCGTCGCGTGACCTCCGGTTCAACGCACACAGCAAGTTGAAGATGCAGCACCGGGGTAGTCGCTGCAGCCAGTAATCTTCGACTATATATGCACCCCGAAAACTCGTAAATAACTTTATTTCACGTAATATTACTCGTGACGGCACGCAACAACCAAAAACCAGCAAAAACTATCGCGACCGATCCGAGAACATTCCACGTCCTAGCAAGCGTTGGCTAGACCCTCCTTTTTCGTAATAAAAATACGCGGGTACTAAAACGGTCTTAAGTTGAAGTGCCTGTCGGTTTAGAACTGCAATTACACTGTCCCGAACACAAGTCATAATATTCTATATCATAATATAGTGCAAGATATATTTGCATGTACACATTTACAAAGTTAATTTACCGTAAGGATCTGGTTGCCTTGAACAAGCAATTCTCAGATTGTTAAAGCATATGTCAAGGGCGGTTGGTAGCAAGCAGGTGAACTGAGTTTAATTTAAATACTCGGACCGCTTTATTTAACCATGTCTAGTATACTAATTGCGTTCATGATCAGAAATTAGTCACGATTTTTAAATTGAACGTTTTTGAATTAAATTCCTATTATTTTGGTAATTCGATTATATTGCACCTTCTATTATTTTTTCTATAATACCTTGTTTGTATTCCAAGGCGTGTCTCGACCCTTAAAATACAATGTTAATACAGTGTAATAACTTCTACTGATCCCCTTTGAAGGCAGGGTTGTTATTAATTAAATAACCTAAAATAAAAACGCTTACGGTGACAAGTAACAGACTGACCGATTTATTTTTGTTTTAAATCACATTACATATTACAGATGGTGACATTATGACATTGTTAGGTATTAATTTAACAGATATAATATAATATTATTAAAAAAAATATATTGTTGTTCTTGAATGTCGTAAGAGTTCCTGGCGTTTCACCTCGCATCCTCTGCACGACTGGCCTACTTAGATGGCTCAGTTAGCTTGTGCGAATGAGTTAATTAGGCTGTGAGAATACTTAATGGTTCGTTGAAGTACGGTAATTAATCAGTTCACGACTTAAATGGAAAAGTGTTACCTGCGTTCATTTGTTTATAAAAACTTTGAACTTGAGGTGGTATAAAGTTTTAAGCGAATGAGTGAGTTAAAAAGTTTGACTTTTAAAATATTTACTTGAATGAGTTACTCGTCTGTGGTTAAATTTCTTGACACTCTCGTGTTTCAGACGAGTACTTTAAATCCTCGAACTTGGTTGTTGTGTCTATTCTCTCATCAGCAACTTGGGTCCCAGGATTATGCTCTGTACCCCAGCCTGTCACACTTATGAATTCAGGTATACTGTGTAGGTAATTTAAATCTGTTGGGTTGGGTAACAAAAGGGGGTAGTTACCTGATTATTTAAAATATCGTAGTTTATCAGTAAAAAGATTGTTCGTAATAAATACAAAATAAGTTTTTGTCACGAAACAAACAACGAAACAAACAAGACTTTTAAAGTTCAGTAATAATCAAAGTAGTTTCTGAAACAGATTCGAATGAATTTAATGGATAAATTCATCTTGAATACTACTAAAATATTAGGGGAAAGCCTACCTAAGTAACCACCGCTGGACGTAAATGCTTCGCAGTTTATAAAATACCTCAGTACGTGATACTGTATTTCTTTCTGAGACTCTGTTTGGATTAGCTTCGTTGAGATTTATTACTCGACTTACTTCAAACGTTAGGGTGGTGTACACAAAAGCCAACCGAGCTAGAACTATTAGTTCCACTTGTAATAACCAACATCTGATGAAACCTGGACATACAATCACATAATTATGTACATGATAAATCGTTTATAATTATTACTAATACAATTATTTAAATTTTATCTTATTTGAAAGTAATAATTATATATTTGTGAATTGTTTTTTTAGGTGAGATGGCCTAGTGGACTGAACGATAGCCTCCCACACGGGGAGTCAAAATCGTGCACGCATCTTAAATTCGAACCCGGTGCTCAAGAGCTGAATTGATAGACATCAAATGAGCTTTTACTCCTGCTCCGAGCAGGGTCCTGCCCGTTAAATGAGGGGTTCCGGGTTAGATATCGTTGATTCGGCTAGGAAAGATATTTATATCACTGATATGTGTTTGTTCTCGGGTCATGTATGTTCGAGATGTCATATTTGTGTATGTCCGTGCCACCGGCAACACAGGAAATTTTTGTGCGCGAGTATAAGTGTGTGGATGTTTGTTTATTTAATTTTCTATACGTTATGTGATATTCAAAATTAATTCAGTGCAGGAAAACATCGTGAGGAAACCTGAGAGTACCTAAGGAGTGTAAATTCTCATAATACGAGTTTGGCCAGCGTGGTAAATTATGGCATGTATCCTTCATATTGTAAAAGGAGACTCAACCCCAATAGTAAGACAGATAAATTATGTATTTGAAAAATGATCAGTTTATTAAGACAATTATTACGAGTTCCACCTCAAATGATCGCACTAAACTTGTAAATTTGCAAAAAATTAAGTTTCTAACCGTAAAGTTACAAGGTCAAGTTTTTGGTAACATTTAAACGAAGATATTCTTATATAAATTTACCGATATGTCATGGTAATTATTTATACGGGCAGTAAATTGTTCTATGACTTAATCAGTCAGCAATACAGTCAAAAAAGTTTAACATTCAGTGTACACTTACCCGAATGCTGGATTCGTGCGTACTTCATCTGGGGGCGGGCTGCGTGTGTCGTGGAATTTTAAGTTGGGTGGGAATCAAATAAAAGGACCCATTTAAATTATACACAGGGTTTCTAACGTATTTTTTATGACATTTTGGGTATGTTGAGCCATTGTACATACGTGGGTAAGTTACAAGTAATATTTTATTTTGTATTGAGGTACGATTATACTATTTTTCAAGTTCAAACTTGTCGAGTTTGGGTAGAATTTTATAAAATAAGAAAAGCTTATATGGTCTGGTTTGACAAAATCGAATACCCAAAAGATGTCAAGGAACGACGTATGTGCGTACAACTTGAATTTTTTAGCAATTAAAATGGTTTGAGCTTTCAATTATTACTTCATGAAATTAGAAATTATTCCATGAATTAATCATCGTGGTCACGCTGTTACCTGCCACGACGGAAAAGTGCCGGTAAGCAGAATTCAAACACCGTTGACAACATTATGACGAACTCTCATAAGGTATCCTCAGTATGTTTTCCTTCACAGACATTTCCATTTAACCTTTGAGCGCGAATTAATTTTTTATATGCACATAAATTTAAAAATTAGAGGTGCATGCAGGATACGAATAGCGTCTCACGACCCGTAGACCTACGTAAAAACCATTAGGTTATTACTGCTAGCACTTATTATTAAATCATGCAAATTACCTAGTTTTTACTGATGTTTTTTAATCGAGAACGAAAAAGTTAAATATTATACAAAATTTCTCGTTTTGAGCAAAAAGCACGAAAGGTTGAATGAATTTACAAGTATGTCTGAAAGCGTCTTGTTTTATATACTACGTTCACTAATTTTTAAATACAGTCGAGCTAAAAGTATACAACTCGCTGATTTCGAGAAAGATCCGCTTTCAAATAGGCAACAATGAAGGCATTTCACCTTTGACCATTGCCGGCACAACTCAACCAAATTGGTTTCCGGGAGTTTAAAAATTATTCTCTAGTGCGCCGTAGATACAAGAGGGTTGGCTTTTTGTTTGGCAATCTTCATTGCTCGATAAACAAACCGTACTATAAAAGGAATCCTTGGGGAATGCTATCTTTCTGTTTGAGGAAAATACTAAAAGCAAGTCGTTATGGGGTCAAACATAGAATATTTTACAGCAATATGTAGCCGGCAAATAGGTGAGGTTTTGAGGGAACTTATTTGTACTTGAAGTAATAACGCTGTTGTGGCTAAAATTTCCACTATTTTTTACAAGTAAGCTTTTAAATTCCTATTGCTTCACATAGGTCACTCATAATCAGCGCTACATCGACTGGTCACGAGCCCTTTGAGTCAAACGAATACTGGCCTCTGCAGTTTTTGTTAACTGTTTTCCAATTTATTTTTTTATATATTTTTTGTGTGTTCGTTTTTTGAAAAATCTGTTGCAATATCATGATACGTTATTACACAAGTTTCCATAATGCTGTCAATGTATTGCCGGAATCTTTTGGTATGTAACCGTCATAAAATTTTCTTTCGATTTGAATAAGGAGCAAGATAGATGACGTTATTTTTAATAAGGATAAATCCCCGATCGATGGGAAGATAATACAAAAATTTACGACGCCTGAGCCTGATCAATTTAGGCAACTTTAGAAAAAATAGCAGAAAACCTTTTACGCGGAATAGATAGCAAGAAGTTGACGATCTGTATTTTCAAATTGGGTTAGCTTTATTAGTTATTTTTAATCAGAATCCTGAGTAAGTAGAAAATGCTCATAATGGTAATAGCAAATGGGTATACAGTCCACCTTAAAGACATCGGTTATCAACTTTAAAGCGAACTCCACTCACCTCATATCAAAATACTTAATACCACACTTCTGGAGATACTTCGATGAAAATACAGAATTCTTATAAAATGCATCGCGTGTCTGTAATGTAATAAGTATAAATTTACACATACAGAATTAATATATTTTATCAAGTTTTTAACTAAATTAAATTAGTAAGCAATCAGTGGTGAATTTATTGTAAAAAATGCAAAATAATAGTATATGGTAAAATGGTTTCCAAAACCCACTAACAGACCCAAAAATTGATGTATTAATGTAAATTGTTTCAAAATTTCAAGTTTCTTGCGCTATGACAGTTAAGCCGTGACCACGTTTATGTAACTGGGTTGACATATACATAGGTATACAATTCACATATCGTAAGTATACGGATTTCTCTTATGTATTTCATCAAGACTATTTCAGGTCTCATTACTACGCCACTGTCTTGTCAATCGTACAGAATATTGTATTAGGATCAGGGAAGACTAGCTTATATTCATTGGACGAAATCGCTTATACACTCTAATTTTGACTTGAAAATTTCTTTATGACATTGAAGATATATGAGTACATTCTTGAGAACAGAAGGGCGACAAAGTTATCGCTCGCACTGAAGTCATTGGTTAAATAAGCAAGTACACAGAAAAAGTATTTGATTTATTTCCATTTCCTCTTAATTTCATATACTCATCCGACGTGACACATTTAATATTCCAGTTCAATTGGCAAGTATTAATGAAATGATAAAACATTCTTTCCTTGATTTCTGGAAGCTTGCCAATTTTCTACAAAAAAACTCATGATTTATGGTTAACGGAGTTATGGTTGTAAGAGTACATACATAAAAATACATACACAGGAACATAGAACCTCCTATTTTTATAAGTCGGTTAAAAATATCCCCCTGCAATGGTTTGTCCGGATGTCAATAATGGAACACCTAATCTATGAAATTATCCATGCAAAAAATATCGTTCACAAAATTGTCTAACTTTTTTCGAACCTTTTAAAAACGATTATTAATTTTTTACATCGAAATATTTATTTATATGTTTATTTATTATGTGAGAACACATTCTGTATTTTTTTTAACTAAATACATTGTATCATTTTTAGCGTTATAATAATAACACTCTGTTATGAATATATTCATTCCTTCATTCATTATCATTATTCATTCATTCACTCATTCATTAAACGCCAGTACCAGGAGTTTTAATTATATTTCTGCTCGGACCTCTATATGCTATATTAAAATTAAATTGAACGAGCTTTGGCAGACAGGGAATTCTTTGAATTTCTCTCGAAGGTGTGTAACTTCTGGTTACGTATACTTAGTACGCGTAATAGAACTCAACTCTTCCAACTATCTCTTTATTAGTGACAGGAGATACGAATGAGTTCAATGCTGGGACATGAAAAAGTTAATAACGACAATAAGTCAGGATGTAACCTAAAAGAGGTAACCTCACAAGGTGGAATTATGAAAAAACTGATCTTTTACTCGATTGAACGGTGACAAATAACGTTCTTGCATGACATAGCTCGTTACTTTAGTGAATGACAATAATTAACATCCACGTGTTCATTACGGCATTTCGAAGATTATGATCTCTAGTAATTGTGTGAAGTCACGATACGCTACATGTGGTGCGGCAATTTATTGGAAGCAGCTTAGTAGGTTAAGATGTTTATCGGTATGGATATACCGATCATGTCTACAGTTCATTCGACTCAAAATGAATACAACAATGCATGGACATCTATACCAAAATCATTTAAGACTAACTGTATGCATTTCTAAAGTAGAAAAGGAAATTATTCTTGTGTTTATAAATACGAATTTACAGTATTTTTTTATGCATTTACGCCGATTTTTCCAAAATCTCTGTTGCCGTTTGATGTAATCTTATAAATTTACTTATTATATGAAATTCAAATTCAAAATTAAAATTTCTAATCCGATTTATAATAATGTAGGTATACTGTAAATACACTTATGCACATCATTTTTTGCTTCTTCTACCGTTTCGAAAAGGTGCTTTAACATTGAGGAGAAAAAACGGCGAAAGAAACTCCTCAGCACATCTTTTAAACAACACATGGTAATTACAAAAGTTTAAACCTGTGCGGAACCGGAATCGACACTATTATTTCCAGGCGTTCTTGTGATTAATATATTCATCTATACTATAATATCCTTTGCCTATAAGCTGTATTTAAATGCGTCACTTAAAAGTTGCAATGGGTAACTCACGTATCAACTTTGGTACCTTATTGTAAAAACAAACTCCAAGCCCCATAAATGAACGCTGAATCTTTTGAAGACAATATGGAGACGTAACCAAATTATGCCTATTTCATGTTTCATGATTGTTGTGTATCACTTTTCTGCTTGTACATATTTTTTTTTTAAATAAATACTAAATTACTATAAATATACTGACTGGTTACCGTGAGTACATCTATTTCTTTAAATTTTTCTCTGAATGTATCACGTCATTTTAATCTGTATATACCTCTGATTGCTCTTTTCTGTAATACAAATTTTAAATCAATGTCCTCTGATTTATCCCACATTAGGATACCGTAAGACATAAGACTATGAAAATAGGCAAAATAAACAAGTCTAGCTGTTTGTATGTCCGTAATTAGTCTTATCTTCCTAATAGCGTAAACATACCTACTAAGTTTACCTGCGAGAACCGATATATGGGCGCTCCACTGAAGCTTACTATCTAAGGTGACACCTAGCAACACTGTGGATTGTGCCATAGATCAATGTTTCATTATTTAATTTAAGGATTTTGCCTACCTCTGCACATTTGGTAGTGCAAACTCTATACACTTCGTTTTTTTAGCATTTAAAATTAAATTGTTCCACGTAGTTTTAATTTTATTATTAGAATTTAGAATTTTATGCCTAATATGTGTAGATTTTGCCTGAACGCAAATTGAGTTAAAAATTTTAGAATACGTATTTACATGTTCTAGAAAAGACGGTGCCCTATTGAATTGTTTTTCACCATACAATTCACTCAACTTACTTTTGCTTTTAAAATTACCTGTCGTTGCCCAATCCCTGAATTTATATTTTTTAAACGTATCTATATATTTAAATTTAAATATTTTATTATACACTGAATCTATGGTATTAAAGAGTGCTGTATATAGACCATCGGGATCACTCTGTTCCAGGGATAGGGTTCCGCGGAAACTGGCACAGACTACAGCTTTAAAGCGCAGTATCTTAAATTTAGTTATAGGCCTATATTAGACCGTTTATTTTTATAAAAATCTGTACTTACTGAGATATGTTGTCCACAGTGGTCAAACCTCAATTTCACCAGAAACCAGAAGTCACCAGAAGGTGGTCGATATATACACACAATAATAAACCGCTCCGATTCCATACAGGCTAACTCAATAGTTTGCTCAATAGAAAGACTGACAATGTCTTTCCTGTTCTTAGAAGATATATTATTGTGCACTAAGATTAGTGACCCACCAAGAATTGCAGTCCCTCTAAAGAACGCCCTTGACAATGTGTAATTATCGAATTTTAAGTTACCTTGAGCATTTATAATCAATGCTTAGTTACACATAATACATGAATATTAAAATGTCTAATTAATAATTTTATTTCCAATTCTTTGCCGGATAAGCCCTGTATATTTTGATGTACAATATTTGAAGAACTTTTCCTTTGTCTTCAATAGTTATAACATCATATAGTTATAGCATATATTATCAAATAGTTATAATAGAAAAATATGGTATAGAGTCGATTGATATATAGACAGTAGTACAGTTAGACCCACAATGAAACGGTTACTTCTTTTTACATAACACACAACACACATTAATTTTGAATAGTTATACGTCGATGTACTAATGCGTACAGTTTGTCCCTTTACATTTTAGTATCGAATTATTTCTGCCGGATAGTTTAGAGTTTGACTAAATTTAATAATAGGCCTTTAACTATGAAATTGCCGTTTTTCATGAAATAAATGAAGCGTATTTTTTTTCTATATTTTTTATTTCTATTAATCAAAGTAATCACCCATGCAATCAATGCATCTTTGCCAATCTGCTGCTGCTGTGCAATATGAGGTCGCGCGTTGTCGTGCAGGAGCAGTGGAGCCGAACGATTGACCAAAGCTGGTTGGAGACGTGCGAGCTTCGTCATCATTGTGTTCAGTTCTTCACAATACACATTTGCAGTAATGCTCGTCCCGTTTGGTAAGAAGCTGTGATGAATTACACCCGCGTTAGACCACCAAACAGTGACCATCACTTTTCTAGGGGTAAGTTTTCGTTTAGGGCATTGTTTGGGTGCTGAACCAGGGTCCAACCGACTTGCTGAGCGCTTACAATTGTCGAACAGGATCCATTTCTCGTCACAAGTAACAATGCGGTTCAGAATTCCTTCATTTGTATGCCTGTTGAGCAGTGCAAGGCACGTCTCGACGCGTACTTCGCGCTGGCGATCATTAAGTTCGTGGGGTACCCATTTGTCAAGCTTTTTTATCTTGCCAATTTGACGCACATGGCCCAATATTGTTTTGATGCTAATGTCGAAAGCTGCTGCTAATTCACCCGTAGATTGAGTTTCATCAGCTTTCATAATCGCCTTTAATTCGTTATTGTCGACCAAAGTTTTCGGACGACCACGGGGTTCATTTTTCAGGTTAAAATTTCCAGAACGGAAGCGGGCAAACCAATAACGGATGGTGCGTTCGTTTGTAGTGTTCGCTCCGAAAACATCGTTGATGTTGCGTGCCGCTTGTGCCGCTTTGCTGCCACGACGGTACTCATACTCCATAATTACTCGAATTTTTAACGTATCCATGATGACGAAAAATGTTCGAATGTGTTGAAAACAAAACACTAACTATTAAACAAATGACGATTTTCGAAAGAATTCTATGTTTTAAAAATAAAATTAATTTGAAATTAAAATTTTCAGCCAAAAATAAAATATTTTGATTTGAAATGGCAAGTACAGCAGAACGGCAATTTCATAGGTAAAGACCTATTATTATAATGAAGCAGATGTACTTAGATAAGTAAGAAAGCTTAAAGACGACAACACTGGCTAAAGTTCTTTACATAATTAAAGATCATAATTATACCACATCAAAAACCTTCGGATGGCATAAAAAAGTAAAGTAAATGTAAATCGACACTATACCATATCAAAAACCTTCGATGGCATAAGAAAGAAAGCAACACTGGAAACATGAAAAAGACAACTCTATCAGTCGTGGGGTACGGTGTAAGCCTATTGAATTACGAAAAGAGACCCATACCCTACAGTATGCTGCTAATGGGTTGAAGCCGCACTAAATATCCAAAGAGATGTATACGTGCTACGTCACTGCTGGACACGGGTCAGTGCAATTTGTAGACAAGATACCGCCATTTGTTGCGGTGTCACGCGTGTAATCCTCCTGCAAATAATGTAAGCTTAGTATGATACTTATAGTATCAAACGTTAAAATTTTAAGTGCGCGTAAGTTTTATACTTATATCATCACAGACGTTGTACACTTAACATATAATATCACTTCAGACTTCTGTAATTTGATTGATATTTCGCCTGAATTGCATGAATCATGGTCATGGCAAGACTGCGGTGGCGGGGAGAAACTCTTGACAACTGACACTTGATTACTAATGACAGTTGAGCGTGATAACTTTGTCTAATTTGTTTTACATTCTAAGGTACCATATGACGACACGCGATATCAACAGCATCTTTTACGCTCTAAACTCGACGCTGAGTTTCAATGACATAGATTAGTCCTATTTTCACGTTTCAGTTAATATAATCCATTAATATAACCCACCTTAATTCTTTTTTTTTTACTATAATCCAATCAAATTTTAATCCAATAATTTGTACCGGTTCTGGGTAGATGTTCTTTGGTGGATATGTTCGGGTCGGTTGACGGTGTTCATGTGTTATTATATTCCATAGGAAATAGTTAATTTTGTTTGACCTATATAGTTGCCACAGTGCTACAATTGTGGGAAACTAGTATGGAATTATATTTTTAGGTGAATATAGGTGGTTGTTAAAAGATGAATAAATAGTTTTTGTATTACCATTCGGATCTGTTTAGTATCTTACCATTTATATCTGTTACCCTTTTTACATAAGGTAGAAATATTGCTTGTTGTTCATCTGTACTGGTAATTTTGATTTCGTCTTGTGACTTAAAATATAATAAAGTTCTTGCGTCAATCACACATGCTGTAGGCTGGTTTGCAAATAAATTTGAAAGGAGAATTAAATTGGTATGGTAGACTTATTAAAAAATATAAATATAAAATTAAAAACTAAAATTTATTTCACTATCTCATGTCTACCATCGATCATTGACGCTTCTTTAATATCCTTTCGTCGTAAATATTTGTCCTTACGTGTGGCTGTCTCCTTCGTCGGTTTTCTGGTGCGATTATTATATACTATGTGTTTTAATGTGTAGAATAGATTTTACTTCGGGAATATCTGCATCCAGCACTATCACCACTTTCTATCATGTTTGGTTGTAGCATTTATTTATTTATATTACAAAAATGAACGTTTTGTTTGACATTTTTAAACAAAATTTTCTTACCGCGATCATAGGATATAATTTTTTTATTAATTCAAATTGTTATTGCCTATATCCAGCAAGAACTCCAAAAATTAACTCATTGCGAAAGTTGGAACAAACTTGTGGAATTGCTCCCATTGGAATTTTCAGATTAAGAGCACCACCGCAGCTAATTGAGAAAAGCCTAAGGTAAGGAGGTAATGAAACATCAGACTAATTGAGTTGAAAGTGGTTTGTTTATACATGTTTTACTTAAACTAACTTCATTTACTCCAGCCATGGTATATGATAATCACGTAGCCTGTTCTTTGCGCCACAAAGACGCGAAAATATGCTTGGTTTTGAAAGGTTGCTACGTCTCGTACATTGCTTAATAGATAAAGAAGATTCTTTTTTTAATTTTTCGCCTCGAGTTGTTTGGTGTCTGGATTGAAAGTTAACAAAATTGTTTCTTAGCATATTCCTTTGGTATTGAAGTGTCTTAACTTAGATTCATACTGTTTAATATATTCATTAACATTCTCGTTATATGGGATGTTATACTTTATTTTGTAATTGTGATATTTTATCATTGTAATTGTTTCTCTATTTATCTGCTTATTTCTGTATTGATTTCTTTTATACTACACAACCGATATTGATTAAAATTTTTAGGACCGTTTAGAAAATTTCATCAATAAAATTGTTTATATACTTCAAACTTACATTAAGATGTTATAAAATATAGTTAGTATCCTAAAATTATAATCATCTTACTGTCCAAAATTTTTTGTAATAACAGTTTTTAAAGCTTTCGGATTTTATTTAATACTGTGCATTGGAATAATTGCACTGGAATATCTGAACTTGATAAATTAAATTGCAAAGTAGCAGCACATGTAACTTCAACGAAATTAATTTTACAAACACACAAGATGCTTTGAGATTACTTGCTTGGCTTCGACTCGATTTTTTGGATAATTCAATTAAACTGTACGTTAAGAGCAACTTTGCAAACGCGTAATATGAATAGGTATATTAGGTTGAAGTTGACCAATAAGATTATTTACACATTTATTTATTATGTTATTTACACATCAATGCAACGATAAATTTACAGTAGAAATAAAAATGCTAAATAATATATATATTAATTGAGATCTTCAAACTTATTAGTACCTTTCTGGGTACATTTTATATTTTGTATGGGTTTATGACTATAAAATTATGATAGTCCTTCTATTATCATTGTATTCTATACCCGCAACTCATCAGTACATGTATCTATATCGTATGGAGAATATATGTATATCTTACAATCTCGCAACACGCCTTAAGATTGCTGACTTGGAGTCCAATCAACTTCCAAATAATTCAATTAAACTGCACGTTAAGAGTAAGTTTGCAAACAAGCGTGCGAGAAACCGGCCAACTCGGTTGAAGTTTATCTTAGAGATTGTAGCGGAGTAAGTTCATAGGGGCCACTTAGGAACGATAGCTTTCCGTCTTAAACATAAAGCTATTACCGTTTATTGTTATTGAAATATCTAGACATCCCTAGTAAGAATTTCACAGTTTATGATGGCAACTACTCATTAAACACCTATCATAGTACACGATATTATTCACACACCAGAAGGATTAGTTGCCACCTTTTATTGATATATGATTGAAGGAGGGGAGATTAATAACTTACAAACACAAAGTCGCCTTACAAACACAAACGCAAAGTTTTGTTACGATATATTGGATGTACATGTGTAGATGTACTTGTCTACTTATTTGCCAGAAGAAATACCACGAGAAAATATTTTTTTTGTTCCTTATACTCGTAGTGCCACTGTAATTGAATCTACACTAACACATCTAAGTGCCTTATTGTTATTAAAAACAATTGACCTTACTTATTATAACGTCACGATTTTTTTAAATTATAAGTCTTGAAATAATTTTGAACGTACCTAAAAGATCTACTGCCCAGAGAGTGATACATATTTTCGAGTAAGGGCAAGTATATATTTCAAAGTAAGGGTAAGTATATATTATTCAGATGCTGCAGACGAGAAAATTACATGGAATGTAGACAATAGATTGAGAATCCAGCGATCTCCGGCTACGAGGAGGATATTACAACATTGAAAAGTTTACCTAAGTTTATCAAAGAGCTGGGTAACAAGTTACCCTTCGCAGTAGCGGCCACTCAGGAGGCTCCACAAACGGACTCTCTGAATACCCGTGAAGAGTAAATCAAACCTTTTTGAGTACGATAGCTTAGGATAAACTTTCTACGGGTTCTTATCTAAATCTATACATACCAACGCTAACTTCCGCGAAGTTTGTCGAAGAGATAATAAGAATGGATAAAGTTGTTACAAATTTATGAAGTAGATTGAAACAAAATAAGCACAGTCTGAAAAGTAATCACTTAAGAAATAATTCACATTAATCCATATCTTGAATTTTATTCATCTGTGAACAACACGTAAATCGTTAATTTTATTGTTAAATTCGATGATTCTGTATTCGCTATTTTTGCTTGAAAATGAACCTGAATGAGTTTTGACATAATCGATGTCCTGATATCTCCTAAATTTTTAATGATAACTTCATAAACTCCTTTTATATAGTATATGGTAATGATACCAACACATATTTTAAGCCAAAATAGTGAATACAGAACCTTTTGATAATCTAATCTAAAATTCTTATATTTTAAAATTTTAGTTAAAAAGAAAACGTAATCGTAACTTTTAATACATCGACGAAATATAACAATCATTGTCGAGTTGGAGATGATGTTGTAATACTGAGCATGAGATTGATTAACTAGTTTTGAAATATGCTAATGGAGCTCTATAGCGCGGACATCTGAAGACCCTGCAGTCTGGTAATGGCTAGGTCTACCGAGTGAGGAGTTCCGGGTTGAATCTCCGGCCGGAACTGACATCCATTTGACAGACGAATGGGTTTCTCGAGTCTTGGATATTCGTGATGTCTCGAAACGTTTATCCATGCTGTTAACGTTGGGAATTTTAGTGCTAAAGTATAATTATACATTTGTAAATATATGCGTCAACTTTTTCATATTTCTTGTATTCGCTTCATCGCTCAGGTGAAACTAATTTACTTAGGTACACATTTTGTCCAAATATTTAATTAGTCTATAATAACTTAGTTCTTGAAAAAGTATCTATCTTATCTATATTCGTAATTTATTCAACAAAATAATCCTGTGAATATCATCTCTGATGGATATTATTATATAAATATTTGTACTGGGTGGCGCAAAAGAAATTATACTATTTGATTCAGTCACAACTTCTTTGCTAAATCAAATAACTATCATTTATATATATATGTATATATATATACATACATACATCTAAAATTTATTAAAATATTCAACCGCGAATTTACAAACAGGAATTATTGAAATTTCCCGTTAATTCTCGCACAGAAGCGCGCATTGCAATGACCACATCAGTAATCGAACGCGATCATAAGCCAAACGTTTGTACATACCGTATTGAAATTCAAAGCATAATCAAATGTGACTTATTTGAGAGCTTTGATCTAAAATTCATCATCGAATGTAGTAGTGTTTAACTTGTGTCATTGAGAGTATTATATACATATTGATAACTTATTATTAGATACGCAGTGATGTTTTACTGACTTCAAAATCAATGTCCTTTTTTTACGTGGGGAAACTCTCATGCGTTCCTTTGGACGTCCTTTGTCGAGACTGGGGGTACGCTCTCGCATTCTTCCGCGGTCTCGACGGCGTTGGCTCTTCTACAGAGCCCGTCTCTGTTCGGGATGAGTCTGGAACTGCATCATTCCCTATCTTTGAGGTGCAAGCGAGAATACCGTGCGCAGCACCTCGAGGCTTGTTGGTTTGATGCAAGATACCCCCTATCCTACGCGCTAGTATCTGTTATGAGGGTCGGAGATGGGCGTGGCTGCCTCTTCTTCTACGCCCGGTTCGCCGGCTGCAGATTTGAAGGTCAGAAGAGTTTTTTTTTCGCAGCCTCCTTCTGTGACATGACTTTTTCGCAGAAGGACACTCTGAGTTTCCACGACCTCTCGCTCTCCACCACAGCTTTCACCAAAGCCACGAGCGAGAAGTTGTCTCCCACTGCAGCGACGAGTTCACGGCGCCGACTGTCCCATGCTGGGCACACCTCCAAAGTGTGCTGCGGCGTGTCCTCGTTGCAGCTACAATGGTGGCACTGGTTAGTCGGCTCTCTTCCGGCTATTTGGCGTAGGTACTTTCCGAAGCATCCATGTCTGGAGAGCACCTGTACGAGCTGGAAGTTCAGTGACCCATGCCGCCTGTCCATCCAGCCCTCTAAGACCGGATGGACAGCCTCCACATTGCAGAGGCCGGCTTTGGGTTCGGCCAGTGTCTCCTTCCATTTCATAACTATGGACTATTGAGTGTAAAACTTCCGCACTTCTATCTCTCTCAACGTTGGGTGTTCCTCCCGTAGCCGGAGGCCTGAGCACCACTGGTACAAAGATGCAAAAGCCTCGGCCTCCAGATCCCAAGGAGGACACTCCGCCAGCAAGCACGCCGCCTCATACGAGATGGTACGATGATGGTAGACGGAGATACCCACGGATGACCCCGACAGCCATCACCTTCTGTGGTGTTTTCAGGAGGGTGATATGTTTTTTAGTCAGGGCCTCCGCCTAAACAGGAGCCCCGTATAGGGCCATGGATCGCACCACACCCATGTATAGTCAACGGCTATTATATAGTCGCTTTAGAGCAGTGCCTGCTCCCATTAATCGAGTAGCCAAGCGAGAAAGTGCTCGCAGAAGTTCCAGCGGCTGTCTAGGATGAGTCCCAGATACTTCATATTTGATCCAACCTTGACCCGGGTATCACCGACTATTATATACCTCCGTTTTCTTGCACGCCAACTGAAGTCCCAGAGTCTCCATTTTGCCGACCACCAATGCCACCGCCTCCATGGCAAGACAGGTAGCTTTCTCGTAAGTATCCCCCCGGGCCGAGACCAACGTGTCATCCGCGTAACAGATCACGGTAGTTCCTGGGGGAGATCACCCCGAAAAATATCAATGTCCTAACCTAGGTTCAAATGCAATACCTTAATTTTTCAGAGATAAATACGTGTGTAAAGGAAAACATGATGAGTTTATATTTATTTTCTCAATTCTGTTTAAAAATACTCAAAGCGCTTTTAGACAACATGGTGATCTAGGGCCTTTATCCTCACATTGTAAGTGTAGAGCCTAGTTGTATAGTAATAGGTTGTGATGAGAAGATGATTTCATAATTTAAATGTCTACCTCAGAAAATTGGGTTAGCTACCAATTAAATTGCAGCTCGTTTCAATGCTGGATATGTTAAAAAAGGATTTCGTAAGTAAATGAAATAAAGTAATTTTCATGCTTCTGTGAACAAATAAAACAGCCACGATTGCGAAAATTGAATATCGATTAATACGATGAACGTTTAAATTGACGCAGTCATCTTTCGAAGTTATTATCTCTTGGTACCTACACTAGAGACGATGTGCAAGTGACCAACAAGTTCGTAATAATTACACTGCATAGAAAATATTAAATAATAATCGGAAATATACCCTATGTCTAACACGCATTCGGTGTTTTACTTCCCGTGACATATTCATAGAAATGCACATATAATGCAGGTAGATAGATGGATATAGTATAAAATGAATTAGTATTGTGTACATGAAGGAATGACAAGTAACATAATTTCATTGTAATCAATGCATTGTGTCCTTTTTAAAGGATGTGCTGAGCAGTTTTTTTGCTATTTCTTCTCCACGATAATTATCGAAACTGTAAGCGTAGAAAGAAATAATAAACGTAAGTGTAACAGTGATACCCATAAAGGAATTTGAATTTGAATAGGAATTTGGGCTGGACCCTTTTTAAACCGTTTTATTTTGCCCGCCCAGTTTGAGTCAAATTTAGTAATTGAAATTTTACCTCCTTCTTTTTGACAGATTGATCTGATATTTGGTACACACTTTTAGTTTTGATGACAGTGCAATTTAATACATTCTGTAACATTGTAAGTCTAACATGGTCGCCGCTACAAAATGGCGGATTGGATATTTTTTTCACAACTACCTCAATATGGGTATCAATTAAAAAGGCTTGACTAGCAGAATACTGTAGCTATGACAAATTTCAAATATAAGATGTCCGCCGGCACAAATGCCAGATTTTATACTTGCTTCAATATTTCTAATTTCATATTTCTTTCGATATGGGTTATGGGTATCAAATGAAAGGGCAAGTCGAACACTGCATAGCCGATCGTAAAGTTTAGATAGTGTATACTTACAATTATATAAATGAATTAACTAACAATAATCTAATCAAAACAAAGAACTTCGTCAATTTAGAATCGGAACTCAAGCATGGATCTTTTACCCAAGTTAAGATTTCGTATCGCATCGAGGACTGTGTGACGTTAGGGTGGCTAAAAATGATACGTCGTTAGCGGTACACCATCCAAGTTAAGATAAAAGGTTAAAACGTACCCAGGTCGGTGTGGCATTAAGGTGGATAAAAATGAAAGGTCGTTTGCGGTAAACCATCCAAGATAAGGTAAAAGGTTAAAACGTATCCAGGTCGGTGTGGCATTAAGGTGGATAAAAATGATACGTCATTAGCGGTACACCATCCAAGTTAAGGTAAAAGGTTAAAACGTACCCAGGTCGATGTGGCATTAAGGTGGATAAAAATGATACGTCGTTAGCATTTTCCCCTTGAGACTTAGGCATATCTTGTTGTATAATAGCCTTGCCCCTCTATTGGACCTCTGGGGGGGCTGACCTTTATAATATCTGTTACTCGTGGAAACAAATAATAATAAAACCATAATAAAATTAAAAACTAAAAACTTGAAAATAAATTAAGTAAACATTGTTTTTAAGTTAAACAGTTCCATCTTACAAAATTCACAATCATTTCAATTATTCACTACTCTATATATTTATAAATATAAATAGTTTGAGTATTTTACTACGGATAATGGAGAATATGCATCAAGATAATCATTATACTTTATCTTCTACTTTATCTTTTCTTCAAGTTTATTTAAACTACAAACGTAAACAAAACAATGACGTAATGAACATCTAAGCATCCGGTTTAATTGTGATTGTGTGGAGAGGAAAAATAATTTCAAGATTGAATTTCCTGGCGGCTTCCATAGTAAATTTAGAGTAAAGCTCGAAATTACCGGAGCATTTGGCTGAATGCTCAATTTACTGGCGATGAGAGTGCTTACCGGCTTCCCCAGTGATAACGATACTGATTGCTCTAAAAGTGAAATAAAAATGTACACATTCGTCTCTTTTACTTAAACTTATATATATAAGATTATAAATGTACTCTTTAAACAGGACTAACGCAGAACATTGTGTATTGTACGTGAAAACTGTGTCGTTTATAATTATAAAACGACTTCGAAAAATTCCTTTACTTGATGATACATGATTTGACTTGCTTTGTTAAACCGAATTTCATGTGTTTTTTTATTAATTTTTTTTATTACATTATTTTTTATTAGAAGGGGCGTACTCTTAAAATTATTTCGTTTTTAAATAAGGAAATAAAATTATATTTCTAACATTTTTGTGCGATTTTGTATGATTTCTATTTTGAAATCGGTTAATTTTATTATAAAAAGCTTTTTATTGATATAATGAATTTAAATTAAATTCACATTTCGAGGATTTATGGATATTTTTTTGTTTTTTGACTAATTAACCAAACCAGGTAGAATTGTCATGTCTCTCTTGTTTAATTACCTATCTATACTAATATTATAAAGAGATAGTGCAATTTTTGTCCGTTTATGTATATATGAAAAATATTTTCCGGAACCACGGCATCTGCTTGAAAATTTTTTTTACCAGTTGTAAGGTACATTATTCCTGATGGCCATAGACTATATAGTATAAAACAAATTCTCCATCTCTCTGTCTGAATGCGATGATCTTAAAAACTACGGCACGGAGTTTCATACGGTTTTTACCAATAGATAGACTGATGCACGAGAAAGATTTAACCATATGACAATAGGGAAAATCTCTAAATCGCCTGATAAAACTGAGGGTTCGATTACTATTTGTAAACGTAAAAATTAAATTTATGTGAGTGATCGCTTCAATATATTACTAATGTATATAAAATATCTGTACATCATTCGGAACCTAAAATTAATTGAAGAATAATTAAAAATCACTTTTAACGATGAGATGCCAGTATGTCGTATTTAAATAAACGCTATTTACTAGGAAATCGCAATAAATAGATTGATTTAAAAACTTTTACATGAAAAACTAAATAATAAAAAATAAAAGTGCAAACGATTGAAAAACCATATGATATTTTAAATGTACTGAAATCAGATTTCACATGTACTTGATATTTGAGGTCACAGATTAGGTTACTCAATTATGCTAATATTACAATTACTAACGGATACATTTCTAGAGTGCTGCACCTTTCCTCTAGATAAGAGGATTGCGGTCTAAACGCCGCTCTTCAATGGGTTTCTCGATAAAGAAGGGCGTCGAGTGGGTTAGCCGCAGAATCCGTGACGCTCAAATATAATAAAGTTAAATAAGCTCACCAACTTTAACCAAACTTCTTAGCCCCATTTTCCGGATCCCAGCGAAAATTTATTCATCCCATGATTGACCACGTTGTCCCTTTATAACCGAGGATAGTAAACATTAACTCTTTTAAGGATCACATTTGATTTTTCGTAATGCAGTTCGTACTTTTGATATTATTAAATAGGTGACGTTATAATCTATTCATTAACAAACTTTATAAACATAAAAAAAAATATTGCTTGACGTCTGGAAGTTAATATTGTTATAAGAATAAATTTCAGCTTAATAAAAGAGGTGAGAATGTGTATTCTCATTTGAATGGTTATAAGTAACAAATATATGAAGAAATTTTTACATTTTTGGGTCAAGTCAATATTCTCTGCTAGTGGTACACCCTGTTGAAAAACAAACGAGGCTCTCGTGAACAGTTGCTTTCCTTGGATTGCCGCGTGGCTATGTAACACCGTGTTTAATTACGACTTTATACACACCTTTGATAACGTTACATATTTAATAGTGTTTTTGTTCAAAGAATAAAGTGTTTATTACTTTCTAATACGTACAGAACTGATAAATTTGTGGTGCGTGCAGGATTGGAAATCGAAATACAATACAATTTGACTAATCTGAGTTAATTTATTTGGACAATTCACATAATTTAAAATGTTTTATTAATTAAACATACTTAAATATTTAAATGTTCAATTTATAATTACGTCACAGTTTTGTGCGTATAATTGATTTATAGACACACCGAACCATAGTTCATTAGCGTACGATAGACTAAAGTTTACCCAATCAAATTTGATTGAGACCTTTAAATTTGTTTACTGGTTCCGGTTTACCTATTACCGAGGAATTATTAATCTGCATTAATCATAGATTTGGATGAAATAGACGAAGAACAATGTTGACGTATATGCTTTTAATTGAGTTCTGTCCGTCCTAGTAGTTTTTGGGAAAGTTTAAAGAGCATTATATTGGTAACCTTATCACTCTAAAATTGTCGAAATTGAAGATACACTGGGATATACACTGTGCTAATTTTGAAACGCTGATTTCAGAAGTTGGTTAAGGATCGGTCAGAATGTCGTTAATTAGGAGAAGCGTACGTCCAACACTGGATTCCAAAGACTGATAAATAAAACTTTCGAAACACATTCCATTTCAAGTCACCCGTGTGTTTTTTTAACCCTAGAGCTTTAACGAGCTATTACCACCTCTATTATATAGCATCGGTAGTTCATACTACATTGACGTATTCCAGTTATTTTTGTTCGTTTCAGTCAATGAATTTTTAATTAGTTTACTTGTTAGTACGGACAATAATTTACAAGTCAAACTTCTTTCAACCAACGACCGTAGACTGATGGGTCGAAATGATAAAGTTCACTAATCACTTTAATTAGTAGTTTTTTTTATAATAAATCTCAAGTTAAGATTAAGTAATACAAGGAAAGTGTTGGGATGATACTGGTATGCTGTTGTCATTAGCGTTGTAAACCTGCTAATTCTGTAAATACTTTATGTTCGAATTTTTTTTAATGGAAAAGACTGGCAAAAAGCCATACGGCCCACCTGATGATAAGTGGTGACCGTCGCCTGCGGACACGTGCATCATCAAGGGCACTGCAAGTGCGTTTTCGGCCTTGAAGGATACAATAGACAATCTTTTCAAACGTCCCCATATTATAGCGCACTGGGGTAAATGAAAAGAAGTTATATTTTACATAACATACATGTAAAACGGTTATAATATTTGCCATTTTGTTTTCTAAAGCATGTAAAGTTTACATTTGTTCATCGAGGCGGACCGTAACTCCGTAACTCTTTTGGGTCCAAAGTAAACTAGGCAATAATCCGACTTGGAATTTAAATGTAATTACAGATTAGAATGTACAGTAATAGGAAAGGGAGATCCGAACAATTTGGGAACACACGAGCCCCATGGTTCGGGCTTGTTAAAAATGTCTTGCATAATGGAGAGTGCGGAGGGGCTTTAATTAAAAGTCAACGCGCGGGACTTTCGGAACAATAAAAGCGTTCGCTTTGAATGCACGCTCAAAAGTTATGTTTTTTTCTTCCAAACTCCCACTTAAGTTCTTTTTTAAATGCCTTTTTGTTCAAAATGAAATTGCCTTTTTTTAAGCTAAACTGTCCAAATCTATATACGGCTTTTAATATATTTTTTATAAAATTTTATTGGTTCTTTGTTTATTATATTTAGTTATTTCCATCTATCTACCTTCGCCGTGAATTGTAGATAATCCACCAAAGTACCGTCCCAGTAATAAAGGTTTTCAAATAAAATCTTTATTTTGGCTCTGATTTCTATAATACAGAATATTAAAGTGAAATGGGAGCCGTATATATTTATACGGGGACCAAAAATCAGGTCTAAACATTCAGCATAAATGTTTACACAGATCTTAGTAGCGGTATTGTTCTTAACTGGAAATTTTCAGGCGGCCAAGTATAATCTGCTCATATTTCACGGGAACTAAAGCCTCGATGAAACAGGGAATTTTCCGGACATATCGTTTTGATTTATGGACTGTTTAAGTACCCTTTAAAACTATGGCCCAAGAAAGTCAATGTTATCTCGCAAGAAGAATGTGGCTATGTTGAAATAAAACTGGGTTTAAAGGCCCAGCCGATAACGACGAAAATATATATTTTATTTATTGAAACGAACTATAAAAAATCAAAAGACTGTTTGAAATAGCTTTCTTTCTTACATACTTTTTTCCTACTTTCCTTAATATTTAACTCGCATAGTATATCTTATTACAATGTGTGAGAATATATGTTAAAAAAAACCTATGAAGTGAATTTTGTGAGTTTGTGTGATGCAGGGGGGTAAACTCTGAAACTTTGGCACCTATTTGAAAAATATATCTATAAATAAGCTACAGATATGGTGTTATTCCCTTTGTTCACAGATCACTAATATGTATATGTATATATATACATGTGTGTAAAAGAAAATGCAAAAGTATGGTTTGGCAAAGTAGTCTTTTCGTCGTCGTTGTCCCGTCTTCTCGGTAACATTGACAGTGTACTTGTATATGGTTTTCACCAAAAACGCTTTTTGTTTGGATTCTTGGTAGCCATAATGAAAAATTAAATATTAACAAAATAGATATATTTTTTTATAAAATGGTAATAAATATGAGAGCCAATCGACTAAACATTGAGTGTAGAATGATTACCGACGCAATAAATAATATAAATAAATAAACAATTATTTGGTTAAAATTAGAGTGACATCCTTACAATGTTTATAAAATAGAAAATATTCTTGCTCATTCTCCCAACTCCATATACAATAAATCACCATTTATATGGTACTTGCCCTGGCCTAGAATTGTGTCATTTTTCGTTTCTTACCCCAATAACATCTTCCTCCTTCCATTTTACCCTTTCTGTCCCTATAGAATCTCTATAAAATATAAATAAAAAATCATGATACGTCAAAAGTGCCAAAGTTACCCAGAATGTCAAAGTTACCCTGATTGACTACATTTAAGGTCATCATTTTGAAATGTATGGGTACATTAGGTTTTATGGCATGAAATACAACCAATGGGAATTGATTTATTTGACTCTTCGCAGGGGTAACCCCGTTCATTTAACCCCTTATGCACTTGTTAAATTTTAAACTGAATTGCTTTATATAGTGTTCTTTCTTGTTATTTCCTTGCTTATCTACCGTGTTATTTTTTTGTGTACACAGTAATATTAAGTAACTAGTAACAAAAACTATGTTTATTTTCATAAAATTTATAATTAGAATATCGCAATTCTAATACAATTATGTTGCACTAACAAACCAACGATCTAGTTTCAAATATAAAGTTTTCCTACAATTTCAAAGAAGGCATTCTGTATAAAATATAATATATTTTATACGTATTCCTAATCGGTATACAATAAAGTAGCAGTCATTAGGGTTTATGAACGGTCAATGAAATGTGACGTGAATGAAACGGTGAATGAAAGGTCAATGAACACAAAACAAATTTCCACACATCATCATTTAATATGGCTGGAGTTATTTCTATTTGGAGTCGTAAAGAGTGACCATTACACAAAATAAAGTATTTTAAATTTACAGAAGCAATATAGATAACTACATACTGCAAATATCTCTGGCATCAAGACTATATATTTCTACAACATCGACGAAGAAAAGGTATTTGATATTAAACTTAAATAGGGGTATCTAAATACAGTTAAACGAGCCTGGATACTAGCCCTCTTCCACAAAAACTATGGTTGAATCAAGAACAGGCTATATAATGGATATTATTTATTATTGCAGGAAAATGATAAAAATAATTTATTTATGATCATTGGTGCTTGTCCTGAGTATTAAAGTTCTATTATTCATTATAAATTAGAAAATATTATTACTTACGTTACTTTAGCTCGGATGCTTCGTCCATTTTTGAGTTTAAAAGTTAAAAACGGACGACGCTATCGCGATCCCTCTCTCGATCCTTCCTGTTGAAGGCAACTGGGCTTTGTACCGCCTAGTATAATCCCAGTATAATTTGTGCATAATTGTAGGGTTATTTACCCGCATGGTTAGCAACAACCCTCCTTCTAGGATTTCGTGAAATGTTTAAACGTCTTTCGGTTGCAATGACGAAGAGGGGCTCATCTGCTCGTTTAAAAATATCAATGCTACTTGTAAGGATAAAAACTTCAAACCGAAATCCTAAATTGCTGCAAGCAACAAGCTTTACAGTCAAATCGGCAGGAGATTATACAAAAAAATGTCATAAACGTAATGTAATAACGCACCACTAGATAAACAGTTAAAAGGGCTATAAATAACGAGAAACGATTAACAAACCGATGGGCGGTGGGATGTAATATATTCTGTGGCTGCTCTCAATTTGTTTGATCCTGGAATATGAATTATATACGCAGGGGTTTAAGATTGTAATTAACACTATGAACGTTTACTTTTTATATGTATTTTTACGTAAATAGCCGATAATCGAGTTATCGGTCCGTCTGATGGTGAGTTGCCACAGCCATGTATGGCATCCATAACATTAAATGCATCACCGATGCAATGCCGGCCAAGATGGAAGCGGGGATCAACTTATTACTAGCTCTCAAACATACACCACGGATAAAATACATATACATACTGTGGATAAAAATACTCCACGGTTGAACCTGGAAAGAGCGTGGTAGCTAGGCCTATCGAGTAAAGAGCTCTACCAATGCGCCCGACATCCTCGGAATTAAGCTGCGTTGTACAGAGCTCAATAACCGTTAACGGCCGTTCTTGACTGACGAGACTGTATTGTCAGTTATTCAGCAGTGTGCATTAGAAGCAAGGAGTGTTGATTTGGGTTTAAGGATAGATTGAGCCTTGAACTGAAACGTTTTGTACCACGTGTCTTAATGTATCAATTTTCTACTTGACGTAGGGGAAGAATGTTGTATTCATTTGATTAAGTAAAGGATAATTTAATTTTACCATTACTCGAAGAAATATACATTCCCAAATAAACCAACAAGTCTGAATTTTTCGTTTTTGATTCGTTAATACCGTATTATGTCATGAAAGAAGAAGGTTCTTTGAGTCAGTGTAATCCGCATTAGCTGTACCTATATTATGGGTTAGCTTGTACTGGGTATTATAATTTGAATCCATATCAAAAAGCTGTTTCACCAATAAGAATACAACCGACTAGTAATGTAATCTTTGGAGTCTTGGATTATGCCTACTGTGTACCGTACCTAAAATTTTCAAAGAATACTTTGAAATTCAAATAATATCTAATACTTAAGGTTTAATTTTCGAAAAAAATTCTTCATAAAATCGAGTACATGTCATATAGTTAAACTCGGGTCTCCTTTCAAAATTAAGGTCCATAGTGTACCAAATTGACTAAGTATGGGTTATTAGATTTCACTCACCGTTGAGAAAATTATGGAGAAGTTTGAAGCCATGTTTGATTAGAACTTAGTTTCATGGACAACTAACTACATTAAAATATGCCCCTATTATTTAAATATACGAGAAGTGTGCTGACTTTAACTTAGTTTTGTAAATAAATTGTAATGTGTTAAATTACGACAATTTATAAGAAACGGAGATTAATAACAACGCATAGGACAAATCTTTCTATAATGAACTAGCGTGTGAAGCCTGTGAATATCCACGCGGACAATTTTATGTGCTATTTTTTCATACCAAAAAAATTCAATTTGAAAATAGTAAATAATCGTTTATTCACCACATTTTACATAATTTTTATTTTATATTTCCAATGAGATTTTGCAAATTCAATATCGTAATTAATTTAGGCACAGAATAGGGGAGTTTGAAAGTGTAATACAAATATACCTAGTAAAAGTACGCAATACGCGATACAAAATTCGTGACTATAAAGCCAAAGCAGACTTATTTTACCCACGTCAGAAAATTTCAGTAACATTTAACTCAATCAAAAAATAAAGTCGTAAAGTGTGTGGTTTGTTTAAAAACAGATTGAATACTGACGCAAAGTTAGAAAATTTCAAATATTAATCCTTAAAAAAATAAGGACACCTTAATGTATTCCTGTCACTTTGCATAATCCTAACGGAGGTTTAAATTTACGTACTCACGTTTACATCTACTTAAACTCCATATGAGCGATTATCGTGTGAAACGTTTTGAATAATCTAGATACGAGATTTTTTTTGTTCTGTAAATGGAAATTAAATTTTTATTTGTTTCAAAAGTAGCAAATTGAATAATAACATTTCCTTACAATTTCTATAAAGCTTTATTAAAATATTGAAGTTTTATGTTTTATGTTCTCAGTAATATTTTTCAATACACTACTTTACAGTACAATATTTTATTTTTGGAGTTGATTCAAAACTTAAAGGACTTTTTAAATATTAAGATATCAGGACATTTTGTGATGCTTCTTCAATAATATTATTTCTTCAATTTTTTTTTTGAAATAAAAATAAAAAATGTAGCTCTATGTATATCGGTCCACACTTTTTCGAGGACCGAGTTAGGTCAACTAGATAAAGTCTCTGGGGTGTCCAATCTTGCATGTAGGTAATATTAGGACCATTGGGAAAATGTGATATATAAGAAGCAAAACAGTTATTAAATTGTGATTTGCTCTGTTAAACTTTGGACATATTCGAAGAACGCATATGGGTTAAATTAAGCTAAATGAATAGATGCCACTCAAATAGGAACACTTTATTGTCAGTGAAATGAATACGCTACCTAATCTTGTTCTCTTTGTTGACAAGTATAGCTTGAATTGTTACTATTTTCAAACTTTTTACATACTAACACTTTCAGTTATATTTCATTGTAAATGTTTTTAATTTATAAATATATTACCTGGTATTAAATGCTCTAATTTATTTCAATTTCGTTATTGATGTTTGAACAACTTATTTAAAATACCTACACTTCTCTTTGCGACTATACCATATATAATTGAAATGTAAATACAAAACGTTATAACTGCAATTATGTTATTAATTAAATTTAAATTCGATGCAAATGAATACTAACAATATGATTACTGTAAAGCCATTTTATTTTACTGGTAGTTTCATCAAAAATATCGCTATGATAACTTCCATGATGATTGCTATGACTGTCTAATGAAACGGCACTCGTTAGAAGTCGCTTGGGAAGTGTGCAAACTGCCAGGTACATGACTCCGCTAACTACTCGTCGAAATATAGCTCTGGGAGTATGGAAAATTTCCAAATCATTTGCTTGATCACCGTGATCTACGTTACAAAAAGTGAATTTCGAGGAATCGATATTTTTATCGAAAGAGTGAACCTTTTTAAAACGTTTTTTCATGAAACGAAGTAATTTTTATATACTTCATACAACAGTATTAACTCTAATTCAACCTAAGACTTTACCATATCATTTGTGCTTAGCCAAAGCCAAAGGCCACTCGAGTACTTAGATCACTGGAAACCTTAAATATCTTTCACTCTAAAATAATTGAACATAATAATCCATTCCACTCTTAAAATACCCGTGATAGATATTATTTAGATTCCAAAATGCTCCGAATCAGTAAGTATTTATTCGCACTTATACACCTGTCGAAGTCGGACCTAATAGAGGTTAAAAAGTAAAAATAATTATGATAACATAATAAATTTACCAAAGGTCTGTCTTCGAGAATGGCATCCCAGTTTTAATCAATTTCAAGGTAGAAATTTTGTTTCTTCACAGTCAGGCTTTGCAATTGGCCTTGCCTGTCAGTAATCGTCAGAGCAATAGCGATGTAAACTTCGTTTTACTTTTTAAAAGTATCGAAATGATGAATGCAACGGCTGGCTGTTACAATCATGTTCGCATATCGATGTTCCGAGTACTCTACCGTTCGCCTGGAAATGCGACGATTCTCGAATTTTTCGAATCTGCTGCTCTACCACAATGAGATGGACGCTTTTACCGGAATTAAAACGATGAACCGGTGAGTCCACATGTTTTTCTGATAAAGTTGATAGATCGTTGCCATAAAAGTGATTCCGATTGTATAGATAGGATACGAATAAATGTGGTAGTAATTTTGTACAAACGTTAACTTATAAAATTGCGACAAAGGAGAGTATTCGAGAGATACCCTTGAAATATGAAAGACGATTACAGAATAACTTTCTCAAAGTAGTCCACTGATTTCTAAGAGAAACATTTAACGATAGCAATGTTTAACTAAAAAGTTTCGGTTGGGCTGTTTTCGAGAATGTACATTGTATCTTTTTATTAATTAGCTTACTCTTTCTTTCTCCTTCTTCATACTGTTTATTTATATAGCATATCTCAGTATTTGTAGAAAGCTATGGAGAAAGCCACAGTGCATAGGCTTCTTGAAAGGCATTTTATTTTATATATTTTATTGAGATGTAATGAAAACACAAGCAAGGCATGCTCTATGCTTGATTGCACAATACTGACACATTCGGAGGTTAATGGTTTATTGAGTTCAATTCCAAACTGACTGTGGGCTTGGAATAGATTTGCTTTTAATAAACTGCATCATGTACTGTAAACAAATCAAGGAGACAATCATGCTTTTCACGCTGTATTTCAATGGTAATTTAAGTAATAATACTTGATTTAAGGCATACATGGGATGCATTAATCGTGAATTTATTCAAAACCTTTAATTGTAAGTCCTATAATTTGTGACCAGAACAACTCTCTCGGAAATTGTCATACCTCTTTGCTTGCATAAATCAGCTATCACACTGGAGAAGCTTGAGCTATTCGCTTGGGAAGTATTGTCGCGAACGCGACGTAGTATAATACGGGTACAGAAATAGGTAATACTTTGACAATCGATAGTCATTATCGGCGCTAGTTCAGTAACAGAAATTTCTGTGCTGGTTGTGAGACGTATCGCAGCGCTGTTCACTTGTTTGCTTATAGTATTTACTTAATCCATACAGTAATAACACTTAGGTATTTTTTTCTAATGTGACACAAATATATTTGGCCCATAAATCTGGCTTGGTTTGATTTGTTCTGCTTTCTCATCAACTTTGCTTTGATTCCACTATAGTTTTCAACTCCTCGTTACCGACATGTATTTTACTCTGTCCACAAAGTTCGTTATTGAAATCAAAAGTTGCCCAACGAAAACGGAACCAAAAACACACTGTGCGTTTGTTAACGCTGGCTGGTTCAAATGCAATTTTTAAACTATATCTACTGCGTTGGTGCCACAACGAATTGTGCTCCTAAATAGCGAAATATTTTTACTATTTTATTGCCGTGAAGAGAACGATGGCAGAGCTAAAAGAATTGACACAGAAACAAATGAAGAGGAAATGAAACAGAAATTTGGTATTAAGAATTTTGAAATACATCTAATTTTTTTTATAAATATCAGATATTTGAGTCCAATTTTTCCTTTATTGGGAATTAATAATATCACATATATTTGAATATTTAATAATTATATCCCAGTGTAATATTTTATTTCTCTGCAATTATATACAAAATGTTGTATTATCTCCCTATTCGTAGATATTTAGTGTTGCTACTATACATATATGATACGTTCATTGGTTGCTAGGAGTCGAACTTTTATAGAAAAGTAAGCTCAGTTTTAAATTGTTAACAAAAATTACTATAAAAGTTTAAAATCATACAATCTTATTAAAAGGTTCAAGAAATTCTTAGATCCCATTACGCGTACTTCCTCTTCATCATCAAAACTGAGCTGGAATCAGTCCTTTAATAAAATAAGAAATCCTATTACTACTTACTAGGATGTTAATTTAATTAATTCAATAACCCAGTAATGTCAACAAATAGTCTTAAGCGCGCAAAGTAATAGTTGATAGGTTTCCTTTATTGGCTTATACGAGTTGCAGGCTTAAAATTGTTCTACAATCAACTTTAAACTGATCCGTGTCACATTTTTCTTTAATACATTTATACACTCTGTTATTTTCTTGATCTCCTTAGGCACATTCTATGAAATTGCTACTCCTCTGTTATATTATCTCGAACTCCTGTAACAGTATTTAATATTAATTGTATGTGGTAACACTTATCCTTTTTAAAAAAGCGTTTTAATCCAATTGCCTTTTTCTGTTCGTATCTTATAAAATGGGAGTACAAGTAGTGGTGAAGTCGGATTAAGCGAAAACGAATAGATAGATCCTTCATCGTCGGCAATTTTGGCTGCTGAAAATGATCGTAATCAAGGGAAAGAGCTCTGTCTCCTTCGAAACCTTAATGTTTGAGAAGAAGACCAGTGAAGCATGATTGGGAGAGAGCCGATTGTGCTTGGAGACAGACAATTACCGTTACGGTCCGTTTCGTCAATAATCCGAACAAGCCTTAGGAGTTACTATCACTGTTATTTATGTGAACACGGAAAGATCATAGCTTGGTGTTTTCACGTTTCGAGTGTGGAGAATTATAAGAACGTTTCCTTTTCCGCCCCCTAGCACATTACGTATTATGCAATAGAAATACACGCATTTACATTAAACGCGAAATTTTCTACATGCAATGATTGGCTTCCGAGGTAATTTTGTGTTGAGTAATTTTGCATAACATGTGACCTTGTGAAGCTCTGTATCTTATTGAAGATATTATTGTAACCTTTGAGGATAAATATAGGGGCCCCTTAAGAAAAATATGTCTATGTTTAGTAGTGGACATAACATTGGAAGGACGGAGTCCATCACACTACATTCTTCTATCTTCAGACCCAGGTTAAGCGTTATAGCACGTCAATAACGTATACACGAGCGTGTACAAAAAAATGTGCATTTCACGAAGCTTTAGTGCAATGCAAGGTAAATATGCACTTTAAATACAATAGGCTCATTTACTTTGAGATAATAACAAAATCATAATGTATGCGCTGCAGAGACAAAAGCATGGAATATGAAATGCGCAATTTTTCACTTTATTAAATGCACAAACACATCTACACAGAGATATATTCTATTGTCCTTCTGTTTCATAATGAGTTTGCAATTATCTTGTACGATGTATTTCATAACACGTTAAATATAATTTTTTTGTTGTTAATACAACAAAATTAATTCAACTTCAAACTTTATAAAAATAAACTATTGACATTAATGATTCGGTTTTGGTTCATATGAAAACATTCTCTCGCTCATTCATTCATTCGGCTCATTGAATTCAGATTCCAAAATTGTCGGTTTGAATATTACCAGATAATTGTTTGAATACGTGTGACTTCATTCGTGAATCATTATTGATTAATTGGATTGACATGAGTGAATAAAGGAGAAGAGGAAAAGGTATTATTCATTTAATTAAATTCACTTATGTGCGTTAGTGATTTTATTCAACTACTAGCAAACCCCGTTGCTTCGCCTTAGAAATACTACTTGTATGGTTATAGGACTGGGTGCTTCTCGTTCTATTGACTAGAAAATATTATATTATTTTTTATCTTTTTTATTTATGGACGGATTGCAGTGAAACAAACTTGAATTATTCAACTTACATAACGTTACGTTACGTTAGTGAAAACAATAACGAAATCGGTTAAGCCGTTTCTGAGATTAGGGCGCACAGAGGCACAGATAAACAGACAAAAATTAACATTTGATATTTCTGTGACGTTGAAGTTATTGTTTTTACCAAAACACACTAACTTTTCATTTTTTAAGCAGTAGAAAAAACATGTATTTATACACACACACACATATATATATATACGAATTGCTTCATACCAATAATATCTACGTGTTTGTTAAAAAATTAATATAATGTTAAATACTTATATTAATAAAATCTTAATATGTCGTAGAAAATTTAAACACTTACCTTAATTTTGTACTCATACTGTTCGCAACTGTAATATTTGTAATTACTGTAGTTGCTTTAGAGGTTTCACCTGTTTATAATTTTACGTTTAAAATAAAAAGTAGGTCGCGTATATGCATATTTACTCATATTAAATTACAAGTAATCTTGTAAATGGATATACTTAAAAATATTACTTAACATCCCATCTACCCTAGAATCTCTTAATTTGTTAACGGTTTTTGTTTCAGTAACTTTTTTGTTGATGTTACGTATTCTAAATTTCATATTTAAGTTAAATGCGCGATACTTACGTATCTTTTTTATGTTACTAGCCGACAAACGAGCAGACGAGCCACCTGATGGTAAGTGGTATCCGTTGTCCATTGACATCAGCAAGACCAAAGGTGTCACTGATGCTTTGTCTGCCGAGAAATGAGAAGAAGGAAAGAAAGAAAGTACTGGCGCTCAAGCCTCCGGCCAGAATACGACGACTCGTTTGGCGGATGAGTCAAGTAGGAGGTAGGTAGCTAGCCAGGCAGGCTTCACTGAAAGATAATAATATCAGTAATAATATTAATGACTTCATTATAATAATGATAACATAATCCTTACGCGAAGCTTTACCACGAAGCAGGCTGGCTTTTGTCGCCTATATCTATCTATATATTGTATCTATATACAACGAGAAGATTGCCTACTGGTTTATTTAGAATCCCCGACACTAAACACATGAATGAATACCTATGAAAGTTTAACAGAAACGGTCTTATATATATATATGAGAAAACTTTGTATACCTTTTTTCCATTGTATTATCATGCGATGTTCTTTATTTTTTTTTGTCTGGTAGCTGTTGAAGACGTTGAGTTTTATAAAAACAATAAAAGGTTTTTTTTGGAAAGATAAAAAATAATTTTAAACAAATAGACAAAGACAAACAGACACCTTTTTTACTCTGTTTCTCAACTGATTTTTTTTGGTAGCTATTGACGTTTTTATCTTGAGAAATGGCACGTTAATTAATGATTATGGTCGATGTCAACCACTAGGCGAGCTGTAGTATTTATTAATAACAATCAAAATATATTTAAAAAATATATTAATCTATTAATAAGAGGGTGATTTTGAGGCAACGCATGATTTTAGAAAATAGCATGTATTTTAAAAATCTCATTAAGACTATGCTCTCAGCTCGTAAGGGCACATCGCAGTAAACAGGTCCTCTTTTCGTAACTGGGAAGATTTTTCTACCACGGTAGTCCAGTAGGTATTTATTAAGGGTCTTGCAATAAATACAAGTATAGGAAGTTCTGATTAGAAGGCCTTTGACATTATTTTACAACTTCTATATAATAATAACAACAGGGACAGATAGCCTGTCTACTCTTCCGGTGCACGGAAGCACCCATGACATTTAGCCAACAACGGTCACCCTTTCTACTCTCGACCGTGCTTAAAATTGCTCAATTTGTTCAATGACCCAGTAACAAAAGCTAGTCGTGCAATTAACGCTTTAATATTATTTATAGAAGTAATTATTCGTATATTGCTCGGCAAGATTATAACACAAGCCGTCCCAAATAAGTTAGAAGTAACTTCTTCATCTCTGACAAAACTCGTATGTCATTTTAGTACTCAACTAATCCATAGTTTGTATTAGTTTCTCTCATATGCTACGGCGCTAGGCTGAATGGATTACGTGGGTATAATTTGATCCATTACTACTATGCACATTATACTTGGCTTACTGCTCCAACACCACAGGACCACCTTCTCTACGTTGGGATATTTACAATAATGTTATTTGACATTTGAATTCGTAGCACTGTTAAACAATTACTTAACATTAATTAACATACTACATACTAGTAATAAAACTACTACAAGTTCAAATTTGTAAAAAGAAATTTTTTTGGAAAATTTTAATGTACATATCTATGTAATATTAAGTCTTTGTTGTCGATATAGATGTAAAGACATATTTTTTGTAAACACTGAACAGATATAGATGATGCTTTGTATTTTAGTAGCTTAAGAGGGTGATAGTATAAAATACTTTTTATCCTGCGAAACGGATCTGATCGCGCGGAAAAGGATATAAATTAAATACGAATATACAGTTAAGAGGATAGTAAATAAAAATTTAGACAATATAATTTATTTTACTGGAGCGAAGAAAGGGTGGGTTACAAGTAACAAATAAATATCATAAAAATAAAAAATTTTTTTGGAAAATCTTACGTTTACTTTTTTTGTTTTAATTTCAGGTAATTCACAGTCTTGCTGAAATACAAGAAGTGATTTGCGGTTGGAATCTTATTGTGAGTATCTTTATAATATCTTGGTTTGACTTTATGGACTGCACAGCCCAACATGGAACAGTCCAGTAACATGTCCCACGACATGTACCCATAGATATGCAATTGTATAAATACTGCTTGGTCTCTAAATTGTACCTATAATACAACCTAGCGCGTCATTTTTAGTACAATACGGTGACGTTCTGCAAAACTTTGAATTGATGCGCTCCAACTCATAAAGGAGATGTTTCACAAATGTATGAAGCCTGGGCGGCACCATATACAAACTGTAGAAAGTAGATCTATTAATTAATGGAAAGCATTCCTTACTATTCAAATTCTAGATTTCAGCTTGGTTCAGTGTCAATAATTCAATTTTTGAATAGCATATTGTAACACTAAGACATTATGGCGGATGGCGGAAAGTCAGTCTGATGCATATGACAGTAATTATCGATACAATACGTCATGACAGTCAAACGTCAATATAATATGTAAATATATCGGATTAATAACTCAATAAATGTTACTTACTTATCTATCTATCTTACTGAAAATCTAACCTAATAAAGATGCCAATTGATAAATAAAAATGTACCTAAAGTAAAATCGAATTATTGTGTAGTGTAAATATAGATTTTCAAACTCCACAGATAATTCATCACAGTCTTGATATTTGACAGTTTCAAATGCCACCATATTGTTGTCATACGAAAAAAAACAAAATTATTTATTTAAAATATTTTTTTAGAGAAGAACAGCTAACTGAATATTTTTTCAATATGTTTCTGTGTTTATTTTTCTATAAATTATGCTAGACTGTACAAAGGCGCGCCCAATATAAAACATCTCATTATTGCAACCGATGGCAGCATGATTACGAATGTTTATGTTTTGAAAGTTGTGAATTGCTATCGCTTTTGTAGAGAATAACCTAGTTATAACAATTAAGGGTGCACTAAGGAATGATTCACGATATCTCTTTCACCTCAAGTCTATGGCGGTACTTGTCTAAACTTCTATACCATACTACAAACAAACATTTAAATATGGCATTAAATCAATTGTAGTTACGCGTGACGTTAAGTAGATTAGAGTTTAGCAAAAAATGTATCAAGTCATCATCAATATTCATTCACGCAAACACGCAGCGGCCATTACAGAAATTAGTCAAGCCCGCAAATGAAATTATTTTATCACCATGTACAAGCAATATCTTTGGAGCAAAATTAATACAACAAGTTTAAGTTGCAACAATTAATTGATGACATACTTGCTGCAGCAACGGTTATATCGCGGTCTTATATCAGTTTTTCACGAAATATTGTTTATATAAATATTTGTAATCCTACGAATCTTGCTTTTTAAGAGCCCGAGGTAGGTAGTGAGAGGAGACCCGAGATCACTAGTGGGGCAATTATGGCTTGTAAAGATTGTGACGTCCACAAATAGTGACTACAGTCAAATATTAGTTACTGGTATTTATCAGGCTCTTTATACATTTTTCATGTTTGCTGTACATACTTGATCCTCCCACGTTAATTACTCTTTCTGTAGTTCATGTATAGCCAGTAATTTTTGAGATTATTTCATACAGTAACATACATAGTTTACCTCACACTACATTGTGATAACGTTAAAGAAGACAATGTGAGATCAATGTCGATTGTCAGATTTATTTATTGATTTTATTAATCTGACATTTTGTTAAGTGTTGTAAAGATTATATAATTTTACAGATCTGGAACAATTAAAGCTATTCAAATATTTGTCAAACAAACGTTTGATAGGGTTTAAAATAATTGTTAGTAATCTCGTAGATTTTTATTACATAAAAATCGATCAAGTATTTATATATTTTCTGGTTCTAGTAGAAATTTACGGTATTAAAATTTTTGATATAGATTTTTTTTATAAAATTTGAGTTGGGCCTTTATTTTTTTACGACTGGGAATGGATTGGTAATGGGCAATAGTAATTTTTTTTACTTTAATGTTTTCTATGTCACGCGATATACTTAATAAAAGATTTTTTTATATCAATTCTTTTAGATATTTTGTCAGTACATTTATGGACTAAATTTTTTGATTTTAGTAGAGTTTTGAAAACATTCTTTATTAATGAATTATCTAACTTCCCCCAGAGTGAACCTTCGAAATCAAAATTCGTTTATTGACCAGTGACACACGGGCTGACAGTCAGACATACTAGTGATCCCATAAATCTTCCTTTTCTGTATCAGATCAACGAAACTCTGATTACTATATGGGAAATATTTCTAAAAAACAGTCAGTTTATTAATCTTGTGTTAAAAGTCTGTTACTATCCAAAAACCAAATCGCAAACAAACTCCAATTTTATATAAAGCTAATTTTATATAAACTATATACTTCATATTTTCCCAACTAAGTTTCAAGTTTGCTGGCATTGATAATCTTATGAAGATTGAAGCACAACCGCAATCAGGTTGTCAATAATTGCTGTTGTTGGGAATCTTTTAAAGTTGAAACGATTTGACCTCTTAAATAAACAATGTTTCACGAAGGAGAAAGTAAACTAAGTTTGTTCCTTACATATATTTGTATCTTTCAAAAAAAAAAAGCTACAAATTAAATAAAAGTACATACTTATCGTTCTTTTACGCTTTTAATATTCAAATAAATTTTACTACCGTAGGTATATTTTGTAAACAAAGAAGGGAGAAATTTTTTTTAGGAAAAAACTAAATTTTGGTCCACGTTAAATACTTTTTCATGTTGCAATGAACATAATAAAGTTTAGTGAGTTAAAGATGGTGCAGACAGAAATAAACCGATACGAATAAGAGAAGTTACTTATTGCGAGCACGTTCTCCCCGACCGGTGGCTTTTTAATTAATTTGAACAAATTAATTAATGTTATATCAATGATTTCGATAGGTAGCAGAGATACATGACGTATTTCTATTAATACCTGTCGGTGCGTCTGCGTGTGCGTCTTTTCATTTCTGAACGATTATATTATTTGAATTCATATTCGAACAATATATATATATTTTTTTTGGGACCATGGATCAGTTAAAGTACAAATATGGATTGGTACGGTGTTGTCAAGTTGTTATCAAATTTTATATTTCTAACCGAGTAGTATTTGTTATATTATGAATTAATTGATATATTTATTGACAACGTCGTCCGAATCACATACGTCTGCGATAAAATCGCTTTTCCTCTTGGTGAGTAATATTCTACACATTCCACACTGAAGACGCCAATAAAGTTCGAATAAACAAATCCATATAAGTATATCTATATTTATGTAATATTTATGCACATCAAATTTATACTTGACATTGTAGATTACTATGATTTGACCACACAACTTAGATTAAAACAATCAACAAATATTATTACTTATGAACTTTATTTATATTAATTAGTAATAAATATTAGGCACGTAATAACGTTTTAGAAAAGTTAAAAACATTTTTTTCTTTTGTAGTTGTCTTCTTTAGACTATGGTAGCTTTGATTGGACCACTAGATTGATATGAATGGAATTAAGAAAAATATTGTTGGGTTCCAGTGAAGGTGACAGTTTATAATGAAATATAAATTCATACAAAAACATGAAATTAATTTAAATCTTAAACAAATAATTGTGTAATCGTAGTTTTAGTGTTGCCTTTGGGCTACACACATTCTAACACGTTACGTTTAATAAGCACTATAATAATACTTTAGTTTATACGTAAATAATCTGAAATAATAATAAATTATTCTTTTATTAACGGTCAAACAACGAGATATTTTTATGAAATATGAAAAGTTCTAAAAATGTCATCAGGATTTAATATTTTGATAAAGCCATCATTGGTCTGGTTCAATTATCAAACAAAAATAAATAGAGAAATTAACTAACCAAAATTAAATATTTTAAGGATATACTTATATATAAATTTTAATTTAACCTTATTTTTATATTTCGGTTCTCGTAAACGCACGTTAATACGTCACTCTTTGCCGGACAGCAGTATATGTAAATGTTCTCTGTGGTCTGAGGTTACAGCGGAAGATGACATGGACGCGACGCAACCTAACTGTTGTACCTACATACATACATGTCACTAGGCTTAATTGTATTAGTAGTAACACAGTGGTTTAACGAAAGCTCTAGTCCAACGATTGGAACTTTCCTGTATATCCCAAACCGTTGCGACTGTTAACAATTACATTTAACTAACTTGTCCGTTATATCCATAAAACTAAATGTATTGTATTTCAATGTAATAAAAAAGTAATAAAATTGAAATATAATTTAACTGTAAATAAATTTTAAAACACAATAGTATTGAAATGATTTTATTCGAACGAAGATTAATGTGTCCCGTCTTCACCGTGTAAATTATTGTGCCAATTAATTTTATTTATATATATTGCTTTACAAGGGAAAACAATGACGCTTTGGTTAACACGATAGTATACCAAATAAGAAGGTTAACAAGATTATATATTTTTAACATTTGCACGACACCATTTTAATTGAAAAATATAATTATTAAGAACGACATTTACGAATGATTAATTTATGACCGGTGTTGCGATTTAATTATTAATTTTTCCCTTCAAAATTTATAGTCCGATGTCGAAATTTTATAGAAGACAAATGTGTTCAAAAGCCGTATACGGTGGGTTTGGGTTTTGGACGGGACATTTGTTCGAATTAATTAAAAGTTACCACGGTCCGTGGACGTGATCGTAATACGTTACACTTTCACATCGGTGCCAAGTTATTTTAATGTGATAACTTTAATTTGATTTTCCATACATTCAGTAAGGCGTTATAAAAATTCCCCTCAAAATCTTAACGTATTCGAAATACTAAGTACCTACTGCAGATATTATAATAATAAATCCTTGGTTTCATTAATTAGACCTTAATTTAAAATATACTCATTCCAATTTGATCACTTTGGTGTACTTATTAAATTAATAATTCTTATCTGTGTCATTTCAGTGGCATAAAATTTAAGGACCAAACTTGTATGTGAGTTGTTCAAAGTTGTGTTTAAGGACTTAAAGTTTACCAATCTGCACATAACCAACTGAAAGAAGACTCGAGACGAACGTAATTTATAAGTTACGTTTATGTACATACATACGTAAACACACACACATTTATAAATAAATATAATACAATAAAATGCATAAATTAATATTTATTTGTAATAAATTTAATTTACCACCACGGAACAATCAATAACATATTTAAGGAAATATTACTATTTATATAATTATTTTATCTTTTACACACGTGTCTATAGCAAAGACTCAAATCCTTCGCACTTTATGAAATTTCTAAACACAGAATTCCTCTTTCTGCAATACTTAACCAAATAAAATCATTTTTAATTAGAGCTAAAATAAGTCTTTGAACATACTATAGATACAAGAGTATAATAATTGTATAATTTTACACTACGCAAAATTAATGACAGAATAATGTGTCCAAAAGGTCCGTACGCTGAATTTCGTGCGGAGCATTTTGTTCGAATTAAATAAAAGTCACCACGAAGCGCGGACGTGATGGCAATACGTTATTTTGCGCAGGTTTATTGTACTTCTGACTATAATATAACTAAAACAATATTTTGTTCGTCAGCTGACTATTTTACTAATTCAAAAACAGTGTACATACACACAGAATACCGATGAATAGGTAACACTTACAAGATTTACCTTACGAAGAAAGTATACCAAACATACTCGTACGTAGAAAATATAACGCCGAAATGGTCGTAATAAACTTGAATGTTGGAAAAATTACATAATCATTTATTATCAAACTAGCTGGTTGGTGCCCTGTGCGTTTCACTTCACCTAAAAAATGTACCGTTTTAAATACGTAAATTAAAAAACATTTTTTTTATTGTTGATGATTTTTGTTATTCTAGAGCACTTGGGTATACAATATTTTTCATTTTCCCATCTTTTAAGTATACGAAATGCACGCCCATTATTTATATTTCATGTCAATTAGTTTTACATTTATATCATTTATTCAAATTATAAATTTTAAGAAAATGCTAATAAAAATGAAAACAATCTTTTTTTAAATACCAAGGTAACTTATTTACATATATACGTTTATCAAGTAATAACATTGGATGTTATTTGAAAGCTTGAAAGTAATTAGAATGTTGTATACGATTACCCAAAGAGCTAATTAACTTAATTAAACAAACTGGGGTTTACCAAACCGGGGTCTTATTAGATAGAGAAAAAGATAACGTCTATCTTACTTTATTTACTTTGTTTTAATTGTTTCATCATGAAACTATAGTAAGCCATCCTCGCTTTGATTCAAAAATCCTACTAATTCAATCTTATCAAGCATTTAGTAAATGTCATGTTTGCCCTATGTTATTAAAACAGGGGTCAGTTTTATGAAATTTATTTCTTAAAAACGGTTACGGTAATAGCTACAGAAACTCAGCTAAAACTTTATTAACAACAGAATGTGCATACAAAAAGTTATATTCTCTTCCACAGGAACCGAGACACTTTCTAGGATGAAAATAATATAAGATAATACCTATAACTTAAAGTATTAATATACCACCAAGTATTATGTAAATCTGTTTCGTGCATCCCGCTTGAAAGATGCATCGGCAGACGTACATATATGATTATGACGTACGGGTTACTTTGTTAAACAACTCATTAACTACGTTCCTGTCATCCCTCCGATGATTATCTGGAGGAGATCTCTGCTTAGCGGTAAGATTACTTTTTGTGCGTGATTATATCTAACCCAAATAATAAATTACTACCATTCGTTCGATTGCATTGCATTAGAGAAGGTTATTCATAGCGGCATATAAGTCATAGAGTTTATTAATTTCAATTGGATTGATTTGATGATTTCTTTTATTTGAAAGCAGGCAGTTTCCCATCATATTCTCAGCACTTTGGTAATAAGTGTTTATCTATATTTGCCTAAAATTTGATCCAATCATGACAATTATAATTAAAATAATTTTAGGGGTAAGTAATGAAAACTATTGAAGAACCATTATTAAAAGGACAGTAGATGTAGATGAAAACTGCAATAAAACAACAACAAAAATAACAAAAGCTCATTATTGTATAGCAATATGAGTTAATAACATAATAGTCAAAAATAATGGTACAATAGGCTTGTTATGCTGTCGTTATTATTTTTCTGTTATTACTAGTAATAAATTATTGATTACTGATGAGTTATCAGTAACCTCGTTTCGATTCAGGAAACATGACCCTTACTTTTCTTTATACTAACCACAGATGAAACAATTGAAGTCATATTCATCATAATTATCTAAATCTGTCACGTGATGTACTCTATGTAAAGATAAAAACTGTATGAAAATCTATAGCGTAATTTTGCGACCATCGCGTTTAGTCAGGTAGACAAAGAATTTGTTTTTGTGGTAATTTGGCCATCACTACCATCTGACCACATGTACACACTTCTGAGTATTTACAATCTGTTTATACCCTACTGTTTTATCACCCCTTTACTTCGGGATTTGATAAGCACTATATACAGATAGCACATACGAGTATATCTTTGCGGGACCGCATGAAATAAATGAGTCCGTTCGGTTTGATTCATGCGAATGGGGAACAGAAAATAGCCTGAATCGAATAAAACAAGTCCAGCTACAAACTATACCTACATAGTCTCGCCGGTTCGGTACAATTCCATGGCGGAGCTCACAGTTCGCTGAAATTGGTGCGAATTTTCAGCCGTGAAACATGGGGATTTCGACACCGGGAGTCATTTCCAAGTAGACAGACATCCATTTAATTTTTATAAAACGTTCACGACCGACATTCACGAATGCACCTGGACATTTTTATTTATTAAAAAGTACAATTTTAATATTTTGGCAGTGTTTAAAATTTTTTAATTGTCAATCGAAGCAATTAAGTTCCATACTGTCCACTGTGATTCTTAAGAAGTAAAAACGTTAAAACGTACGCACTCGTTGTAAACAGATCCATGTAGTACTAAGTGAAAGAGCCGCACGAAATTTATCACTTCACCAACATCGCATGCATTAATAAAACGTTAGTGCATTTTGTAGCCACTAACTGAACAGGGATGGTGTCGGTATAATTAAAGAATTCAACCACTGCAGCTTTACATTCATCGTTTATTATTGTTGCAAATGTTTTATCGTGTTTTCTTTACTTCTGTGGAATTTTCAGCAATTAAAAATGGATTTTTCGAAGTCGTAGCCCAGTTAATAGTCTCTCCGTCTTCTGAGCGAGGGGTTCCAGGTTGGATTCCCGGCCAGGGTAGATATTTTTGTGACGGATCAATGTTTGTTCTCGGGTCATGGGTGTTTGTGATGTTATATTTGTGTAGTTCTATGTCACTCGCAATACAGAGAAACCTATTGCAAGAGTGTGTGTGTGTGCCCATTTACATTTTATTATTTATTTGGAGGGGATTTTTGGTACATACACAAATACTACAGTAACCATTTGCTATCAAGGGGTCCATATGTTTGGTTCACGGATATTACCATAAAAATCTATCATTGGAACGACTCCGGTTGCCTTCTTAAATAATTATAAAGGGACACTATTGATTAATGTTTTTATTCATATTTTTTAATGTTTTATGTAATCTTTAAATTGCTTAATTGACAAGCTGTATTGAACTTAAATATGTTTCATTTGACACGTGGAGGCAGACTAGGATCATAAACATAATATACTAACGTAATACACGAACACTCATCTCATCATCGCCTCATAAAAACCTGAATGTGCATGTGTGTGAAAACGACACTTGTGTGAGTGATTTTTAGTGATTTCAAATTCACAACCATGCACTGTCGACATGAATGTCGACTATTCCATCACAGGTTTTTTGCTATATTTTAGATATTCGATTATTTAATTCGTTCTCTTGATTATTTATTACATGTTAAATTAAATAATACCATGCTTATTCTTGTAACTTCTCTTTACTTCGCTTCGTCCACTCTAAACTTAACCTTATTGGACGGGATTCCTTATATTAACATATCGTTTTCATTTGTAAACTGATTGAAATAAAACAAAATGTGATTAAAAGGTGCTAAAGAAAATAATAATAATAATACTTTTCGGTTTTAATTAATTCTTTGATATAAATCAATATAAATAATTACCCTCGGAAATTAACTAACCAACAAATTTTGTAGGTATAGATTTTTTATTAACAAGCTGTCAGTGATTTCGTAGAACGAAATAGTTGCCCTTAAAATGTCTACAGCAAACTTTGTGAGGAACCCTACTTGTCTGGTTCAACATTACATTTTCTATTTTGAACTGCATGTACAGAAAACCTTGAAGTAGCAAAATTTTAAAATAAATATAAAGCACATTCGCTGCATATTGTCATATCATAATATTCACAAATATAAAATTCGTCAAATTTTATCAATCTAAGAAGCTAATACTATTCAAAAGCCATAAATGCACCTTTATAACACTCTAATCTATTTTCTGTCCAATGTGTTAACAAACTGTAACGGAAACTAAAACGGCAAAATATCAACAAATCGAGGTAAAACAGAAAATATATATTTATACCTATTTAAAAATTATCCACTTATCGATAGATTTTGTGCAAGCCCTATACGTAACGGTATCATTTCACGTACATAATATCTTTTTATCTTACACATAATTATAAAAAATAAGTTATTATTCATAAAATAGAGCATTTACTGCATGTTATTAATTTTAATTTATATAATTTTAAGATCAACTTCTGTGAAAATAAGCATCGTGAAAGTGGTATTGCACTATCAGCACTTACCTGTGTATTGCCTCTTTGTTTGGGTTATTGTTATAATTGACTATGCAGTCTCACAGAGAACACGACATTCTCGTGTTTCGTTTTGTTTGTTCGATAAAATATAGTAAGATAGAAAAGAAATTAATAAATTATCAAAGAGCTATTTTTTGACAGGAGAGTAATGGATTTTTTTTTTTTTTTTTTGCGCCCAGAGATGGTAGTGGGCTACCCTCCGGAAGCGGGGAAGGGGGGTGGTGAATGCTTTATGCATACCAGGCAGCCGGCTGCTCTGGTTATGTGGGACTCCCGAAGGTTACCCACTAAACACCACCCGGTTGGCTTTGGCCTTGTGGCCCCTAAG
>PDGT01000024.1:4654957-4676005 GCA_003671415.1 Megathymus violae
AAAGCGCGAAACGGACACTTAGTTATTGCCAACACAAAATAGCACTAAAGGGCAACAATTAAGTCGCGGTCGATCGGTTTCGACGGCACAGAAAATACAGTCGAAAATATGGAAATGGCTTACTCGAGAGTATGTCGGAGTGGTCCGTCTGCTACAAGAGCAGTAACGGAGGAGGAGACTAATGGAGAGACTAATGGAGAGTAAATAATTTGAAAACAGTCCTGCGGCCAATTCTCGTGCGTCTCTTTCTCACAAGTAAGTTTTTCCGTAAAGCTCGAAATGTCACTCGCACACTGTGTTCCTCTATTACGCTAGTATATTAACTTTATGACCAGGATAAACCAATCAATCACTTTACGTATAACCATATTCGAAATATTGTTAATTAAAATAAAAAATAGGTTTCTTTCTACGAATACGATTGTACGAAATCAAATACCGTTCAAAACTGTACTGCCGTATCCCTTTGCCGGACGACTCATTCAAATTTGCATATATGCAGTAACTTTATTTATTGATAGGCTTAAAACTAACTTTACAGGTATCCCCAATTCGTTAGAGTATCTAATTATGTTTAAATTTATATTACAATAAATCTAAATATTGTTAATTCCATCAGCTATCCCTTAATTTAAATATTCAGCATTAAACACAATATAATAATATTAAATAATAATAATAACAGTAATGAGCACCAATTAATTTGTTGAATTTATTTCAGCGAGGACTTTAAAAATGTGAATCTATCTATCTCAAACCCTTTTGTTTGGATTGGTTTATGTTTATTTGTTTATTAGATACATTAATTAATTATTATTCATAAATACGTGATGTATTATAGCCGATGGCCATCCGGAATAACGTACCTTTCCAATGGTGTAAGAATTTTTCAAATAGGAGGAGCTGTGCTTACGGAGATTGCCTACTTTCCGCATATACACAAACTCACAAAATCTTTCTTTCTTCTTCTTTGGTGTTACTCATGTCCATGCGCGACAATGACCACTTATCGTCAGGTGGCTCGTATGCTCATTTGTCGGTTATTCAAAAAAAAAAAACAACTCTCTCTTTATAATATTAGTATAAATTTGTGAATTCAATAAAAATGTAAAACTTTTGTAAAATCACTGATGTGCCTAATTTTTCGACTATCACACCAAATATTCACCAAACTTCTGTACGAGAAATTTTGAAATTTGGTGCACAAACAGGTGCAAATATATAGGTATACAATAAGAAAAGATATAGTGACTCCAAAGTGTGAAAGTGAACAAATTCTCAGTTTGATACATTCAAGTTTCATTAACATAAAAAAAAAATGTTAATCAAAATACATTGGCTATTCTCAGAGTAAATATTTTCGGGTAATATAATATTATTTCCGGGAATTTTTTATGATAACAATCCGATTCTAAGGACTAATAACTGAAACAGTTATTGCGCAGCTACTATCATTCACTAAATATAACATCACTACATACGCGGATCGCATTTTGATCGGAGCATGACATGAAACAGAGCTACAGTTTGCAAAGGAAACGAAAACAAAAATTTAAATTCGCTGGGCTACATCGAAGGTATCACCATGTTGCACATGCGATTCTACACTATTCTCACTGAATGTGTTTGAAATGCTTTGGTTTTTATGAAATTTGCGCCCCAAACCAATACGGCTAGGCAAAAATTTTACACAGACACGTTATTGCTTGGCATGGGAACAGCTGTATCTGACACCCAAGTATCCTATGGAATATTAAATACATAGAACACACATGAAAGAGAGATGCCATGTATCGGGCATATTTATAATTGTACTATTTTTACCGTTACACCGATAAATTCATATTTGTTTAGATAGATTAATAAGATATCTATTTCTAGCTTCTTTATTATATTATACACAGTATTATATGTTAATTTTATATATTTATTTTTAATTAAGGCTCTTCTATTCCAAATTTCATAACTTCTCCGTCGTCGTTGGTTAAATCCTAATGAATCCTAGCCACCTGTGAACCACAGACCTCAAATATAGTCAAAACCAATAAAACAGGAGAACAATGTATTAATATGTGTTACTATGTATTAATATGCATATACATAATTATATAAACAAACTATTCATATTTCTATTTTATTAATTTACAAAAAAGCTAGGTCGTACAGAGGTCGCACAAAAATCTCACGGAAGCCACATGGGGCCCTGAGGCCGCAGGTTTGCCATCTCTGTACTTATAGTATGGTCTTTTGATTAAAGAAGAGATGATTTATTGAAATCGGCCTTTAATGATACCAACCATTACTAACTAAATGATAAATTAAGAATTGTTTGCTTTTCATCGATCATTGATTTTTAAAATGTAACTAATATATAGGTATAGATGGCTTCAACTTACGAGTATAAACAATCTAACGAAGAATCTGAATTTCTTATCGTTACCAAACTCCACCGTGCTACTTCCGTGCGGATTACTATAAACAGACTAACTCATGTGTCGGATGCGAACGTTCTTATGCCATTCAAAGGACTGCAATACGGCATAATGGCTAACCATGTCCTCCAATGTAAGGATAAGGGTCATTAAAATTTTCAATTAAAACTCATCGATCTAAATATCTTGATACCTCGATACTCATAAGCAATAGAAATGAGACATCGTCAGACCCCAGAACTGCCCTACTGTTAGATGCAGTTCTCAAGTCAAATTCCAAGGCAAGTGAAGGTTTGGTAACTTCACATTAAGAAGATTATAGAGGACTTCTGGATATGTAGGTTTATTCTTTTGTGTATGAAGGTTTTTCTTTCACTTTAAATCAAGTAATAAGCACATAAATTTTAAAATTAGAGATACCTACTCGTCCTCGTATGAGTCTGCGAGTATAGAGTTCAATTTCCTCCTCGTGTGGGATATCAACGTTCAAACCTAGATTATAAAATATCTCGTAATTATAAAATATCGACAATAGGACCAAGTATTATTAAACATGATAATGTTATTGATCTGAGCAAGATTTAAAAATGCTACAAAATAACCCCTATACTGGAGTGTCATGGTGCAGTGTTCTAGGCTTCCTCTATGATTAGAAAAGATAGAGAGAGAGAAGAGACTCATACCCGTTCTAATTACATTCCTAGTACCATTATTGGATCGGAACATGAAGACTGGTTTTAATTAAAATTTATCAGTAAAACTCGATTTCAAGATTAATTTTATTAGATTACGACAAAGCAGGAAGTAAGCGATGCAAACGATATTCAAACTTTTGTTAATTACAAAATCTGTCGCCTGTATTTTTACGAAATAAATCTTTTAGACTTCTTTTTTAAATTAACATTTTCTTAGTGATATCGTAGGCTTACCCGGTAAGGAATGATTAATCAAATTCATTTTTTATTACAATTAATCTTATTTCTTCTAACGTAATCATAAGTATATTAATTTCAAAAATATTTATTAAATTAATTTAAAACATTATTATTATTATTTATTGCAATAATTACAAAATACCAAACAGAAGATTATTTGCAAACCTCGTTAACGCAACATTTATAGTAACATCATTTCCTTTTCCATAAGAAGATCCATTTCTAAAGATAAAAAGTGCGTTATACAGATGTGGACTCAGAATAGAAGTAATAAATATGCAAAATATCATCTTTATCTGTTCATTGCTTTCCGTGTGGTGCCATAACGGGGAGACAGATAATAAATCTAAAAAATGTTTTAGCTTCTACATCGATAACACAGCCTGTTAGGAATACGATTTAAAAATATATGAAACTAGGGACTTCGACTTCGTTCAAGTTGAACATTTTATTATATATACACGATTATTCAAAATTGTATGTGTTTTGCCTCGATTAGACATCATTAGGTTTACTAATATTTTATATAGTCTATTATCTGCGCAATCACGTGTTCTCACTACGTACTAAATTTCATTAAGATCGGTCAAGCCGTTTTTGAATTATAACGGGACATACAAACAGACAGATGAACAAAAATTTTCAAAATGGACAAATTTTTATCAATTAGTCATAAAACTAATATTTATCATGAAATTTGACTTTAAAATGGATACTGTAGATTTATATAGAATTATATATGTATAGATGATGTACAGATTTATATAGTAGTATAGATTACCCCCGTGACATTTTTACTATTGGTGAAGATTTCAAGTCGCGTTGTCTGGCATTTTATCTTTTAGCGTCGGCTTGTAAAGAATGCCATTACCTGCGACCATAGTACCCTTTTATTTTTGTTTTAAAGTTCGTCTCAATGACGCCAAACTTGAACAGATACCGTAACTTTTGACATTAGCAAGTGACGATCTAAGAAATAACCTGAGGGGATCCCCGAAGGTAAATTAAATTAGATTCCCTTTGATCCGTACAAGAAAATTCTGAATTTAATCGACGCTTTCTTATAAAATCTAGGCATGTTTTCGTTTATAAAAATATATATTACAGGAAACTTAATATCGTTTTCTTTTGTCGGTATGTGTTTAAATTTTAATTTTGTGTACAATAATATTGAATAAAATATTGGAGCCATTTTTTAAAGGTTTTGAGGTGTAAAAGTTTCATCCTTGAGTCCAAGTTTTTATTTTTTTATGAACTATGAAACGTTTGAAATGTGTGTCGGTTTAAGTGCAGAGGAGCCAGTTAAGAATCGGTTTTCTAACTTTCTTCTGATTGGTATTGCGCCGATGACATCTTAGACATTACAGATGTGCATGTATGGTGTGAATACTTATTTAACGCGATTCGTCTGCTTGTTTGCCGGTTATTTTACCATTGAAAAAACTCTGAAGGGCTGAAATGAGTGATAATGTTATTTACTAAATGTAATTTACTAGATATTTTTTCTCAATGACCCTAGAGGCCAAAGTTATGAATGGTTGAACTGGACCACAATGATGGATACGAAAACATGATAAAGACAACATAAATATTACCAGAATTAAGCTAGTATAAAGTCAGAGAGCGAGCAGAGGATAACTTGAATTCAAGGATGGAAGAATATAATATATGAAAGAAGAATATAGGAAGAATATAATATGATAAACCTTATAAAAATCATTCTCTATGTGTAGAAAACACATGTACAGACATGAGAACCTTAAAAATGTGTTATTGAGATATACAACTATTCTACTTATAACAGTGTACCTGTAATACCAATGCAAGATGTGTTATTAAAAGAATAAATTAAAGTTTTATTTTGCAGCTCTGTGACTTTCCGTTTATTTAAAACAATGTTATTTTCCGAGTCAAAGTGTAGTCAGGTACAAGACTATATTGTCTGCATTCTTATGAAGAAAGAATATACTTTTAAGATGCTATTCAACTCTCAAAGGAAGATAATAATCACGTTCAAATGAGTAACCATTTTTCTTTTTGCTGTTTATTTTACCGTTGCTTCGGGCTGACTTCCTTGTTTTATAGAATTTCCGTCGCAGTGTCAGTAATGGAAATAAGTTTTACAGGAATGTTTCTTTCATGCCTATTGCATAGTAGTTGTTACAGAGACTCCAAAAATATATAACTTATATTTTAATACGCTTTTATTAGCTCGGGTTGTATCCATGTATGTATGTATGTAACGGAATCTTTGAGCTTAATTTTCACTGGTTTCTAAAAGTCTGATCAACTTGAAACTTTGCACACATATCAAGGGCCGATGACAATGCAATAATTTGATAACAGTTTCCCATTAACCTTATTAGGACGGCCAGGATTCATAAATTCTTTTTTAGATCCTCTGTAGGAGAGTGAGAAAGATAGAGCTAGCGCGCGATCTGCGCATGCCTGCACTTCCAGTCAGAGTTACTCTTACTGATTTCTGGAGTCTACGACTTACTCTTTCGAACTTGCTCGGGGACGCGGTATTGCTCAATGGGGACCAAAATGTCTTTAGGATAGTTGCATTCTAACCTTGTTTATTCCTTACACATGCGTGGGTACTAATAAGTCTCATAAACGCAATTTACTCTATTTAATATTCATATAAGATGTTATATAGTAACCGTGATTTATAAAAGCTTCTTATTAATTACAATAAAATAATCAGAACATAAATTTTGAAATTATTTTACAGAACAAAGTTCGACAAGTAAATAAGATATTTATCGTGATCAAAATTTTTTAATTAATAATTTTCTTGATAAAAGTACAATTAACGAAAATGAATTAAAATAAATAATAGTTTAAAAAGACACGCTTTTATTGCTAATTGAACTAAAAACTGGAAAATAAATAATAGTTAAAAAAAACTAAAAAAACACGCTTTTATTGCTAATTGAACTAAAAAGTAGAAAATAATTTTTAATTACAAAGAGTCTTTATTACAGTAGTAGAAGGTCGGACAATCAATCATAATTAATTACCTCAAATAAACATTATAATAAAATTTAAGTTATTAACAAAATAATTCAAAATAACACTGTAACAAATAAATATTCATTTTGATTCATTGTATAAGCTAAATTCCACAGTAACAGTGCTTACCTATAACAGGAAAGACACGATCATCTTAACATACATACAATTGTGTGTTTGTATTGTGTACTTTCTGTTGGCAGTCCAAATAAGTAAATAAATAAATTATTTCTGTTTATCTATAAAAAATATATTTTTTTAATTGTATTGGTGTTTTTTCTAACGTTAAAGGATCCTGTGATATTAGGACATGTTTATAATTTGTTAATAATTTGGCTACAGCGCCACGTGTTACTAGAGCTATCATAGGTATACCTTAATACGAACCTTGATATAAAAAGTATTAAATTCTAATCAGTCAAATCGTTCAGAAGTTACTCGACGCACTAACAATTACAATAAATAAATATAAATTACTATAAAGAGGAACAGTATCCAAATGTTTTAAACCTAGAGCGTAATTAACCACCTTGTTTCAGTGTCGACTGGTGAACCGCCAATCTATGTAGGTGTCAGACGTTCTTATGCGAAGACGTTCGGCATAAGTAGCTTAACGACTACTAACGATAATAAGGCATACTAATGGCTTAACGTAATCTCAAAAGCGAGGAAGGGCTTAAAATATTTTAATTTTAGCAGTAGCTACCCATCGTGATACCGATCGGACTCGAAGTTAACTCGTTCGATCACTTAATCATAAGCCGTCGCGCGTTGCGTCGGTCTTTGAGCGTGAGTCCTTCAATATATTTATTAATACTTCGTTGTACATAGTATTTATTTAATAAACACTCCGCATCTTTTTTATAAATAAGTTGAATGAACTCTGGTGAGTAAATTATGACTATTCAGAAGGATTTAATTTAGAAAATGAACTAACTGAATGAAGATTAATTGAATAAGGATTTTAATGAATACAGGTTTTTTAGATATTATTTTGTGCTTACGGTGAGTTTATATTTAATTTATTATCTGGTGAAGAATTTGACTAAGACATCATGACTCATTGGGGTTATTCCTAAGGCAAGCATAAAAAAGTTCAAGACTTATGATGAATTAAATTAAGTGCACTCTTGTTATTTGTAGTACTTGATATGGCCCCTTCTTTATAGCTAGAGTACCTACGTCTTCATTCATTTAATATTATCGATAATCACAATTGTCAAAAAGCATTTTTATCATTTTTGGGAAATAGAGATTGTTTTCGAACGTATTTTTACAAAACAGAGGATAATAAATAACTTTGTCAGTAGCTCTAATTTTATGCTATAAAACTGATCTATTGTCCTTTAATTTTATTATAGCTTTATACAAGAATTAAGCAATAGCCGGTGGTATATTTAATATATTTTAGTCTATTGGCACTTGCGTAAAAAAAATAAAAATCCGAAAATACTTAGCCGACGATTTGAAAGGCTTTTATATGGCTTCTGAATTAAAATAAAGTGCATGGCCAGCGTATGCGGGTCTTGCCGCTTGACTGCGCGGGCTGAGTGGGCGAGCGGTTCCGCAGCTGATCGCCTTAATTGGCAAATCTTAGCTGACGTCGCGTTTCGCAATTACACTCAGATTCTATGCACAGCGTTTTACTTAGCAAAAATACCGTCCGCAAGTCCTGTCAGGGATCTTGATTCTTCTTTTAAAAAAGTTTTATTATATTAATGAGCTACTTGACTTAATGAGGGAAAACTACTTGGCATACATATGTACTTTTGCGCTTCCGTTTTTTTTTAAAGAAAAAATATTTATTAATGCGTCGTTCAGTACAACATCATGTAAATATTTTGGAGAGTAAATTAAACTCTCTTAAATATTAAAATTACTTTAATTATGGTGAAATATTTTTGACAGCACAGAAGCTTCGGAATTGGATTGGCAACTAACGTCTCTACCAATTCACGGTGGAACGTTGTAATATACCGTTCTAGGTGTCTTCAAACACGAAAATAGATCTGTTAATTGCAGTGGGCTGAATTCTTTTATTTATTAAAAATGCGTTTCCCTTGTTGGTCGGATGGAAGTGTTATGTATGTCTCAAGATACAGACCATCATATATTATGCTCGAAGATTTTTGCAAAGTAGATTAATACTAAGTTGTTACAATTTACAATTTTAAAATAATAGATTATATTTAAAAAAGTTAAAATGAAATATTGCTTTGATGGTTCTACCACTTTCGCTTTCGTTGACGATCGCCTTAATTGGCAAGTCTTAGCTGACGCCGCGGTTCGCAATTATGCTCGAATTCTATGCAGCGGTGAACGACTTAATGTACCGCCTATCTTGAGCACTTTAGTAATTAAAGACTGCTTGGGTTGGATTAATCCAACGTTCTTAAGGCAAAGACAAAACAAAATAATGTTATTTACATAAGGATTAATGTGATCTTTGACTTCTTTGAAGTTAATTTAAAAATATAATAGTATTTTATATATACAGATGTTGGTAAATCAGTTTAAGATTAACAGACTTCAAAGGCATTCGATAGATTATTATTGAAAGCGTTTAAGCAGTAACACAGTATATAACCTTTTATGGAAATATATGTATAATGCTATAATTCGCCTCTAATGGTCCAATTAGTACAATATTGTTCTTGTTCAAATATATAGAAGTTTTAGTAACTGGCTGGTTAAATATACTGTACATTTTGTAGGTACATTCGAAAGTTCTAGATAAAGTTTACGTTTCGTTTTATTGTCGGCTACTAATTAATGTTGCTTATACAAGGGTGTTAAAAATCTGTGAGTTATTTAAAAAAGTCTTTACCGACATCTCCCTATATGGGAATATGTTTGAATAAAATCTTACAACCGGATTTTTAATTAGTTCCTCCAATGGATTGAGCTGAAATTTCAGAACACATCAACACTTTTGATTCTGATTATAATATATAATACAAGTACGAGTTGAACATGACTGCCGCGCTAAGTTAACGGGTTACGTTCTTCTATTGAACCTCGTTTTGTTGTACGCATTATATGTAAGAAGAGAGATGTCATGTTAAATCCAACAGGATGCTGCATCTTATTGCATGCATGATCAAAAATGGATACATAACAACATACTGTTATGACCCTTATTTCCACGCTAATTATGCTTAAATCAGCTTATAGCAAAAAAAAATATTTATGTCACTTGAATGTGGTTTCTTTTCTATTTATACAGAACCATTCCAAACAACTTCATAATGTAAAATGGCGATCTACGAGGCGTAGAAATTGGTATGAATTTTCTGCGTATTGAAACGTAGCCGTTCATGCATATTGTGAGATATTACATATTATCTGTACGAGACATTCAAAAGGCAAGTTTGACCGCTCCTCGAAAATAGAGAATAAAATAAATTCAATTTGCGAAATATTGTTTCATTGTGCTGTTATGTTAAATGAGTATGTTTAATTAGAAAATTCTATGCAAGTCCATCGGGTATATAATATTCGTATTTAAATTCCTTGGAGATAATATAAACGTAGTTTGTAAACTACTCATAATACAAAATCAACTGTAGAATAATTTGACCGTACTCCACACAGGTTAGGTAGGAGTTCTCTTCAGTAAGGAAGAAAGGTGAAGCTTCTATAGGCTTCTCAGAATTCGATTTAATTAATTATTTGTTAGTACAATAGTTTGTACAATATTACCTCGGAATAAAAAAATGATTTTTTTTTACAAAATCCGCTAAAATGTGGAAACCACTGCTCAATTGTAATCTAAGCGGTCTCCTACACCAGGTCAGCAAAGGGGAACCGATTAAGCTGTTTGTTGTCTAGATCTCCGAGACTATATCTTTTCTTTCTTCTTTCTTGTCAGAGTCGTCAACGTAATTATGTAATATTTTCGGGGGCCGATGTTACCTGCCTCACTATATCTTGTCATTTTCATCTATTATGTTCACATATTCACACCCCACATTAGGATCTTCTGTGTTGTCGTTGGCATGAACATATATAGCTGTCACAGATATTTACAACCCGAAAACAATAATTTATCTGTCACATAAATGACCAGCCGAGAATCAAATCCGGGACCACTTCACAATTGTAGTTCATTTCCTTTTTCTACTTTATATTAATAATTTGACGTATTTCATTAATGATTATGCGGACATCGTCCTGTTTGCTGATGACACATGTTTGATATTTAAGCCCAGTTCGTCTAGCCTTCTCAGGTTATTTGCATAGTCAGTTGTAATCAGTGTAGGCATTAAATAAGAGAGGTGATATAATACATCCTTGGCGAACGCTTGTTCTGGGATGAAAGCTGTTTGTCAAGATGTCATTAGTAAATATCCGAAAAACATCAAAAATATTTTAAGATTTATTCTCAAAGGATGGTGGTTGCTAGCCATGCCGGTAATTAAATCTACTACCATGTATGAGTATCCTTAAGATTAAATTTAAGAAGCCTAAAGAAAATATTTCGGTGTTTCTCCAGTTCGCATTGATGGTAGATTAGGCAGTCAATACGAGTGTTAGTAGTACTTGTGCCACTGTAGATCTCCCACTAAGCTTAAATAAATAAAATCTTTACAAATGTAATAGTCTCCACAATTAATTTTAAAGGCTTTGTAGCCAATTGAAATGAAGTATTTTTCAAAGGTATAAATGACTTGTGCTTATGGTATTTTTCAAATTTATGTTTAAATCTTTACTAATTGACGCACAGAATAAAGTTTTGAAGGGAAACTTCTTAGGCGGTGATTCGATGATTAAACGAGAATTGGGAGAGAAATTTCTACGTTTAGGCAATATACGTTACACGAGAGAGAAAAAAAAAATCCGACGGCTCGCAGAAAACGAGAGCGACGTATACACTCATTATATAGTGATATAATAAAATAGTGTCGTGTGTTATAAATATACTCGTTAGATTCTATATATGAACAATTATGGTACCACGCGTTATATAATTAATTTATATTGTTTTGTTTCGTCATCATTTACGTTTATTTTGTGCAATTTTTTGATTATTTGAGTTTAATGACGTCTTTAAGTTAATACCATGTCAAAATATTATTAATGCAGCCTTACTCCCGACGCTTTCGACTTTAAATCAATCGAGTCTCTGCTAGTGCACGATCGAACGGTGGTTCAAATTGGAACTAAAAATCGTTAGGATCGAATAAAAAAAAAAAAGCGTACTCCCCACACTTTCTGACAGTCGTCAATCGAGTAGCAGGATAGAAATCAAACGCCAAAATTCACGGTTACAAAAAAGGTACTTTGTTTGCGAGTTTCAAGTTTTGCATTTTGTATAAATTTATTTGGGTTTTTCCAAAGTATGGCTCGCCTTACATCATTATTTAATATTTTGGAGGAAGCGCATCGTATAGACAGTCGAGAAAGGACAAACTTTCTTAGAATGCGTCGATTTAACTCTCGGGCACTAGCAATGGATAGTGAAGAATTCCAGAGGAATTATCATGTCTAAGGATATAAGTGAATATTTCAATATATTCCGTGACGTCGCGGAGTTGAGTTCCGACATAATGCGTCGTTATACTAAATAATAGTTTAATAAATAATTAATTTATATGAAAAACCAATAAAAAAACATACACACCAAGGCGTTTTTAAATTTGTCAAAAAATATGTTGTCAAAATAATATGATAGTTTCATGATCACAGATTAGTTAATAGTAGTTGTCACGATACAGATTAATTAAAGAGATTTTAATTACTTTTGTCAAACCAAAACACAATCTATATTCATTTCACTATCAAAATTCATATAAACAAATAGTAAATACAAGGTTTTTTAAAAGAAAGCTATTAAATTTAGCATTTTTTAAACATTTATATGTGAAATATCCATGTCCTTCTCGCATTTGACTGTGACGTCACTAATCGGATACACTTAACGACGGTGATAACGTTCTATCGTAAGTCGATCTTGATATTCTATTCGATTTGGTTCGGGAGTACGAACTTTAGATCGAGTTCGAATCAGGAACAAAAACAAAACCAAAACGTTTTCGGGAGTAAGGTCCATGGTTTATTAAAAAGTTTCACTTCTGTTACGTGTCCGGTACTACACGCGCATTTTTTATGTAAAATATACTTCCTTTCACCGTTTCAGCGTTTATAGCATAAAAAACATATTTATCACAACAAATATCCAAATGCTGGGTTTGGGTCTATTTTAATAAAGATACTGCTCAAGGTTTAAGTTCGTCAGTCTGACCAAGTTATTGACATACATAATTTTGGGAACTGTGAAAAATTTGTAGGTGTGTCGTGTCTGCTTTACTATAATATCATTAACCAAAACGAGTGATAGTTAAGTCGTAAAAACATTTAATTAACCATTTCCTTTATTTTATGTATTACGGAACAATAAACCTTTTACAGACTGACATGAGTTAAATGGAAAAGAAGTATTGACGTTCTTCACCCGTTTACGAATTTGGTTATTGATCGTTTGTAATTGAAACGAGCAGCAACCATTCGGATCACGTGCCCGAGTTGTCAGGGAGTCTACGTGTTTTGAACCTGTCTTTTGTATATATTGTGAAATTGATCCTTTAACGGTCGGATATAATTAAATTGTATCTTACGAATTTCTCTCCGAAACAATGGATTTCATCACATCATGTCCCACTGCTAGCCTTCTCATAGAATTACACGGTTTTTTATATCGAATGACTGACGAATTGATTGTCAGTGATCGCTGCGCTGTGATCGCCCTTAATACTAACATCACCGTCGCGGCCAAGTAATTTTACTTACATTAATCTTTTTTATCTTATATTTCATCCTTTCATGATCCCTTTTCATATAACAGTCTTTACATGCATACGGTGCACCGAGGTACTGTCACGGTGCGTCAATCTACTGAAGACTATGAATTTGTGAGATTGTATAAAATTAATATGTAATAATAATATTTATTTCATTTGTATCACTAAATATGTCTTATATACTCAATAAACAGCCTGTCACAAGGACCTAAGCTGAAACGAGGCACAAACCTACACATTGGAAGGTCCAATATATCGAATAAAACGAAAACTGATTTGAATATGACGATAGTAACTCCCCAGCCTACCAGTGCGTGAGTTCCACGGTTTCTATCAACTGGTTTTAGGAACATTCTCATCACGTAGTCAACTTACACGAGAGTACGTGTTCGCAACTGATCCCAGACACTCAATACATAATCGTTATCAAGCGCAAATCAATTATTGACATGCTTTACGCATAGTTATAACTTCTATGGTTTACGCGTTTCCCCTGTTTTGATAATAGGGGTCGGAACATGACGCCGATATCGATGGAGGGTGGGCCGGATATTACACTTACGGGATCTATAATGTTGCTACAAAAATTGTTTTACAATTCGTATTGGAATTTAGAACGTGTTTAGTTTTGGAGTTCTATAATAATAAGAAATTCATATACAACTAAGTATTTTATTTATATTTATAATATTTGTGAATAACATTATTAGAAAATAATATTAAGAACACGGTTAAGCTTCATGTATTTATAATTAGTAATACATGAATGTAATTAATGTAAAATATCTAACAAATTTTATCTGAAAACCGGAGGTAGTTAAACGTTATATAGATTCTATTTTTGGGAGATAATTAGATATACAATGGGAAGCTCTAAAATGATTAATAGTGCTTTAGGGACGCACCTTTTTGGGCTCTGTTAAAACATATTTAAAATCGGGAATCACTTTTTCTAAAAACTTACAATTATGTTAACCTAAAAATACCAAACAATATATTATTTTATATTTTATTGTAATTCTATAATATGAAATAGATTCTGCCAAAGTAAACGAGTAAAATCAGCCATAAATTCAGTTCGAAATGGATTTAAATAAGTTATCATTGACAGTTACGAGAGCGAAAGTTCCATCTTGAGATAAAAGCGTTTTTCTTTGTGGTATATTGTCTCCTAAATCACTGGTTCTTTTAACGAAGATGTGTCGATTCGGTACAAGATTAAACGAGTCTTCAGTACTATGTAACTTTAAAAAGAACTGAAAAATAAAAGAATTGCTGCCGGGCGCAGACCTTTCCGCATAATAAAAGTTTGAAGCCTACTTCACTCTGGTTTAATTTAATACGATAGAGGGATTGGTGGTCAATTTAATCGTCACAATACCTTATACCTACCATCCGAAGATTTTGCTGGACTAAAACAGCCATCTAATGCAAACAACCGACTTAAATCCGAAATTTTGTCAGAATATGTATACCTTTCCCGATAATAACCGCTCCCGAAGTTACTTTAATCGGTCAATTATTAACAGAAGACTCAAGAACCAGTAAAGCATATAAAATCACTGATTAATTCCAAAATGAGTTAGTTGATTGTAAGATTTACAAAACTCATCTATCTTCAGAAACGCGTCTGCCAGGTCAGCAAGTCATGTTATTTGGCGGTTTACTTCTCGTCTTGGAATACACCGGCCTATATTTTTCCATATCCCTATCCCTACCATTTTTACGTTTCTTATCTATTTTATTAAGCCATTACGATACGAGAATCAGAAGTGTTCGAATGTAGGTCGAACATAAACATGTGGTTGAATGAAACAATATTGTCAGCATCTTCTGTATGTGAAAGCACTTTCCTAACATGGAAGTCTTTTTTTACGTATATCCACAGTGTAAGAACTTATAGTGGTTCATCGCCTTTGATATCGAATGAAAAATAGACTCACATTATCACACGTTATCACACAACAATAGATTTTATTCTTTCAGAAGCGTGATTTTGGCGCTTGCCGTGATTTTTTCGATAAATAAAATAATAAAAATGTTCAGTATTTGAATACAATTTTCTTTATCAACAACTTTGATTGTAACATTTTTAAAGTTCCTACTTAATTTTATTGTTTAGAATCATGCTTTGAGACATGTTTCAAGCAACGGCACTACTTTTACTTCAAAATCCACAAAAGAGTTAGCTATTAATGTAATTCAGAACGCTTTGTTAGTTTTCTTGAAGATTTATTGTGATTTTTTTTTAATGTAAATAACCGATAAACGAATAGACGAGCCACCTGATGGTAAGTGATCACCGTCGCCCATGGACATCAGCAAGACCAAAGGTATCATCGATGCGTTGTCGGCCAGGAAACGAGAAGGTAAGAAAGAAAGAACTGGCTCTCAAGCCCCCAGCCGGAACACGAGTTGTTTGGAGGCTGATTCAAGCAGGAGGATGGTAGCTAGCTAGGCAGGCTTCACGGAGAGATAATAATACCAGTAATAATATAAATGACTTAATAATAATATTGATAATACTATAATCTTTATGCGAATAATTATGACATTTAATAATAATATAATATAGTATATATTGACAAATTATATTGCACGCCAATCGGCAGGATTTTACTGGCTACAAATAATATATGTAAGATCTTTGTAAATTCAAAATCCAGAAATAAATGAATTTGAATATGAATTTGAGCTCTATCACCAAGCAGGCCGACTTCTGTCGTCTTTTTCGACACCCTGTTCTGCCAGCATGAGATTAGGGGGAATATTCTAGGCCGCCCCAATACGGCACAAAATTTATGTTTAATAGATTTTTATTATGTTATAAAAACAATTACCTAGAATATTTAGAGGAAAGATGTATCGCTCAGGTCACTCTCCACTTGAAACTAGTTCGATTTTATTATAGCCAAATATATCTGGCTCAAACCGAATTGATTCTTTGATTAATTAGTGTGTAAGTAGAGCGCAGGATATATAATTTTATAAGGTGTTTACGGCAACAATATTTCCACAACTATGTAGAATTCGGAAACTAGAGTTTTACCGAGACACGGTTGACCTTTGTAGATGTCTTTGTTGGTCGACTGTATGCAAGAGTTCGTTAGGCTGTGGCATAACAGTGCGTAATTGCCGTGTTTTGTTTGTGTGTCTCATATTGAAGTGGTCTCCTCTTCGATAACAATGTGTATCTTCCCAGCTATGCCTTTCCAAACCGTAACTGACGGTCTCATTATTGTCATTAGCGAAGAAAAGTTGTCAGAACACTAATTTCTCCGCAAAGCAGCAAACACTTATAGGATTTTTTCTCTTGTACGTAAGTAACAGATGTCATAGTGAAAGTTTAGTGGATTTGTATATGTTATTTAAGGAAGCAGTTAATACTTACCACCTTCAAAATCAGAAAAGTAAATCTCAATATTTTTTTTCAGAATATACTCGTATATCAAAAGTTCGGAGTTCAAAGAATCAGTTGCTATATGTATAATAGATGTATAGTGCAGAAATTACGCGTGTACCATGTTGAGTATACTTTCATTGAATCAGTACATTGAATTCTCGATCGAGAGCCCTAGTACACGATTCCCTCATTAACGTGCTTTTGTCGGAACGTCTCTCGTATTCACGCATTATCGTTGGTTGCTTACATAGAAAACACACCTACCGCTCACACATCTATATTTAATACACAGCAAAAAGATTTACCGTTAGCTTAAAAATTTTGGACATCATATGATTAAGCGAATTTGACCCGTTCTGTCTGTCTGTCATACTCGATTTTGTCCGAAACTTCTACTAGTTTGGTAATCCGATCCGATCCAAAAAATTGGCTACTTTGTGTCTGCAAATTGGTCTTAACAAATAAGCCTCTTTTCACGTCTCATCACTGAATCCAATACTGATAAGTGACATTCCGTAGAAACAGCTCACATATGACTTCAGTACTCCATATGTAACCCAAAATCTATACTGTGAAACCCTTAACTTCGGGACAACTTTTTTATTAGAAGAAAATAATTCTGTCAGTTGTCCACCATGCTAGTGCTTTCAAAGTGTAAACTAGTTGTACCTTTTCTACAAAGTGTATTAATAAGATTTATTTGATTTCTACATTTACAATTTCGTATTCAAAGCGTCATTTAAACGATATATATAAATTGAAATACAAACATGGTAACAGTATCTCTATGCTTATGTTCGCACCTTACGTTGGATCGGCATGTGTAGATTCTCGGTACACGCTCCAATCAATGCTTCAAAGTGTCTTAGTGCCGACACACCGTATGTGTGTGGAATCGTTCTGGTGCATTCACTATCGATACGTGAACTTAAGTTAATTGCTCACAGTAATGAATGTTGACGATCTTAAGATAATAAGCTTATTATACAGAATAACATTGCTACGTATTCAGTACTATATTTATTTAATTTGGAATCATTAACATAGTTTGTAAATGGGTCTAAATGAAGAGCAATTGATGTCGTCATTAGTTTACCACGTAGCTATGCACTCCATATTCCACAATAAAATATTAGATAAATAACCAATGAAAAATATGGAAATACTAGTACATAAAACATACATATATTTCACAAACCTCAAAAAGCTTTGGTGATAATGCCAGCTGAAGATATACAAAGGGCCACTGGTGACTACTTAATAGTAGTAGTAGCCAACGATATATCTATGTCAATGGGGGCTATCCAACAAGAAAAAACTTAGTGCTATCCTTAAAGCAAAGCAGGGTTATTTTCCAGTGGAGAAACTTCTTTAATGAAGGTTATGAAGACTGTTGGATTTCAATACAAACAGTGTATCAAACACAACATTTGGTGTATAAAATTAATATCCTGGGAGCAAAATAATTTTTTATGGTCAGTGAAAGAAATAGACAATCGGCAATATGTCCTAGATTTAACGAGATATGGCTTAATGCCGTCCATACTGATAACCATTCTTAAACCAATGATAGCACAGTATTTATGCCCAAAAATTTAAGGTGGAAATGGATCCCAGCTTATAATTTGTCACGCCGGAATCGTCAAGCGTCAACGGGTTTATCAATGACTTTTGTGTAAAAAATAAACCAGGCTGTTATGAAGTTATTAATGGAGAAAAGTTTGCCGAATAATTTACCTTATAGTTATTTCTGACTCCCTTAAGGTCCTATTAATTATAGTTATGGACAAAACTGTCCATAAACCAACAATTATACGTCATTGATAAAATTATTTTGGAACACGGAATCTTGAGTTATACGGTTCTTATCTTATAAAATGAATAACCCCGCCATTGATTTCGTTTAGGCTCAAAGTAAGAGATATGGCTGAGAGACATACTAAAGAACCTGCATGACATAAATTTTACTACAACACAACAATGTTAAAAATATTAAAAGAGGCCTGTTTACATGTATCTAAAGGAGACATAGAAAGGATTGTAAATGGAATTGTTAAATCATCAAGGGAAGATTGCGACAAAGAAGTCAATATATGTATTATTTTAACTTTGACATGTTAATTAATGTAGTTGATGGTAGCAGATAAATATGCCAGCTATAATAGTATTTTTTTTAAACTCATGACATAGCTACTAATAAGTACTCACCAATTGTAATTTGTAATTACAATTCACTAAAACTTAAAATTTGGGATACGCATTTAACTAAACTTTTGAGAGTCATTTAAAATAGTTCGATCGAATACCGGCTATCACATACATACGGCTATACATTATGGATTCGTAAATAAGTTATATAATTACTCTATTTATACTGCATTATTATTATAAAGTGAGCAAATAATGCTGTTTAATGAATATTTAAATTATAACCTAATACCTGAAAAGCAGTGTAGCCTGAATTGTCCTAAAAATGGAAAATGGCTTTAATATCACAAGTAAATTAAAAGTAAAGAGTAATTACAGTAGATGTAATAAGGTAAAACTCGTTCTGTTTAACATTTGTGTACCCATATTAGGATTTGCTACATAAAACCTGTAACACTATTACCATGATATCAGTCACGACATTAATATAGTTTAATCTAGAAAGTAACTAGATTTCAACACTGAAATAATCATTTACTTAATAACTCGTTGTGGGCCCTAGCCTTAAGAAATTGTTTTCATTCCTTTCAGCAAAGCTCATGAATGATGTTATTAAAACATATTTCATGCTGCATGGAGCATAAAAAATATTCTATCTCATAAACCTGTGTCCGACTCTTCATTAGAGAAGATGTGTAATAAATGAAGTAGCGTGCTGTTGCCGTGTCACCCACAATAGCCGGCTACTGGGGACCGGTAACACACTGACAGAATAAGGATGACTAAACTTCCTACTTGATCTCCTTTTACTTTTTTTAGTGACCATACGAAAATTATTCAAGGTATAATATAATAAGGTAAGGTATAATAAGGTATATACATAAAAAATTAAAGGTATGGCATGAGAGCCAGTACTTTCTTACTTCTCATTTCCTGGCCGACAACGTTTCAGCGATACCTTTGGTCTTGCTGATGTCCATGGGCGACAGTGACCATTTACCATCAGGTGGCTTGCCTGCTCGGTTTTCGGCTATTAACATAAAAAAGGAAATGATTTTTTTAATGTTTGAAATCTAGTATTATTAATATTCTGTTCCCCCTTGTTCGTTATGCTTGCGAAATATTACAAATATATCCTTATAAATACTTTTAGTATTTATATCTAGATATGAATGCTCGTAGTTTAGTAGTAATACAGCGAACGGGGCTGTGGCAATCAGTCCATTCTGCTGGAGATCTTTGGGGTGTGTACCGTCCCTTTAAATCCCGATAGTAGTCGTAAAAACTGGTAAGGTTTTTTACCTAGGTAGCGCACTCCCTCTAGAATCAACCGTGATACTTTCTTGTATTCGTTAGTGTCGTAGAGTCAACCCATCTTTCGTCTTGATCGGCAACGCGTGGGTGAATTCTTTTACTGACAATAGTCTTGCATGGGCGGTTATGACCACTTATCATCAGGTGGGTATTTACTTACAAAATATGTACCAACTACGACGAAGGCAAGAAATTTGTGTTTTTAAGTATTTCGTTACAAAAATTGCAAAATCATATTCTTATTTTAAATATACCGAAGCGAGTTCTATTTTTAAAGTTACTAATAATATACACTACTCGTAATAATACAACTCTAATAAGGATGTAAGTGTACATTCATTATTTTTTGTAAAATTAGTAGGATTTGTTCTGACATATAGGTCAAATCATTTTTTTGTATTTTTTTGTCCATTTATCTGTAGATCAAATTTGGATTCTAAATACCTGATAAAAATAAACATCTATTGTTTTGAATGTGGTCGCTCTTCTTCAATATACGGCGTAAAATTTTTAAAGCAAAGGAGGGTGATTTACTAGATTGAACTTGGACTTATATCTAAAATTTGTAAATAAACTAACTACATACCTACATTTTTGCATTCTTAACTTCGGTTTTAAAACAACCACAAATATTATAGAGAAAAATGAGTTCTCGCAACAACAGATAATTTTATACTTATTAACACAGACAGACATATGTATACTTTTTAACAAAAAAAATACGAAAAATAACTTCTAGAAGTTTTTTTTGTGTTTTAATTAAACTTTAGCATTTCGCTTCTTTATACAATATCCTCGTTACAATCTCATTTTATACGCCAAACAAGAAGTATTTGTAGAAATGTTAATAATAAATAATAACAAAAGTAATATAATCCTAGTCTAGCGTCTAGGTAATAAAGATTATCTTGCCGAGTAGTTAAATCCAATTGACTCCCGGAAGACTAAATAGGACCGAGAAGACAATAGACAAAATTCTCGGCGTTTTCTAGAGCAAT
>PDGT01000024.1:4676644-4923082 GCA_003671415.1 Megathymus violae
AACTTGATGGATTGGATGTCTTAAATTATCTCATACACAATACCATACGAAAATTCTTTCCAGCAAATAATATCAATATTTTGACCAATTTCGGTAAAAATAGGAATATGAATTGCGTCAAACCTCTTCGTTTTATATGCTTCTATTTCATAAATCAAATTATAATGATGTTATAGTTGTTTTGCGTGTATGACACACTTTATCATATTTATTATAATAAAAACGGCATTTTAAAGCAGAACATGTCTTGCCCTGAGTGGTTAATCTACTTTTATGACGTCGGCTACGGCATTGTGCTGAGTCATTAGACGGTTATATATTAATAATTTATGGTTGTCTAGGGATGGTAGAAATAGTTAAAAATGGATCATAAATCGGGTCTTCGTATCCTACGAGTATTCTGAACGAAACTTAGCTGAATTCGTAGAATATTGGAACTGTCGTTAACAATCAATGAATAACAGGAACGTCGTATTGCATAGTGAGTTAACGAAAAATAAAAAATATATATTACTACGTAAACAATGGGTAAATTTAATATTAAAAAATGGGAAAAAAAATTCAGAAGTTAAATAACATATAAAAATAAATGACTACTTCGATTGATTCAATACAAAAGGCTATAATAAAAACTGAGGCAATATAAATTTACTTCAATGAGATAAATACAGTATATTACAACATAGAAACAAGATTTAAAAGTAAACTAATACCGAATTATTGTATAAATTATTTAAGAGTGTAAATATCTAAATAAATTAAATTATTTTTTCGAGTCTTTTGGGAATTATTTTAAATTAAGAATGACCAAAAGTTCAAAAGTTGGCGAAACCAACTACGGTATTTCCTTATCTAAATTTTTTATTACAATTTAATGTTATTTATTGGATGCCATAAATTTTTGTTATCACTTTTATTGTAATGAAAAACAAAGAATACAAAAAAAATTGAAATAGAGAAATATGTTGGTTTAAAAACTGTGGCAAACACTAATTTTGCTATTACAATTAAAATTTGTACTGTAATTGAATTTTAACAAATCTTCGATTAATTTAGGTTTACAAATACAATTTAATAATATGAAATTGACGTGACAACAATCCCACCTGATGGTAAGTGGTGATGATGTGTAAGATTACCATTATATTATAGTATTTCTTTCCTTCTTAGATCTCGGCTCTTTTTGCCGGGATTCAGCTAACACATGTATTTTTGTCTTGAAGGGCGAAAAAATATTCACAATAAAAAATGTATATATATTTATTACGTGTATTGTACATATCAGTCAGGGTATTGAATGTAGTATCACATCTTTTTGCTGTGTCTAATAATTCAAGTTTTCCAAGCTCGAATCATATATATCTCTTGTATACGGACAGTTCAAAAACTATGTTAACCCGAATAGGTTTCGATCAGTTTCACGGTTCACACTACCCGTAAATTCGGTCGAAAACAAAAAATTGCTTGCCGCAGATTCAGATCGAGTTTGTTTGTCGCTCTCCGATGATTTATTTTCGTCATAAATCTAACAATGGATTAATCAAAAAGCTTTTGTCAGCACACAATGTGTTGCCCATAGTTTCAGTAATAACTGTATGAACTTTAATAAATCGAATCCAAATATTTTTCATTTGGTCTCATCATTTATATTGTTTATTAAAATAAAAACAAACGTATTAATTTTTAAATTCTGCACCGTAATGTGGTCTACGTAGACTTTGTAATTTTAACTAGTCGCAACCAAAATTACGCTTTCTTAATATGAACTTCTACCAAACTTCGATTATGTTGTTATTTGGTATTAACATTTACACCAAATTTGAGCGTCTCTAAAGTATTTTTAATCTTTGGTATTCGGAAATATTATCATGTTTCCCAGTATTGGACTAACTTCAAGACACTGACTGTTGTATTTTAAATATTGTATATCAATATATCTACAAATGGTTTTGGTGTTGAATAAAGATTTTGTTTATTGGTGGTTGAATTTATTTGTCAATATTGAACAAAATTATTGGGAAATATTGAATTCCTATTATCAAGTTAAAGAATTCAAAGAATTCATTCACTGACTAAAATTATCATGGATTAATGAATGTGTAGTAACGAATTTTAGCTGTCGGCGATAGCTTAGGAAAACAAACTAAAGAAAAAAAATAGAGCAATGGTTGCATTACTTAAATTATTTCCTCTTGTCAATGTATGATAGCTTAAATGCGGGATTGCCATTTTTTTTCTTGATCGATAAATAGTTATTTAAGAGGTTATCACATGCGGACCAGTGGCGAGTCTCTCTCCCTCCTGAGAGCTGGGTTGATAACCTAAAGATAATAGCCGTTGTTTCAGATAATATCAGTCGTATTCGCGCCAATTAGGGAATCTTAAATCCAACAGCTAACTTGAAATGCTAATAGACAAGGTCAGTTTCCTCCTTTGATGGCTGTTCATATATAAAAAAAAACAGAATTTTTTGCACTGAAAAATAGTGATATTTTCCAAATATTCTTTAGTAAAATGAACAAATTAAATTCAGTGACGAGATTATAATATTCAGGTCTTGATCTACTATGCTTAGCCAAGCATTTTGTTTTAATGACAACTGTATCCAATTTCGTATTCGACTCAACTGCGAGTTTCAAACTAACGCTACTTCGTTAGTTCTCAATTACAAATTTAATAATAAATTTGTTTGTTAGAAGTAAAGTCTAAAATTTTGAATTTCCTTACTGTGGTTGGTATGCGTTTGTAAGAAATTTGATGTTTGTGCGTTTTAAGAATTATTTCAGTGAGAAGTGATATCATGAAACAATCTAGTCTCTGGGTTCTAAAGTCGATTCCACGGTTTACAGACTTTGATACAAGTTGTGCTTTTTTGTATTTAAAATTAATAAGTTACAACGGTCAAACAAAAACCTTCAAGAGTAAATCCTTTATGTTATGTCGTCCATGGAGTTCTAAAAGAAGTATGTGCATATATGGATAACCTTGGCTCGGATTTATATAATATAGTAAAACAGTAATAGTTTGTGATAATCTGTACTATAATATAAATCTGTAATGTCTGTCTGTGTGTAAATCCCTTTTTTTGCCAAATTTCACGATAAGTATTCGTTTCGTGACGCACTGTCATCAATTTGACCATTTTTTTTAAATTTTTGTCTGTCTGCCTGTATGTTCCACTATAATTCAAGACCGGCTTGGCATATCTTAATGAAATTTATTATACAGTGAGAACACATGATTGCACAGATGATATAGTACATAAAATATCAGCAAAACTAATGATGTCCAATCGAGCCAAAAAATATAAAACTGTGAATATTCATGTATATATAAAATTACTTGTTCAACCCAAACGAAGTCAGAGGGTAGCACTAGTACGCATATAATGCACAAAATGTTAAAGAGGTACGCACATAACATTTCACTAAATTAGTAATCACACATGTAAAAGTCCAGTAAACGCCATTTTACTTTAATTAAAATGCCTTTTGTTAAACAATTTCCTCGCAAATCTTAATTAGTGTCGCAGATTTCGCTCCGAATATTGCGCTGATTAGAAACGACATTCTATTTCCAAGTACCAAACTGGTGTATACGCTCTACTCGTATTATTAGATTTGCTACTATGGGACCCGAAGTACGAGAGCCATTATTATCAACGAAAACTCAATAAGTAAGATGCTGCAGTCGCTGGTCAATTTATTTTATTATCAATTCATATTCTGCATCGCTTTGAAACCGCACTAAACTAAACAAACAGCCAGGTTAAGTTTCAGACGAGTCGGGAATTTGTTGTTTATTTTCCTCTTCACCTGCCATGTCGGTCTATTCTCGTTTTCCTCACTTTCGTGAAAGGTATTTAAACTTTATTGGTCCATGTTTATAGCTTTTTTGTGCACGCTTTTCTCCGAACAAAAGAAAACCAAACATCGTTAATTTGAAGTTTTCAATTAACAACGATTGAATTAACTGAAGCGGTGCTCTGAAGATTGATTATTCGCATGGGATGTCTAGTTAGAAACTGCAACACGTCTCGTTTGTCAAAAATATGTAAGTAATAATAATTAATTATTAGCACATGCTACGGTGAGAAAACATATTGGAGAGGGAATCTAGTATGATTTTCAAAGATAATGTGGAATCAATCCATCGTTAGTGTGTCATCTCGCACTTCGTCAGTGTTGAGAACTGTGGTATTTACTTATAAACTATGACGGAGCCGAGTTCAGCAGTGCGACAGTTATGGACTGTGATGATGAAGCATTAATATCACAGTACGTACCTGACAAATATTTTGGTGTTTAACGTTTTAAGTGAAATTTGTATAAGAAATTTTATTTTTTTTAATAAAAAAAATCTACGGCAAATGTATTCTATATCCAGCAATGTCCATTTACACAATATCTACATGAATGTAATGGAAACAATTTCCTATATGCAATATTTTCCTATTCGTGGTAGGTACTATTAAGATATTGCAAACGTCGGTTGTCGTTCGTGAGCTCGTCCCCTTTTCGATAAGATCATAAGTGCCGCAATCCATTTTTTTGCAAGCGTAGTCATCAATTATCATTAGAATCCTTATCTGACCATAATTTTATGTTATTGCCCATGTGTGTGTAGTGAAATAACGCTCAGTAGTCTATACTCTGTTTAGGTAGTTTCCGCTTTTTGCCAACTAGTGGCAAACATCTTAATGCATTGGAATATATGTATTTTTTAATAAAATAAATAACAATTTAAAGACTGTAAAAGATTCAAAATTTTTGAGTGCATTTTTATTTACATTATTATTTTTGTAATGAGTTCATAGGGTAGTTGGTAGTGGTTCTGCTCGCCGAACAAGGGGTCCCGAGTTTCATTCTCGATCGAAGCAAACATTTACATATGTGAGTGATCCCTTTAGAGTCTTAGTTGTTCGTGATATTTCATTTATTCATTATTATTTATAAATTGTTCCCACAGTATGGAGAAGCTTAGCGCAGAGGGATATATATTATTGTATGAGGGTTCAATTTATTAAATTTTATGATGGTTACTAATTTCTTGATCCTGATGCTACACGAGTATTGTTTAGAGCTTAAAGATTTAAATTTCCGAAGGGAAATGAAGTTGGGGTGTTCATTGTAAACGATCGCGAAGAATTGACTTCATTATCTCAAACTATACCATGACGGCAAAATTTTGAAACTCGCCCTACTTAAATTTCATTTCGAATTATTTTGAACTTTTTTATTTTAGCTTCAAAATTTGCACCGTAACATGCAAAGTTACAGGGAAACCACAATCCAAAACTGCTTGTTAATAAACTGAAAAGCATACTGAAAACAACACGGAACTTTCGTGCAATATTGGGAAATTTATATCGCTTGTTGTTAATTAAATTTACCTCTTCACTAAAAATGCATATGTGTAAATTTTGTACAAGAAAGTGAAAGAATTCCTTTCTAATTTATCCGTTATTTCATTTTTTCATTTTACATTATCACATTAATAGATACTATAGACATATTATGTCCAGTCCATCTGCTAGTGTGTAAGTAAACCAAGTGTCTTATGGATGTATATACCGTATAAATTATATAGCATAAACGTATGATAACGGTACTGCGCTAAGTGAATAATATCATTCAAAATGTTACTACCACTTATTAGAATATGTTTCAACACCGTCTGTATAAACGTTTTATTCTCTAAAACTACTGCAAGGTACTTTCATGAGGTTTTACCAAAAGATAGAGTAACTTATTAGAAAGGTTCGACTGTATGAAATAGATATAAAAATATAAAATGCCTGATAAAAACGAGTAACAATTGTTATACATATACTATTTGCGAATAGGGTCATGTTTTCCGAAACGAAGCAAAGGTGAGATACTAGCTTATTATAATTTTGATATCTCAGCATAGATTTAATACAATTAATTGTCAATTACGATCATTTGGATCAGCAGAACTAAACGCATTATCCAATCACGTGTAATGGGCAAATGACAGAGCTATATAAACACCGATGTCTGTAATTACATTGTGTTTGATTCTATTAATGTTTGTGCGATCGCATGTTCGTGCACAGATTCGATTAATTTCGAGCGCTTGACGCAAAATGTACTGAGGCTTCAACTGATTAGTGATACATTGCATGGGTGTGTGATCACAGTTGACTTGGGCTCGATCATTGTACACTAACGTGTTTTTTTTTACTGACAAACAAGTACATTGGTCACGTAATGGTAGTGCCATTGACATCTGTAACACCAGAGGCGTTGCCAACGCTGGTTCACCAACCAGCGTTTGGTTCACCACCAGGGGGAATTCGGTTACTAGCACTGCGACACTACAACCCAACCGCGTTAAAACAGTTATTCAAGAGAGAGACTATCATTAGGTAAAGAACCTAACCTACATATTACCTATGTACGCGTATGAGGATTAATCTGTGTGCAAAAGAGAATTTGCGCCATTGTCTTATCCATTGTTCAGCAAATGCGTAATGACTTGGGGAAATTGGCTCAAAACCAAAGATGGAGGAAGCCGTTTACACCCCAAAATGGAATGAGGTAATAAGAGGGTGGGCAAGAAGCTGTTATTTGTAAATACAACGTGTTTGATGCTATTAATGTTTGAGTTTCATAACATGTTGTTACACAGGTCTGATTAGTTTCGAGCTGTCGGTGTAAAGTATATTGACATGTGGATAAGAAGCGTTGCTCGAATTTTGACAGAAATGAGTGAAACCGATTCTAAAATTGTACTTTAATTACAACTTATTAACAGGCAAAAGTATATTTGAAATGATTTGATAAGTTAACAGTTAATCAACGTAAGAAAACACAACAGTTTGTTAGAAATTGACATTTTGCTTTACTTTGCCATTTGCAATTGAAGAATTTGATTCTATTAGCGAACGTCTTTGGATGTTTGTCGCGGGATTCCTATAGATTCTAAATTACTTATTCACGGAGGACATTTGAAAAATTCCCCGTGCATATATACGAGTATGTAATTGCAATGTGTCTAATTCTATCAATGTTTGTACACGATCGCCGAGGCACGTGTCGCGTCACATCACGCAGATCCGATTAGTCGCGTCTGTGTAAGGATGATACCACACTGCCGGTGAAACATACTAGATACGAATAAAGAGCATGGAATTCTCTACTTTACATAGAAACTCTCCCATTACCATTTCTATTGTCACAAAATTCATTCAGTTGTATGTGTGTTACTTAATTTTAAGGAACGGATGAACAAAACTATTATGTTATTTAAAATTATGTTACTATAATTATTTTATTTAAATTTATGTTATTTTAAATTTTATTTATAGTTATTCATTGAACCATAAGTTTTCATTCTGTAACTAGATTATTGTGATATGGATCAAAGGGATAGCTAAATATTTCAGTTGATTTTTCTCTAAAGTAATATTCTTGTTTTAAGTTGATATTGTCTACTATTTGGGCAATCGTTACTATTCGAAATGAACGTTTGTTTTTCAGGCGTATATACGAGCAGCAGATTTGAAATGAACTAATGTTATGTTACTTTTGCATTCCTTGAACATCAATAACCTATCTCAATATTGTTCAAATAAAACTATTGAAACAGTCGCCATTAAAACGCCTTCTATCATGCTTAAGAGATAATCAGATTAATGTGACATACAAATAAATCTTTATTCAAGACGATTTTACAGCTAAAAAGCGAAACCATTAATTTTGCGGTGTATTTGTACATAATCTTTTATATTTGATTATATTAAATACATCGTATCAGCAACATCTGTACGGGTGGGTAAACTCGCAAAACATATTCACGTTTTGCGTGTGGTATTAATGTTTTGAGCTTAGATGCATCAGTATTAACCTAAGCTCAAGTAGGTATTTATTTAGACAAATGCACGTGGTTATTAAACATATTTCATCGTCTTCTTTACAAGTACAAACCACTTAGAGCAGATAATTATTTCGTGTGTAAAGTTCTTTTACAAATAGTTACATCGTTTATCATCATCATTATGGTCATTAAAATACCGTTCTGTGAAAAATGGTCCTAAAATGTAATATAAGTCGTTAAAAGAATAACATTCTTTATGTTGAGTTAATATTGTAGTAGTAGGTACTCTCGAAAATTGTGAATAAGAAACTCATCAGTGTCATGTAATATTTTATTATTTCCACTAAGAAAATATATTTCGTAGTAATGTAAAAAACATACTGTATTTTGTTTAGAACGTTTCACAATATATAAACAGTCTGAATAAAAATGGTTTCATGTAAATACTACCCGGGTGTGTGCTTGAGTTGATCTTAGATACGTGAATTGGTCAAGAATCAAGTAATACGTAAATTGATCACCACAACCCACTACTGGTCTGGGGTCACACACAGGTTGGGTTTTCACATGGCGTAAAGATTGCTATCTAACGATAATAACCGGGATCGGAGGCTTAAAGTGCTCTCCGAAGCAGGGTTTCGTTCAAGAAATTTTGCCATTAGCGATCACCAATTCAATTAGGTAACGCGCCTACTGTTGCTTAATTCAGTTCATCACTTACGATCGACATGAAATATCCTAAAATAGAAATGTAAGTGCTTCTTGATGGTATAGTGGTCAATGCCCGCCTGTCGCATACGTGTGTCTACTGCTAATTCGAAAAGCTGTACGGGATCTCACATATCTCTCTATTACTAGTGTGCGTACACTAGTCATGCTAATACCTGAGAGTATCACATTTTGTTTGGAAATTGTAAGTTTCGCGTAAGGTATTTGAGTACTCGGATATATTTACTGATACCGAGTAATGATAGAAAATTAAGCGTGTATTAACACGCATCGCATACGAAGCATGATTCGTATTTGAAATGCGACCTTGGAAGCAAGTACTACCACATTTCCCGTCTAGACCATTCCTTTATCCATTAGCAAGATGCGATAAGACAGCGCACCGAGCTTGTTGCAACGCCATTTCGCGGAAATATTTTTGAGAGTTTACCAACATTAAACAACATTTATTTTTAAATTATCGGCTGGAAAGGTTGATGATGTAAGCCTCTGTACGTTTTTTGATAACAACAAATGGATTCATACGCAACTTGTTAAATAACAAGGTCCAAATTATTTATTTAGATGTTGAGTAAAATATTTGGAGTTAAGATTTGTTCTTTACAAACAAAGGAATTTCATTATACAACACTGATTTTACTTATCAGCTTATAGTCAACTTAGGGACTATTAAAACAAATTCATTGCGCTTCATGTCTTTTAATCTGCAAAATATAAAATTATATTTCACTCTTTACATAAATTTAATATAATTTTTGTTTCTTTCAGGTCTCCAATTAAAGGATAAATGGTAAGTTGAAATATTTAAAACTGCAATTAAATGCAGTGTTAATTGCTTAGCCTCTTCATTGATATGGTTTTCTTCTGAAAAGGTGTAAAAAATAAAAAGATCACCGCCATTGCCCACGTCACTAAGTGACAATGACAACTTACAACGGAGAGGTCTGTCTGCTTTTTAGCCTGGGCTACACAGTATAAAAACACAAAAATTTGGACAAATAGATTTCAGTTTATCTTCTGTGTTGTAACAGAGTACAAATTTAGTGAAGTGTAAATCTGTGCGCTCCTTATTTCGGTATGCTATACCCTACTCAAATACCCTAATCAAGAAGAAACAGTAAAATACACCCTCTGGTATGGCCCATGAATTTGGCATTTGGTTAACACTTATAAAATTGACATCTAAACCTATCTAGCTGCAGAAAAATACTGAATTGTATGGCTTTGGAACACAAACTTAATATTGGCCTTAATCTTGTTGCTTGTTTTTTAAATTCCTACTATCAGTTTACAAGCTCCCTATATAAATTTATTTATATATTTTGTTCCCATTTTGAATTGTTATTAAAATACTTTTTATTCATCCACTTAAATTGAAATAGATTTTTTAAACTACTGGTGGATGACAATGTTTATACAGTTTAATGTTAATACAGTTCTTTTGGCAAATATTAATTCTTTAGTTAAATTTATTTTTATCTTTATATTAAACAGTAAAATTAAAAGTTAAATCATAAAGTTTTCTAGTAACTCGACGGTTTAATGTAAAAAACATAGATGTCACTGTGTCTCATATACACACCCAACTGGTTTGTTTAGTGAGAAATAAACATCAACTTTTTATTTCACCTAAGTAAAAATTTCATTTAATTTTTTATATTACTTTTTTCCTACTAAGGTACTAAGCTCAATTAAAACAATAAAATAAAACAGTTGACTAACCCTAAAAGATCAACATATAAGAACTGTGTTACAAAACCGTGACACCCGGCTTTCATAAGCTGCATATATTTTCTTTGTTTTGCAATAAACAAACAAAGAATATTTCGCTTTGTGACATGTCAGGAAATAGTTCTATTTCAGTATGGCGACGTAATGTCCTCATTAGATGTCACCTACGGAGGGCTTTTAAGCAATTGTCAAGCCTGAGTCAAATTCGCGTGGGATAGAGTTCCGTACTGTAAATATACATTTACATCCAGGAGTCTTTTGTTTCGTGTCAAGTACGTAGTGTATTCAAGACATAGTTCATCACCAACCCATAGGTGATTCTCAGTAGATGCAGAGATACTAAGGACGGGGGAAGGAATATATAAATTATAATAATAAATAATATTTATAAATGTTGATGACCATGACAACACTTTTTTTATATATTACGGGATGATTTTCATATATTTTATCTAATTTAACCCTCAGATTTAACTCCTATTATCCCTAAATCGGAATTTATTTATTCAATAAATTCGAAGAATTAGATGATACTTAGGTACACGGAAGTAAACCTATAAATTGCGTTCAGTTTTTAACACGCTTATATTAGCTCGGGTTGTATCTATGTACGTATGTATGTAACGGAATCTTTGAGCTTAATTTTCACTGGTTTCTAAAAGTCTGATCAACTTGAAACTTTGCACACATATCAAGGGCCGATGACAATGCAATAATTTGATAACAGTTTCCCATTATCCTTATTAGGACGGCCCGGATTCATAAATTCTTTTTTGATAAAAGTACAATCAACGAAAATGAATTAAAATAAATAATAGTTTAAAAAAACTAAAAAAACACGCTTTTATTGCTAATTGAACTAAAAAGTAGAAAATAATTTTTAATTATAAAGAGTCTTTATTACAGTAGTAGAAGGTCGGACAATCAATCATAATTAATTACCTCAAATAAACATTATAATAAAATTTAAGTTATTAACAAAATAATTCAAATCAAAGTAAAAAGCGTCCGACCTTCTACTACTGTAATAAAGACTCTTTATAATTAAAAATTATTTTCTACTTTTAGTTCAATTAGCAATAAAAGCGTGTTTTTTTAGTTTTTTTAAACTATTATTTATTATTTATTTATCAGATGAACGAATCCCTAAAAAGCCTACTTACAAAGAGAATAATATTTTGTCACTACCGTGAAAGCAAAAGCCTTATAGCGGCAAATGAGTGCTGACATTCGCGACACTAAGATCCTTTTACGTTTCACCAATAAGTGGACTTACATGAAGGCCCCCTCAAAATATAACTTCACGCCTTCACTCTTATTCCACGTACAGGCGGGGAATAGATTTTGGGAGGACCTAATGTGCTGCAAGTGTTCATAGTTCGACGACTTGGGTTGATCATAACTAGTCGACCGATTTAACTTCGAGCGAGGTCTCTAATTGAACAGGAGACCTCCAATGGCTAAATTTATTGAGCGCTTCCATGCTTCGGAGAGTACGTTCATCTTGTAGTTTCATCTCCTATAGTTAGATAGCGATCGTGCAGTCATGTCGGCAGACTTCGTACGGCAACATCACTTGGGTTGTATTCTAACACTACACTAAATGCACTGGAGCAGCTTAGTGATATACGTTCTAGGCCTCTTAAGTTACCAAAGAGAGACGCATAAGCTGCAGTGGGCTGCTACCAGGGAAGCAAGTGCATTGACTTTTTATGACAATATTAGTTATTTAGGTTTAGGACTAGAGCCCAACTTATAGGATCACTTCTGTATACCTAAGTATAGATACTGTCAGTCAGAAAAGAGAAATCTCACCTATCTTATAGGATTAATCGAATATTTGTGTTGTATGTCCTTCTACACACAGTCGCACTATATTCGATTTTCTGTAAGGTGTTTGACGAGAAAAAAATTTATAACACATATAGTATATGGTGACCCAATTACGGCCGTACACGTAAATTTAACTTCGAAAATTAGGTTTGGGGGTAAATTAGGGAAAAACATGTAACACATATTAAGTGAAAGGTCGCGTAATGAAGGACAGATTTTTTACTAAAATTTTTTAAATTAAATTTAAAGTGTGTTAAAAATATTTTATAAATTACACGAATATTGACTGTCCTGTTTCTGAGTTTCTTTAAATTTACTGTGCCTAAAAAGTTGACCAATATATAAAATATATGTCATTGTCCACACTGTAATGGAATTCCATTTTTAGTCCTTAAACGATTGTCATTAACACTTAATATTATTATGGCACACAAATAGTGTATAAAATTGTCAGGGCACTAATCAATACAAAAAGTATGTATTCCACACCCATTACAACACGTAGTATCGCGGTCACTACCGAGGCTCCATCCTGTGTAGCAGCAGCTCCAGTGTTGGGTCTGCGAAGTCGTCACCGTGGTGCTTTAAGACGCGCCCGGGCAGCTCGTGGCGGTGCGTACCCATCGCGCGCCTCTCGTGCGTGCACCTTACACCGTTATCACAGCGACTCCTGCGAATGTTCCTTCCTAACATTTATATTATTCACCTCGTGAGATATTCTATTAGCTTGGACATTATTTATTATATTTTCTCACGTGAGATCGTCTGTTCTTAATAATCAATCCGATCTCGTTTCTTATTACTCGTATTTACAACAAGTTCTTGGTTGAAAGTGATGAAGTGTCACCATTGATGTGTTTTATGTAGATCTAAACTGTGTGTTAATTTTTTTCTGTAGCACGTCACTCAAAACTTAGGCAAGGTTTTCGTATTTGACAAACAAGGTTTTCATTTCTAACAATTTTGTTATGGACAACGATGATATACTCGTATATATGTTATAGGCTTCTGGATCTTTGATATCGATTACAAGATTCCTTAGACTAGCCAGTCAGCACTTTATCTGTATCCTTCTATACATATACCAGTTCTCTAAATACACACAATTTCTTGCACCACTTGCACCAAGTATGGACCTGGAGAGATTGCCTAACATCCAGAAAGAATTACGCTAGCGGCTGCGGGTGTCTGTATTTGACTCAAGCATGTACCTACATGGGATAAAATCATTGACATTACGAAAACACTAAATCTGCAATTATTCTATTGTGATATAACAAAATAACTACACCTCTGTAAAAATGTTGTGTAACGACAAGTGCATGGACAAAAATGGAAACTTTTTTTTAAATGGGTACATATAGATGAGATATGAAAAGAAATTGATCTCTCGCTGGGAGGATCTGAATTCGGATCCTGCACATACATCTGATCTTTTGAAGTAATATAATATTAAAAGCATATGATTAAAAGGATTCAGCAGGATATTGAGAGAAAATACAGTTCTCTATAATCTTCGAGGTGCAAGAAGTCTACCAATCTGTACTTGGCCTAAACTTATCTCAGTCTAAATGTAAGTATTATGAATGTCATTCATCTTATATTATCATCCCTATGGTTTCGTTTAGATAGCCATAGGTAAATGAAACAAGGGTCAATGTTTGCCGTAATTACATCGCAGGCGCCGATAATTCATTCCATTCATATAAATGCCGCCGTTTATTTGTATTTAGCCACAGCGGACGTATAAGCTCGCTACTTCACAGCACAAGGGTTTTCCATCAAAAGAGAATTATTTTAAGTTTTAAATACCCTATACCACATTACTCATACAAAATTAGAACTTGTTGAAGATTAGGGGAAGTAATCATTTTGTATTTTTTTTTAATCATTTTTGGAATAACAACGGAGCTTGTAATCTAATTAGTGTTAAATTATCATTATAACCTAATGAGGTTTCAATTCTTTTTTAGTTTGTTAAAACAGGAATCATTAAGATTTTAAGTAATAAATTTAATCTTCGTAATATAAAGTTTACATACATAGACGCCTCTTGCTCTCTTAATTCGTTCTAACTGAATCATGTGAACGAAATGAGTGGACCAAACGAGCCAATTTGAGGATGAGCGGTGCACAAAACGACCAAATAATACAGTGGCAGTTAAACATCGCGATGTTTCTACACAAATCCACAGGCTATTTGGCGTCCACTTTAATACGACGTTCATATCCATTAGGGGTACTTCCGACACGTAACGGGTAATCATATTCGAGGCAGGCAGAGCATAAATCATGAGAGTGTAGCCGGAGGGCAAAAACCAGCGCTCTCCGTCCCACTTGCCCTAACCACTGTTTATTGTAGGTTCATAGTCAGTTTATTGCAACGCCCATGTAGATTACAGCTATTCACTTGTTTAGCTACCAATTGTAATCTGACAAATTGCAGCTATAATCTAATATATAGTGTTCGTTGTTAAAACTACGAATTCAGTTTTGATAAATGTATATAGATTTACAATTTATAATATATCATGAACATGAAAAATATTTTTATTTTTATTGTTAATTTTTTTTTATTTTCAGTATTATTGTCATCAATAATGTGTCGCATTATTGCAGTTTTGATAACCACTCTTTTATATTTTAGTCCAATTTCTTATAAATATAATACCTATATTCTATTGTAAATGAAACGGATAATTTTGAAACATTACCTTATAAAACTATAAATTAGTGAGTAAATTTTGACATAATAGTTTATCATTTGCAAGACAGGTGTTACATTTAAAATCAATGCAAAAACGTGATTTGCGAAAAGCATACTAGTTACTTTTTAAAGTGTTGCCTAAAGATTTAAGACTTATATGAAATTGGTTGCAAATGGCCATAGTATAGTAGACACCGACTTACTCCGTCTGTCTGGTATATACACTAATAAATAATTCAATTAAAATTTTACAGTTTCAGGAACAATATAATTATGCAATCGTGACACCAATCGAAAGTAGATCGTTCTTTGAATCTACGTAACAATAAATAAACCGGTAATAATTTACCTCTGAGTGGGAGAACTATCTCATGGCGTATAAGGCCATTCACACGTTTGTCTAGATTTTGCAACAGTCTTAGGGTTTTACAATTTACAACATCCTGATGCAAATTGTGTTTTGCTTAAAAGCGGAATGTCCGTTCATTAGTGAACATGTTAATTGTTTTAAGACACTACGTCGAGCATGCTCGAGCTTGCTTGTTACCTTGTTACAATTGACATACTTTTTTAGTTAATGTTACTCTTTTTTCGACGGCGCATCCAACAAAGGCTTAAAAACAACGCCAATTTTAATATTATAGTATTTTTTTTATATTATATATATTTATACAAGGGTTTCCATATGTCCTGGAGCTCAAGCTATCGTCTAAATGTGCGGCTATGAAACAACAACAGACAACTCAAAGACAAGTGTGAAATATTATGACGTATTTCGGCTGCAATATTACAGAACTAGTTAAGGTACTGGTTCCCCGCTTCCATATATAAAAAATAAACACATTTATTATATTTTAAGATATCATATAATTGTTATATAGTTTAAAAATTTAACTTAACTTAAGCTTAAACTTGCATTGCATGCGCTTGCCACGTCCTTCTATCAGCACCCAGAATTGAATGGTAGAGAACACCATTAAGCTGGATCCCGTTTACTTTAAGGATTGTACAATTAAGCAAGAAATAAATATGTAAATGCCTTGGTGATGACTTCCGTATAACGGATGAATATAATTGATAGTCACCACTTACAATAAAGTGGTCTATCGTTGTTATGTCAACTATGTATGTAAGTAAAAAACATTAGCGAAATTATTACAGTACTAGTAAATTGTATACATTAAAAGTTTACTCGGCGAAAATCTTTATAATTTAGCTGACCCCAAACTCGGGCATTAAAGATCCACTTATTAATTTACATTCAAAAACTTTCTTTTCAAAGTCCTTTAACAAAGTTTCTAAAACGAAAAATTAATGACTTTAAATGTTAAAATATGAGATTGTGACATTCTGAGTTTATTCAATTTCCTTCCCTGAATAAGTGAACTGACTAACGTTATGTATCACATAATTGTCATTAAATAGTAGAATATTTTAAACTTTTTAGGGACCCTGTTGAGATAAACGAAGCTCCGTGAGCTGATGTCTGTAAAGTAGGTTTGATAGTCAACTAAATAGAACCGACGAAAAAACCAAAGGAATAACTTGTCAGTGAGAATGTAAAAGTCAACACATTTTAATTATTAATAGAGATACCTATAATATTATTCACAACTTGCTTATTGCATTTGCCCTAATAGACCCGTACATCCGATGAAAACGGTACCCTCAGAGGATCACACGCGTTTCAGTCAATCCGTCTGTCACATCCGATTTTATAAGTATAAAATTAAAGATTCTTACACATATGGTGTTTTGGTGATGTTTTGTACACAAATATGTAACCCGCTCCCTCTTCGCATTAGAAAATTCAGCGGGAAAAGCATCCTTTTGTTTTGATACTTAGTGTTCTACTTAGCGTTGAGGAAGGTCACCGGGGGGCAGGCGGTTTAGTGCGGCACTCCCACGGCACCGGGTACCTTCTGAAGGTGTCTTCGAAAACAAAAAAAGGACCTTTATTAACGCACTAGAATCTAAAACAATAATTGTTACATTTTTGGCTGTTTGTGTTCGTTTGTGCACGTTAATCTCAGAAACGGCTTAAACAATTTCGTTTTGGTATTCATTGATGCATTGCATCATTGAATATTTAAAGTTTGTTTCATTGCAATCAGTCTATGAATAAAAAAGTTATAAATTAATATATTTCTAAATCATAGAACGAGAAAAACTCAGTCCTAAAACAATGCAGGTGATATTTATAAGAGTAAAGCGCAGTTTTTCTGTAGCGAAGCGAAGGAGATTTGCTGGTTAAAAATATCGTTAAACACGGTCTAATTATTCCGATCCGTTGATGAGTTCAACTCTTTTTCTGCGGATCCCATCATCCGATCCTCACCATATTGATAGGGGACCAACTATGAGCCAATCTCTAATACCCTATAAAAAGAACCATGATAATCGGTTCTTAACAACGGAGTTATGGCTGTACTTACATAAAAATAAACACATACGAGCAAAGAACTTTTATCCTTCTTTTTCGAAGTCAGTTAAAAAAACAGAAGCACTTCCGGATAAATCGAAAGATTTGAACAGGAAATATAAACCAATTTAACATCCGCTTCAAGTTTTCGGTGAGATATTTTCCTTAAAGTTCTCCAATGACATATCGCTCGTTAGTTACAGTTATTCGCCTGGAAGGTCTTCTGATGAGGAAAAATACTTTTCATAATATTATTGAGATGGAATACGAACTTTTCGTAACTTTTACCAACATTTACAAAATGTGTTCATTGCCGAAGTGTTCGCTACTAAGTACCTTCGAAATGTTTATAAATAACAAACACAAATAAAATTTTAATATGAGTAATTGAGGCAATATTTATATACTCGATGTTTGGAATCATCAACAATAAATACAATGTTATTTGTATATTGAATAAATTAGTATTTCACTTAATTTCGTTTGAGTTACCTACTTCATATAAGTACTAGGTAGTGCCCGGTGCGTTTCGCTTCACCTAAAAAATCTAATTCACCTAAAAAGTGTAAGGCGTAGTTTTTCTGAAGCGAAGCGAGGGCAGTTAGCTAATCTATACTGATAAATAAAATTGGAGTGTCTGTTTGTAATATTAAAATAACCGCTTTTGAGTCCATGCATATGAATGTATATACGGTACATATACCAAAATAAAAATGTTTATTTTCGTCTGTCTGTCTGTCTGTCTGTTTGTTCCGGCTAATCTCTGAAACGGCTGGACCGATTTTGACGGGACTTTCACTGACAAGTAGCTGATGTAATAAGGAGTAAATTAGGCTACTTTTATTTCTACTAAATAACTTTTTTGTGAAATTCGACGCTGACGAAGTCGCGGACACAGCTTGTATAAAATATAATAGCGCTTAGTTAACTAATGGAAAATATTTAACATTAATAATTGCGTTGTAAATTCTCACGTTTAAATGCTTAAGCTGCAGAAAGAACCTTTACGGTATCAGAAATTACAAATTTTGTTAGATTGTAGTAGATTGTTAAGGAATATATTACACAGATATTTATCGAATATCTTAAATGTAAATTAAATGTTTGTATGGATTTTTTACCTACACAATACACCTGAAGTATATTTACTAGTTATTATTATAAAGTTCATATTTAATATCGGTCAATATTAATTATGAATAAATGATTAATCTCTAACTGTAATTGACTTCACTTACAGGAGCGTGAAGTTGGGAATGATAAACATCAGGGTTATTATAAGAGTTAAATTAAACTGGAACAATATTACAATAAATTTACTGAATATAAAGGTAATAAAATGAAAGTACTTGTTAATGAAATAACAAAAACATTCCATTGTATTTAATTGTCCCTATACAAAAAGGCGTGTAGTATTTTTAAGATAGTTGCTGATTTTTGAGTATTATCTTTACGCATAATATAGCTACTAAGGAAGGCTAGTAGTAAAATAAATAATCACCCAAGAAAAACCACGGTCACCGAAAGGCCCATATTGTGGATGTATAAAAGCACATTAAATCCAAATATGATATATTGAACGTGCACGCCAACGAATATAAGTGGGCTATAAATCGAAGTGGTGACCCACCGAGAATCGGTCGGTACCCACGACGAATAAAGTTCCTATATATATATTATTACAGTCATAACGTTAGAGATGTTCTTAAATTAATAATTACACTTCAATAACAAACCATAAAAACGATAACCATCTCACACTTACACAGTTGCACTAGGATTCCTGTGTTGCAGGTGGCATGGATTTACACAAATATGACATCACAAACACCCATCACCCGAGAACAAACATTTATCTGTCACATAAATGTGTGCACCGGCCGGGAATCGAAACTGAGACGCCTCACTTGTCAGATGAGATCGCTACCAAGTGAGGTAGGGGGCGTCATAATAACAAATAATGTATATAAAAACTTTACAATAAACAAAGTATAATATAAGTAAAAGGTCCTACATGCTAACGTACTCGTAAGTGATTGTTTGCCTTATAAAAGATTGACACATTGATTTCATAAGCACAGAATATATATATTCCGTCTAGACGTTGATTCATAGCTATTCTTGGATCCTATCGATGGTGCTATAGGCAAATAAAATACAGGCGTGTTCTATTTTTTAATCTGAAATTATTAATATTAACATAATTTTATCATGATGATGTCAACAAAATCGCACGACAAAGTTTACTGGAGCGCCTCGATTACTTCCATTACTTTTAAATAAATTTTAAGTGAACCTTTTCTTTACCTGGAAGATATATGGGAAAACTATTATTAGGGGTATTTATGTAGGCAATAGAACCCAAAACAATAGTTGTTAGAATTTTTGTATGTTCGTCTGCGCGTTTGTGCGCGCTTAATCTCAGAAACGGCTTAACCGTTTATGGTTTTCATTAATGTATCGCAGTAAGCATCACTTAATTGTTAATGTTCGTTTCATTAAAAGTTATAAATTATTATATTTCTCATTCATACAATCCCGTCCTTCCGTCCGTCCGTTCGTCCCGTCCTAAAAGAATGCAGGTGTTATTTCTAAGCGTTTTTATCAAGCGAAGCGAGCGCGGTTTGTTAGAGTACGTAAGAGTCGTACTGCATGCGGTCAATTTTGTACCAATCCACACACATATACAAATACATCGTATATATTTGTCCAATTATGCTTCGCACCGATCAGACCGCGCCATAAATCTAGCTCGGTGACCGACCGGAATCTGCTACCTTACCACACGATCGCCGAAACCTTGCATCGGTAGTTATAAAACACTGCTACATACACTGCGAACATGTGCAGTAGTATCATTTATTAGTGTTCTGTCTATCTTGCAATGGATGTTGGAACTGTTATTGGATCGTTCGCGTGTTAGTTTTACTGTCATATTCGATTTTTGTAATTCACAAGACGAAAAAGTTAAATTAGATATGTACATATACATATAGAGTTAGTGACTCAGTGACGTAAGCGAATACGATTTAAAAGATCATTTTAAAAATTGGAGCATTTTCTTTGAATCTACTGATATTTCTAAATATTGACGATACGAGCCTTAAAATTTTGAAAATTTTGTAAACATACAGAGCTCACAGGAATTATGAAAATTATGAATGCATTATGAAAATTCGAAACATTTACAGTATACATTTGTTTTCCACATGAGCCGAATAACTTCACCGTTTTTTAAATAAACACATATGTGTTTTCATGTGTTTATTCATTAATCACCAATTACTAACGATGCATATTTATATGCATCTATACTGCGAGTAGTGTGTATATACTATTCAGAATATCCTATGTATTAATAAGAATCCTGACCATAATAACGACTGGAGTTTGTATTGAATCAAAATCAGTACTAACAAAATTTTACTAAATTTATTTAGTTTAATTTTGAATAATAATTCGTGTCTAATGCTAATGTTTAATGTTTCATTACTTCTTCATTTGAAACATTATAGTCAAGTGTATTCGAAAACAATTCAGTATACATGGTGGTATTTATTACCATTAAGAATTAAAGAACTACGACTTATTTGCACCGATGTTAGTTCGATACATACAAATGTAATTATTAAACAATTTTATGTATTCTTCTTGAAATAAATGACTTTATTGTAGGAACGTACATCCAAACCCTTTAAAAATCACTGGTGACGTGTGACAGACATGTCAGTATTACTTTGTATTATTATATTTCAACGTTGATTAATAACCTGGAGCTGGTGCGAGGTGAATAGTAAAATTAGATATTTAGAAAAACTCGTTTGAGATTAACAAATAAATTTTAAAACTAAACAGTTTCTCGATGTCTTTTTAGAGAAAATGCGTCCCAAAAAGATACAGTATAAATAATATTAAATATAAAATGAGTATAATTGGTATTTACATTATAATATAAAATTTGTTAATGATTCGGATTTATAAGTAATATATTTTGTGAGTATAAGATCAGTTGGTCAAGTCATTTACCAATGACATAATTAGGTACTAATGGATGCACTTACAATTATAAATATGTATGTATGTATGTAAGATTGTAATGCAACCACCGAAAAAATTTTATATTAGCATGAAGTACTTTGGGATACTTGTCTTAAAAATCACATAGTGAAAAATCCCCAATAAAGTAATTACTATATCGTAAATGTAAATATAATTGCATGGACTATTGTAATTCGTAGTTTGCTACTGAAACGCTTGTGAGTATAAGAGAAAAGTAAATTTGCAAAGAAATTAGTCGTAGGTGATAATGTCCTTTTTACCTCAATGTCACTAACCTAATGCTGTCGACATCACACTGCGTTCATAATAAAGTAGGAAGTTTATATTATGTTTACGCCTGCGGACCCTCTTCCCGGTAGCGAATGTTTATTACTACTGTCACACACGACTCAGCGAATCTTCAAATATTTTCATATACCTTCAGTAAAAACTCACATTTGATGTTGATATGATAACATATTCATCGGTATTTATGATGAGCTTGAAAATATGTGACATAGATATCAAAAATATTTATAAACCATAACTAATTCTTCATATTTACATTTTTACTTAAATATCCGACAAATGGGTCACTTGACAGTAATTGGTTGCCGCCGCCCGTGCTCCCTAAGACTAGAAGGCGTCAACGAAGCGTTGCTTTCCAAGAGCTACAAGCAGGAAAGGAAGGTTTGGATCCATCAAGGATCCTTGTATCCTCCAAATCTCCATGTCTTAGCTATATCACTGTATAATATATGTTTACGGATAAACCATATTTTTTGCATACCTGTAGTTTTTGCCATACTTAGATGTGACGATGTTTTCCGTACAATTCGTTGACCACGCGACAATCATCACCACAAATAATCATATGTGTACTCATATTTATAAATCACCAGTAATCGGGGGTCTAGGCAGTATTAGGATTATATTTATTTATTAGAATCGAAGGACCAAATATCAAAACTCAGTTGTTCAATTACAAAATTTGGCAACGAATACCGAAAAAAAAGCGAAAACGTATCACATTATTTTCCTCTATATATAAAAAAAGAAATGCAATTCGTGTTTGTTTTAAACCCAGATACGTCCGATTATTAATTTATTAAAATAACCGGTAAAAATTTAAACAGTGTATAAATGTCTGTTCTCCTTTTGCAGATGATATTCTATTGCGATATTAACACGGTTTTGATAATTATTTGAGAATTCTATTTTACTTCTATGTATTCTTTACATTTGTGAATAGTAGGTATCTCTAAGTATGGTTTGGAGAGTAGTATAAAGTAACTGATTCGAAGACATTGTCCAATACATTCAATACATTCAAATAACCATTTTGGTTCATAAACTCAAAAGAAGCTTGAAGGCTGCGCATCCTATCAAATGCCACAAAAGATAAAAATAGGTGTCTCGGCTATTAAAAATTTACACATATGCCTACTTTCAAACGGTTAAATCAGAAGTGACACGATGGACATATGCACTACCAATTATATCAATATATAAAATAATCTCTGTTCAACAGAGCCCAAAATTATTCAGGTTTACTTTATCATGGCCGTAGTCCCTAACAATGAGAATGCAACGACGGCGCATAACGTCCGTTTTGCAAGTCAATTGCTCAAGCGACGCGGTGTTGCTTTACAAAGAGAATCTAGTTTACTCCGTGATTCTAGGTTACGGCTGTTTTCTTTGAACCACTTACGTACAGCTTTGCTATTTATTTGGTTTGTGTTACACACTAACAAAGAAGAAGATCGCTCAATACTATTCCTTGCTATTTATTATGTTTGCGTTGGACACCAACAAAGAAGACGCATTAACTGATCGCTTAGTGCTATTCATATTGCGATGTAGTTATTCCAAAATATTTTAAATATTCTAGCTCGTGACATCGGTCGTGACAATGTTGGTAGATTTCCTTTCCTTTTTTTTCCTTATGCGTTGAGTTTTATCACTAATTTAATAGATTATAAATATTCTGAAGGTATGATTTTCCAAATATTTATTTTATTATTTAAAATTTATTATTAATAAGTAGTAAAATAATAAAAATTTGAACCACGCATATCATTTCAAATTCAAATTTATGTTTTGTCAATTCTAAATAATTTTTATAAAGTAAAATAAAGACTTACTACCCGATTTTCTAAAACATTTTCACTTAGACTATTCTTGATAAAATTAGCTTTAGAATTAATTGCATAGACAGTAGTAGGTTTTTATATGTGATACATTTGACAAGGGTACACACATTTATGTCAATAAAAATATTGCAGAAATAACCGTTATTTATCTTCAATTTTTACATATTATATTCTGTGGTACTGTAACCTTTTTCTGTCGAGGGGGAATTCTGTGTGGGATTTTTACCACACTAAACCCCCCTCCTCGGTGGCCTTCCTCAGCGCTATGTATAGGACTCTGGGATCACCAACGGAACGCAACCAGAGTTTTGAGCGCGTGCTCTGCCGGGCTCTGCTCGTGTTGAGCCTCCGCTCATCCCCCACCATCTAATGTTTACGGCGGTATGCGGCCACGAATACCGTTGTCCTTCCCAGGGTCGCTGACTGGACAGTTGGAGCTCCCTCCCTAGCCACCCACAAATCCGGAAGTCCCCTTTTAGTCGCCTTTTACGATAGGCAGGAGGGCCTCTTCTGGTCCCGAACTACTAACCTAAACAAATACCAACCCACAAAAACGAGCAGGGTTGTTAAATGAAGGTGTAATGTGTTACATTTTGTCAACAACGCAACGAAAACATGCCGTCGCAACAGAATAAAGTGCCTATAATATAAATAGCTCACGCACATCGCATCTATTGACATTAATGTCGGCGATCGAGAATATTCGCGCGTGTGAAAAAAATATCAGTAGAGTACACTTGCTTTACAACGACCCTGTGTGCGACATTTCAGCTGAAATATTTTTATAATTCATGAATAGGACTTCGAATTCTTTTTATTATTAACTTTAATAATATTGTATAACATAAGTTTTTTTAACGTACACACTGACATCACCGTACTACAATTGGGTATGTCAACAGCTTGACAATTAAGATATGCAGTGTTTCGACCGGGACCTGTTCGTATCTTTGTTAGAGATATAAATTCCACTTCCGCCGCTTCACTGTACTCCATAATCCTTAAGCTATATATTACAAAAAATTTGTAACTGTATTTAATGATTGACAAATACTAATAATTGAAAAAGTCAATCCTAACTTCCGGCGTACGCAGTATTATGATAGTAAAATTTTAAAATACGGTTACTATTACAAATATCGAGTAACACTATTTTAGGTATTCAAATTTTTAATACTGATATCGGCCATTTTTTCCCTCGATAGTAAAACGAATGTCGAGCTAACAACATTATACACTATTTATTTCGTGTTTGAAATCCATGCCTTAACACTGAGCAGTTCAACCAATTGGGCCAGGGATTTGTGAAAGTTATAGCTTTTATTATTGCACCTTTTCGAAACGAGAGTAGAAGTAAAAAGTGACGCGCGTAAGTGTATTTACAAAAAATATAAATTATTAAATGGTTTTAGTTAAAATGGTAAAGATTTTTTCAAATAATTGCCGTGGTGCCGGAGATTACTTTCTCTTATTACACAAGACTTTTTATATTATCAACTGAAATATAGTTTCTACCAATTTACTCCTGTAAATTCTCGCTCGACTCACTGTTCGGTTTACGTAGCCCATGCGGCGAATGATTTAAGAAACAAGCCATGTCAGAGGGGAAATTTTCTTGGCCGCTAACAAGGAACCCTCACATGACCGGAATATTCTTGTTACCAAAATACCAAATTCCTACGAATGGCTTAACGCTCCGGAAAAGTAACATAAGACTTACCTGAGCTTCTTAAACCCGTCAAAGTTATCATAATCATACCTCTAGTAGCTCTGGGCAGATATTAATTTGGAGCTACATTTTGAACTAGTTTATACCTCACTTTATAATTTTTGTAGTTATTATGAATTTAATTATATGGTTATATAATTTATTTTTAAATATTTAATTATATGGATATGCCGATATGTCGATAAAAATAAAGTTACTTCATTTGGTAATAATCTATGTCATAGTAAACTAGATTAGATTAGATAGATAGACTAGATTGCTGATAAGATTTTAGTTATTTTACTAAAATCTAACTCTTCACTTATTATACGCATTTGTTTTTAATATTGAAACTTATATAAACATATTTATTTTACTACTTATTCGTATATACTGCTATGTAATATTACGTGCAAATCGATATATGAAATCATCGTTATAAGCCAGTAATACAATTTCAGCTTAAAATAAAATAGCACTCCCAAATAAATACAGTCTATGGACATTCGCTACCGGCGACAGTGGGAACTAAACAATATGTGTAGCTATGCTGCGATGTCTGAGAGCTTTCATAAAATTGGAATAGGTTCATTTTTCATGGTAGGAACTAGATATCTGAATGGAAAAATTCACAATAAAAATCTGTAAAAGCAAAGTTTTTGCTTCATCGGGAAGATAAGGGCACTTTACATGCTTTATATAAAACCCAGGCAAATAAACTCTTCTGAATATTCATGGCAGCGTAACAATTATTTTGTTTCCTTCCTTTATTATTAATGTCAAGCCTTTGTATCGAAATATTGAATGAAAATAATTAATTGGTTATGTGGAGAGACTTGCTTCATGAAATTGAAGCTTACGCAAAGATCTAGTGTTTGGTTTAATGTTTTGATATTGAATATGAATTTCGAAATAAAACATTTTAACGCAGGGTTTTTTTTTCTTCATTCATGGAAAGTATTACAGATAAATATAAACTCTGTGATTGCTTATGTGAATATATTGCACCTCTGTACAGTAGTGAGACTTGGCGAGTATTCGGCCGGGTTGCTTCACTAGGTTTTGAGTTGGTTGCAAAGATTGGCAATGTGATAGAGTTGAGAGCCATCCTGTATTTTGAAATTATTTTTGAATTTGATTCAATCGTAGATCCCACATGCAGGAATTTTGAATTTTATCGCTATACTTGTAGATATACATATTTATATCATACTAAATATCTTATATGAGAGATGTTTTTTTCTCCCATATAAAACTACAATTAATTAATTAAATCGAAATAATAAATTAATATTGGAAAAACACTGTATTCACATCCAGTGCCATCCACTACAAGTTGAAAGAAATATATTTAAACTTGAGTGATCGAATAAAACATATTTTATTAGTGATTGAAAATTTGAACAAGATGAGCAGAGTCAGAGAGAGATATAGGGAGAGTGTAACTTATAGTAGGAATAAAAAAATTACGTTCCCGAGAGAACTTCGGGATACCAAGTTTATAAAAATGTAACGCCCTGTCTAAATTTCAATTCAGTCCATCGACTACTATATAATTTTGCGACCACAAACATATTTATGGATGCTGTTTATACTCGTATGATGTGTACCTATTATTCTACTTTTGTTCATTTTATTGATAACGAATGCTGAATCGCATCCTTATGAACTGTTTTTATAGCTTATATCGAACGAGTATCTGTTTCACTACTACTACGGTATGATATTTTCCGAGGGAGCCTCCCCGAAATTTTAATATAACCAGTTTTATTGTCCTACTTCTAACTGTACCTTTTTATATATTTTTCCTCATACATCTCATTACAGGCACCAGCGATAGGGCAATAAGTTCTTGAAGCCACAATGCAATAACGTTATCTTCCGTCTAATCACAATAGGAATATTTCACAAAAGACTACGTGTTATTTTGATTTAAATTGGCACCAGCGCAAAATCCTCACGTTAAGTAACAGTTGCGTCAAATATCTGTCTAATAAGATGGCGAGAGGTAATATAAAGTTGCCTTTTCGCCCTTTGATCGTCCTCACCTCGTTGTAATTTGATGTCGCATTGGGCAGCCATAAACAGACGAATCGACATCTCAGCGGACCCATCGCCGACGCCTATATATCACTTAAAACGACAGAGCATAAATCTATGGGGTTGTCTCCTCGTTATTTGTAGTCGCCACGTGAACTGTCGGTTTCGGGTGAATATTAACGATATCGCCAATTTTCCGCAAGCTTACCCCAGTCGCAATTTCTCGCCAATTGAGCAATCGTATCACATCGACGCGACGCTAAAAAACGCTTACAAGAGTTCGGTTACAGTCGCCCGAAAGTTTAAACTTGGAATGAAATCCGTTTAGTGCGTTGGTCCGTGCGTAATATTTATGCGATGTTTGGAAACTTTTCAAAAAAAAAGCAGTGAAACAAGCTGTGCTCATGCTTACTTAAGCTTTAAGCCACTTTTTACGCTAAGTTTTAAGCCTATTTATATTTCGAGAAGTTAATATTCGTTTGTTAGACATAAATATGTTTTAAAATAAGTGTTAGTCTACTTTGCGACAATTTAACAACATACATTACTATCAATAATATGTGTTTGGCTTTGAAACGGAGCATATCAGGGTATGTAGACTCTATGGGTGTTAGTCGCTGAGTAGAATCCTTTTTCGTAATTACTACCCTAACATACCTCCTGTGTTATTTGTACACTGCTGTTTATAATTACGATATATTTTTTCTTTCTTTCAAATAAATTTATATTCTGTCTATGTCTATAATTATCCTACACAAAATTTTAAAGGTTTTCTATTGAACAAGGTCTGTTTTTCTAATGTTTGTATAATCTGTATCTGTAGTTTTTCACCAGCACAAACTAGCGCACAAAATGTTTTCACTTCAAGCTTCGCGAAACAAAGTAAGCTGTTTAAAACACCATTTTAGTTTGTGTTTAAGTTGTGAAACCTCATGAAGGGACTCTTCACGCGTGTAGCTCTTTAGAAAAGTAACTTTGTACTGTACATTTACAGTTTGGGTTTTATTTTTAAATGTAACACGTATTACAATAAGGTAACGTGGTGTACCGTTCCTTATGTAAAGCACCTATGTAGCACCTGTTAGACAACACAAGTTGCAATAAAGACCTAATATACAGAATTATTTTTAGAAATATCTTTATTAAGACAATTATAACAGACAGCAATAACAATGCCCACTGAGTGAGTTTCCGGTTATTACAAATAATTTTTATTCTATGTTGAAATGAAATGAAATGAAATAATATTTTATTCGAAGTTGGTTTTTACAAACACTTTTCGAACGTCAAACTACGCCATCGCTTCAACAAATCCCTACCGTGAGTGGTCTCGGAAGAAGAAGCGGCAACAAACTCCCGAGGAGTTTTTTTTTCCTACTCACAGTTACAGAACGCACTTAAACTGACTTAATGTTAAACTCATGTCCAAGCAGTCTTATCCTGAAAGTAATCATCAAGTTTGTAATAACCTTTCCGCATAAGAACGCCTTTGACGTAAGTTTTAAATTTACAATATGGCATTACTGTCAATTTTCATGGTATTTTATTATAAATATTTACACATCTACCCATGAAAGAGCCACCAGTTTTGCTTAGTCTGAAATTTGGAACAATCAGTTTAGCCTCCTAGTATTAATACTGTGAACATTACTCTTCCTAAGAAAACTATCAGAGTATTTTTTAACGTACATAATATTATCTAAAATATACTGTGATGCTACAGTTAATATACCAATTTCTTTAAAAAGATCTCTAAGGGAATCTCTAGGCCTGAGGTTGTAAATGGCGCGTACTCCTCTTTTCTGTAATATAAAAATCGACTTAATATCTGCAGCTGAGCCCCACAACAACAGACCATAAGACATCACACTATGAAAGTAGCTAAAATAACCTAATCTTGCTGTTTCTACGTCCGTTAAGAGCCTCACTTTCTTAACAGCGTAGGCAGCAGAGCTAAGTTTCCCTGACAAGATTTCAATATGAGGACTCCATTGTAGTCGTGAGTCTATAGTGATTCCAAGAAATGTGGTAGAATTCACTAGTTCAAGCACTTCCTTATTTAAAACAATATGAGATGGCACTTGTCTAACATTTGGTAAAGTGAATTTAATATAATTTGCTTTCTTACCGTTTAACACAAGGTATGAGTGTAACACTTGCGAAACAGTATTATTTACATCGTCAAAACATTGTTTTCTCCTATCTACTTTAAAAAGTAAGGAGGTGTCATCAGCAAACAATACAGTTGCTTGTGATTTTATTTCTATATGTCATACATCTAATGTGAGTCAGTAAAATGTGTGTTTGTTATTGTGTTTATTTTTCATTAATGTGTAAGTAAGTAGCAAAAAAAGATGCTGTCGACCTGATGTTAAATGGCCAACAGAACTCATACAACCGAAATATTGTTAACTTATGTGAATTTAGACCATGTACTCGTACGATACCAGTTATGAAAAGGCTAATGTTTATTATAGACATAATAAACGGTAAAATGTCATTGTATGAACTATCGATTGATTGCATCCACGACCAATTTCGATAAAAACGAAAACGATTCAATATCACAGCAGAAGTCCGAGACTCGGTGGGGTTTGCCGGGATTGGATTCACACAAATTCTAGGTTGGCTAAAATCTCTCTTGTCTTTGTAGAGTTAAACAACTCTTTATGAAAATACTCGTCGACCGAGGTTTACGCATAAATCCATCTAGATGATTTTTGGAGTGAAGTAGACGAGTTTAATTTTCTGGTGAAGTACACCAGTTTTATGTTTTGGTGTATTCGTTTTTGTATGAACGATAATATTCGGTTTTAAACCCGCCGAATTTTATTTTAGGACGATTAAGGGGAAGTCGACTCGTTTAATTTTTAGATTAATGTAATACATTTTAGAATTATTTGTTTAACTAATCATGTATAATTATCTAAATAGTCAAAATATTCGGCTACTCCATTCCTCTTTCTGCTTGATTTTCCTCTAGTACTAAAACTTAAGACAAGTCTAGCACTATTTTCAGGTCAGTTCAAAAAGTTTCTTGTTAAATATCTTACAGAAATCCTTTTAAATTTCCTGAAATTCGCTTCTAAAAATGAATGGTCTAAGTTTAAAATCTAAATTAGCCACTCTTTCATTCTGCGCTTAGCGTTGATACAATGTTCCAAGAACGTCGAGTGTAAGATTGTTCCTACATTATTCACTAGGCACTAATTTGAAAGCTCATTTTGAGCACGTACAGCGAAGTTTTATGCATATTCTTACATTTCGGTTTCAAGGAAAAGATTGCGACAATAGAGCAAATTCATACTTGAAATTATATGCCATGAATAAGGAGATTTAAAGATCACTCATATTTTACTATAGTGAAATAACGATTATTGCTTAATTAGGTACCTGAGACAGCTTTGGTACAAATAAAATTTCTATAATAAAGTTTTCGTATCTTTTATTTAAGTACTAGCTGACCCGACAAACGTTGTTTTGCCATATAAATGAGTAATTATTATATATATCGCTAATTATAATAATTTTAGTAAAAAACAATATCAATCCCTTAACGCACTTGAGTGTACAATACTTTTTGTTACCCCTTCTTTAGCTAACACAAACAAACTGAATGGTTTGCCCACTCGAGAGCATGCCACGTATAATTATCCGTGTGAAAAACATGATGTGATATTAATTAATGATAAATTTATTGGAAACTTACACTGAAATAGTAAAATGATAATTACAAACGTCACTTACGATTGATGCACAAACAATAATAATAATGGCCGAATACTGTACGTAGTGAGAAAAGAAATCTCATCCCTACTCCGTGCCGTTTACTGGGTCAGAAGTGACATCGGTAGACGGCTGGCAGGGATAACTGATCAAGTGATAATTAAAATTATTGAATTATTAATATCGCTATTAAAGATAGGGGTTGATGGTAGAAGGGTGAAAATTTAGGATTGTATGTATTTTTAATGCCTCATCATAAAAAAGTAAAAATTAAATAATTTTGCCCAAAAAAAAAAAAATTATTTGGGGTGGACCACCCTTATCACTTAGGGGTATAAAAAATAGATAACAAACTATTCTCAGACCTACTGAATATACGTTTCGGAGGAGTATGGTAACTAAAACTGTGACACGAGAATTATATATATTAGATATATATTAGAAGATAGGTATACAATAAGTACACCACATTATGGTATATATAGAAGAGCCCATTTTCCTTCTAACTCCTTTAAAATCGTTTTGTATTGAAATGTACGGGTGAGTATAGGGTCTGCGAACAATGCTCAGCTTTGTCGTCATAGCAATAATAGCTCCGAAGAATCACGTAGATTACCGGCACAGAAGCAAATGTTACAATGGGGCGCCCGCCTTCACGGTATACTCGGAGGCGCTTTATACTTATGTTGTATTTAATACGGAAACAGGAATGGAAAATAAAATAAATAAATTATATTGAAAGTAGGGCAAACTTTTATAATAAATAACCCTCGACTAGAAATAACAGAATAATAATAACAGATTTCAATAAAGCTTACTCTCGTGTTTTAATTGGTTTTGCATGAGAATTGTTAATACTTGACCCAATGATTATACGCTGTCCATTCGACCATAATGTAGTGTGTTCATTAGCAGTGCTCGGCTTGAGAACCGTCCATTACAATTTCACCAGTAACTAGACTTCGCTTTAATTACGAAAGCATAACCTTATAAAAAATCATATCATGTCCGATGTTTTATAAATTACATGTTCACTAAATTTTAGAACTTGGTTTTCTTAGTTCTATGCCATAGAAACATTTATTGCATACAAGGTACTCAAAACAAAATACTATCCTCTTAGTAGAACTTCTATACTGACTTTTATTCGCTTCTCCATACGATTCATTTCTTGGAAATAAATTTTTCTTCATGTTGGCTCTTAAATTGCAAATGCTGAGTGACTTTTACGTAATGTCGTAACGAATAGTAACAGAACAGACATAAAATGATAAAATTTGATCTCACTGTTGCTATTAAAACTTATTTATATTATAATTAAAAAAAACCTGTATAGACTCAGTACACAGTACAATACAGATTATTTTTTTTTCTAAAGAAACTTAGTACAAAACGAACTATCATTATAATTTTTTGATTATTGCATACGCATCATACGCCTCAAATATTAAATATTATAAATATATTTTTTTATTTTAAACTCTTATTAAACATATTAATGTTTTTTACACAAAAATTTATGGCTTTTCTAATATGCGCAGGAATCGTGGCTATTTTCGATCGAAAATTGCATGTATGCATGATCATGCACGGGTGTTCGAGCTGTGAATAAAATGGCTACAAATAAAAAGTCACCAAAATTGCACGCATCCTGTACTCTCCACGAACGTATCCAATTTTACAGCTTGTCAAAAGCACGCACAGTCGCACACCCTTGAAATCCCTTTAACTTTTGTGTAATTGTATTTATGATTTTTTTTTTCAACTTGTGTACTTCAGTTTACTTAAATAATGCGATGTCAAGAAACTAATAGGTATTTTTATTTTACTCCAGCGATAACGTTAGACCAGGTGGTTTGCAAATTCTATCCCTTTCATTATAAAAAAGTAGCTTGGAATATATTTCAATATGAATAATGTTCGGTGTATAAATGAAAAAAAAATTCACATCTTTCTTACAATTTGGTAAAATTACCACGACAAATAAAATATTAAATGAATATTATATAAGGGAGTATAAATATTATAAATATATTAGTAAATATTATATTTCTGAAGTTCGGAGATCACCAACAGAATTTTTATCGATTATGTACTGTAATATATCACCCCAGAAGTCCCATAGCATATCGTATCTACCAAAAATTGACTGTACTCATGCAACCCTTCGAATGAATTCAATTTTGTAGCTTGTCATGAACACGCACTATTTGTAAAACGATTGCCGAGTAATTGTATCGAAATAGTGGACAATAATTTAGCAAGAGCTGATAATGACTCAATCACCGATACGATCACGATTTAACGTTTATTTTGTCGATCGTTTTCGTATCACTAAAATATTGTTCAAGCTATGAAAGTTAAAATGATCGATTTTTTTTATATGTAATACGTTTTTTTTTGTAATTCAATTCTGGTTCATTAAACAAGAATATTCTGTTACCAATTTTTTATTTATGTTGGATAAAACCTATCGCTTTTCTGTACGTCATAGCAAAAGGGTAGGTTTGACTAATTGTTAAGTTTTAAGCCATCATAGCTGTCAATCGGCATCCATATCGATCATATTGTCCAAGCACAGGCTATTTAACCAAAACTTATCTTTCTCAGTCCTAACCAAAACGAACAAATAAGATAGTAATGATCAAAACACCAACTGTTTTACGTAACATTACTACTTTCTTTCAAGTATCAAACGATCTCGTTTTACGTTGTGCAAATTAATTTCGTTTTGCATTGCATCAGATCATATTATATCGCTTTTTGAGGAGGTACTAATTTTTTTTAAATGCTTGTTACCCACAGAACTCCTTCAATTACTTCGATTTGGGAAATTTTTTTTTAGATTTATGTTTTAAATTGTTTGAGTCTTACTGTTTGATCCCACTTAATTTTGAAGAAAAATTCCCACCCCTAGGCCTGAAAAATAGGAAATGAAACCAAGAAATTCACCTTCTTCAAATTTAAGGAGGTTTTTTTGGTAAAATATTAACTTGTTTATCTTCAAAACCTTGAGATGGTCAATAATGAACTGGTTTTACAATTTTAATTTTTACAACTATAAACATTTTCTATCATCGTTCAATTATTCCTATCCCTTGATGAATTCCACTTTTTATCATCAGAACCCATCATCGGATCCTCACCACATTTAAATGATCCATCCCGAGCACAGCGAAGGATTCTAGAGTACGTTGTTCGAGGTTAAATAATTTTAGTACCGTGTCACACATTGCTTTTCACCCTCCTCTATGAGAAAAGTAAATAAGATATACTTTCAGTAGAGACGAATACTTATATTTACACAACCAAATTACAAATTAAAACTGTCTATAATATTTTGATAAAAAGTAATAAAAAACCCAATAAGAAGTTCCCGTGTATACTTTTAAACGTTGTTAACCAATGGAGTATCAGCAGGCGCGCTTTTCTTTTATTACCGGCCAGAACTTTTTCAAGGGAAATTTCCAACTTTTCCTTGTTTTTATTATTATATAAGTAACTGAAGTTCCAAATTCAAAAGTCATTTCGTCACTGTTATCAATTGCGCCGGAATGACCCATTTTGCTCGCACTTATCGAGGTACCCTTCGCCTCTTTTCGAATGGATGGGATGAAAAAAATATTAAAATCTATTTAACGTCAAAACTGGTTTTTGTTTTATCAAAAGTTGATTTTTGTCCCATCAGTATATATGTATAATATTACCGAACGCTGATTTATAATTAAAAAAGTGTTTTTAACTTTTACTTCCACATGGAAAGATAAATATTACGCGTATACAGTAGCTACATATGTAGAAAGCTATCCAATTTGCAGCTATCAAAAGCAAAGCATTCCGTTACCAATCAGCGGTGGGTAATGACTCGTCGGGTGACGGGATTATGACGATCGGACCACGCTTCTGTGTACCACAATCATAGAGCTCAGTGAGACTCGATTAAGCTACTAGTGAGCTTCGGATGCTTTAAATCCTACTTGATTTGGTTTTTGATTCGCTGTAGTTTTATTTCAGTCACTCGATTGCTGTCAGATAGCTTAATTAAAACAATTGTACGATCGATTGAAATCAAGGGCGTTTTAAAAGCGATTAGTCTTTAATTAGTGCTGTAGTGTTAGCTGTATGCTAAGCTCAGTCCGTTGCAAAATGTAAACAGTATTTTATTATCCATCTTCTATTTGTATACATTTTATTTCAAGCAAAGCATACCTCGTTGTTAACTCCTGTTGAAATGTATATCAGCACTGTCACTGTTGTCAAATTCAACGATTATTTTTGTAATTAACGTAATCTGATTACGACCAAGTGCTTAGTTTTAGTGTCTAATAAAACCACATAAAGTTTGATTAAGTATGTTTGAACATAGTTACATAAAATGTCGTGGGCATTATAATCACTGACATCTTTTGTACTAAAACACGTTGCAATCTAGAACGTTTAGATAACTTGTAGAAAAAAAAACATGAGATAACAATATACACAAAACTATTATATTTAAAGCAATAAATAACGTTGCAGTGGCGAAATAGCATTACTTAGAATAATACATACATTAGGTACTGTAGCTTGGAACTTTAGAAATAGCTACAGAACGCTTCAATGAATGCCATCCATTTAACGATATACACCTTTATTTATTGTATACTACTGTAATTGTTTAAATATCGTTTGTTATTTTTATAGACTGCAGCCGCTGTATCCTCGAATTTGTTTCCGTTTTATGAATCGAAATTGCATTCGCATAATCGTATTGCCTTTAAAATCGCCATAAAATAAAAGTGATTACCATCCCACGACCGACCGGATGTGCATAATGTAATTAAACATTTGTTGAATCATGAAATACCTGCTTGCTGTAAATCTTTACTTAAATTACTATTGTTTTTTGTTTTCAACGAACTTTACTTCAAAGAAAACTTTAGAGAACACACATCTATTTTTATTTGGTAAGGTGCAACTATCTGTCCGTAAAAGGTTACAATGTAATCCACCACGCTGTCTCAGTCTGTAATATGGAGAGTTTAGTAGCCAATTGTTGGAAATACTTATTCCGTCCAAAGGCCTTCGACATAATATAACGATTGCTAATTAACCATAATAATTAGAACTGATTGTTTAAGTACATTCTGAAGCTTATAAATGCCTTAGGATTTTTTGCCATTAGTTTCCCATTAACCCATCGCGCTCGATGGGTTCGCTTTGGATAGGTTCGTTTGGAATGAAATGTAATGCAAAACATACTGTGTTACCAAAACAGAGACTGTAAAACAAACATCGATCATGTATATAAGGCCGGGGATTAAATCCGGGATCCTCTCGATATATGTTGATAGATCACTTTAGCTACAGGATCATTAACTAGTAGTTAGGTTAGAAGATATAATTAATTGTACTTCATACATATATCATTATCTCCCCTAAATTAACGTCACAACATTTCACTTTCAAATAAAGCATTTAAGCTGATAATAAAATGCATTGGTTGTTGAATCGGAAATATTTCTTTCAAAAATAATACATTAAGGCTGGCATTTCTGCCAAGTCTAGGAACGGAAAATCTTACATTGTAGCGCAGAACGAACGTAGTCAACGGTGGCGCGATTCGCTGACGAACCTTGTTATCTGCCATATTATACATATATGCGACTGCACTTGTGGTTGAATATTCATATTCCTATTCTTGTCTCTGCGTCGCATAGATAAATCGGATTTGTATCGGAGTGTACGGAGTATCTGGTTGTTATTGAGTTCGATTACTTTTGCGACAATTACCACTACCTTTGGCTTGCAATACGTGTTTTATTTCAAAACAATTTGAGTATTATCACACAATTTTTACAATTATCTAATGAAATTTATTTAATTATGGCTATGTTTAAAAATCGGTCAAGTCCGAATCAGACACGCGTTGTGTACGGTTCGTAACGTAAATAATATTGTTTTATTGAGAAGTAATAGTGAGAACCTCAATTTTTTTAATCCCAGTAGTTTTAGAGACAAGGGAATTGAGTGTATTTTCAAACATTTTCGTTACTATTTTTAAAACCGTACATTCAAAATTACTTGCGTAACGATAATTACAGTTTGATGTATTACTTGAAACTCTTAACAAAAGTATGATATTTTGTCAAATATGTGAGTGGTCTAATTAAATACAAGTTTACTGTGTCCGAACACTAATTGTCTATGATCCATAATAGATACACAGTGCGTGCGACAGGATATCGAGATTCCGTCGATTGTACGGACTTACGCTAATGAGATCCGACACACCTGGGAAATTTCCCATAGTGTACTTGCATAATCTGTCATCCGCGTGACATGACTTCTTTTTAATCATTCATGATTTGCTATAGGTATCTGGTATATGAAGAAAGATGAATGCATAGGTAGTAAGTAAAGTATTTTTAAATAATATACTAAATTATATTAAATTGAGACGACCCCATCATAGCCCCGTTAGTAGTGACCCTGCCTGCCGAGCGAGCACATTTATGTGACAGATAAATGTTAGTTCTTATAATTAATATATTAAAATGACAACTTACCTGTTGCTTTATTTTGTGAGCCAATTAATTTCATAATTGAAGCATAATAAATTGTTTTACGATTTGTGAAAATATAAATGCTTTTGTAGCCAGAAGAAAAAGGCAACCTCTCAATTAAAAATTGCGGCCTGAGACTACGTAAATTGGCCCTCGTTTGCTTGTTATCATATATATATATATATATATATATAATATTTTTTTTATCGTGCAAGTAATCCATTCCAAAGCAAGTCTGATATACATGATAATGAGGCATAAAGGCAAGTTAGTGACATTTAAGTGAAGTATTAGTAATATGCGACCCATTTGGAACAACATTTTTCTTGATTCATATATTTACTCTAGTGATATCTCGATCTATGTGTACCGTTTGAAGTCAATCTAAATGTTTATAACACTTATTCCGTCAAACATAATTTAAACGGAAATATAATCACTATGTATACACAGGCAGACAAATTTTATATATATGGCTCTTTATAACCCAATTTTTTTCTTAATATATGTATGTATTTAATCTGTTTGGTATATCTGATCTTACTATCCAAGCCCACTGCGTATAAAAACTTACACAAATGTTTTCGAACCTACATACCGTACTGTATATTAGGAATATAGCACGACATAACTTTATGATAGCTATTTTCAAGTCTCGGTACAATTATTTTCATAACTTTACAGTTCAAAACTATTCCGCATTCCGCGGCAAAACTTAAACCAACAGTCAGCCATCTATCCAACGCAAATAATGACAAAACGATTCGTCGTTTTTATATTTTGACACTACGCTAATATTTCTGACACTCCTTTGTCATAAAATAAAAATTGGGGTTCAGGAATATTGAAAAAATGGATTTTATTGTAATTCACATGATTCTGCGTGTTATCATTAATATTTCCAAAAAATATTCCATGATTGATTTTGCCCCGTTATAGCATAGTATATACAATGAAAAGCTCAAATTAATTGAACATTTTCTACAGTAGTACTTCATCCAAAATTTTCGAATGTAATCGTCAGTCGCAAACTGTGGCAGTTTCGCTCGGTGCGCAGTTTTCATGGCGTCATTCAGGTACTTCTATTTTTTTGATACATCACTTTAGCTGTCTATCAAAATATGTCTATCAAAATATATCACTGAGATAATGCAAATTTTGCATTATTTATCGTTATATCTTTGAATACCTGTATGATTAAATGATTTTGAATTTTGAATTTGAAGTTAACGTTTTGGTATTTCGTTAGGCTGTTCTGTAAAACTCCTCAAGTAGAATAAAATACTTTTAAAAACAATCCTGTTGTTCGTCTGAGCTAAACAAGTTCCAACTGAAATAAACATCCCACACGCTTATTCCGTTACACTCCCGGGACAAGGAAAAGAAAAGAAACTCCGCTCCGCGTCCCGTGCGAGTGCATATGCAAGAGGAACGGGACAGGCCGCGCAAATCTCTCTTGTTCAAAATGAAGTTACGAATCCGTTCAGAAATTGTGTTTTATATTTCTCCTCCGTATATTACACGAAAAAACTTCTAAATGGCTCCGGAGCAATTTTTTTACCGACAACGGATGTCGCCCTTCTCAACTAAGAGAGAATAAATTTATCCCTCTCCGCGTCGTTTCCATCTGCCACATTAATACTAAACTGAATAAGATTAACGCAATCTAAAGATTACTGATGTAGATTTGCGTAATGGCCGTAATAGTTTACCGTTAGTTTTATGAATATGAAATTATTCAATTCAAATTTGATTCATGTCAATAGCACTATAAAGTTGTAATTGTAAATGTTATATTAGTAATATTATAAGTACTATTTAAATTATCAACACTAAATGGGTTTTATAATCGCTATAACGACGGCGGCGACGGGCTATGCATATGATTAGTGAAGCTAGTGCATGCATCTCTTGCGTAATTATGCAAATTTACACCAACATTGTTGATTTGTTCAGGCGTTTCGAGAGAGGTTACTCACATAGATACACATTAGTGACATTTAAAGTATGTTAGTGCTGTGTATGCTGGTTGAATAACCAGAAATGTGATTATTCAATTGTTTATTTACATTGTATCTGCTTTGTTTTGCAATCCACCATCTTTGAGTTCAGTCAGCCTCAATGTCTGATACCTACTCCTTTACTAATAAAAAATTCTAAATGTAAATTAGGTGTAGATTTTTTTTTGTTAATACTATGCAAACGCTCAGACGGGCCGTTGTAGTAAACAGGTGACAGTAAAGATTCATCTAAGTATAGCCAAGGTGGAAGTAATGAGCCAGCTGGCTAACACGAGACGAGCAAAGATCACTCACCCATAATGTCAGTAGCTTGATCAAAAAGATTAATACAAGATGTAAGAGAGTCTTTAATGATAATGTTTATTTTATTACATATTTATTTTATTACTTTTCTCTCACTGCGCTTTACGTACGCATATAAAAGTACTGTAACACGATTCTTAAAAGTATAATTTATATAGAATTAAAGAAAAACCTACTCGTAGATTTAATTGTTTGGTTATTTAATTGCATGTTTAATGCATATCTATACTTATTATAAAACTGTAACGGGTAAAGAGGTCAAAACATACTTTTTTGGAATTTTTATCTGCCTCGCTGTGAGTGTGTCTGACCATGTATCACGGTGAAACCACTAAACACTTTTTTATGATACTTGGCATTTTACTAGCTTATGTAATAGGTAATGTAAATGTAAATCTATTCCTGACACAATGTCGATCGTATTTCTAAACGTAAGACGTAGGTTTTCTGACGCGAAGCAAGGTTGGTTACAAGTTCTTAAATAAGCAATTTTAATGTGGATGGGCGTGGATGCAGCACTGAGGTAGAGAGCACATGCATCAAAATAAGTGTATTAAATTCCAGCAGCTCTATTTACAATATTAATTACCATATGCAATGCATGTCTATGCCATAACTTCTTGATGACTCGTCCAGCAATGTTTCTAATATTTCGCACATATATATAATGTTACATTTAGAATATATTACATATAGTGTTAAACTATTGATGATTAGATTACTTACAAGTATCATGTATTTGTGTTAACTACTAAATTTTGAGGAGATTGTATATAAAATACTGTGGGCCCGTCAAGACTTCGTTTGGATTGAATAGTTATAAATATATGTATTTCACGGCCCCGTAGCTCAGTTGGTACTAATTCTGCCACCCAAATGAAATGTGTCGGGTTCAATTCCTGGCCGGGCTGACATTTACGTGACAGTTAAATGTTTGTTCTCGGGTCATGGGTGTTTGTAAAGTCGTTTGTCATGCCACTCACAACATAAGGAATCTTAGTGCGATGATGTGAGTGAGAGTTTATGAATGTATATACATGATACAAAACCTGTCTATACGCAATAGTGACATTTCAAATGGTAAAATAATTTTTCAACTAAGTGTCGAAATCCAGTGTAAGTGCCAAACTCAAAAATTTGCACTCTGTACAATATTAATATAGATATACAGTTTATATATTAAAATTACGAAGCAGATTTTTTTGACATTTCTTAAGCGCAGATTTTAATTTATTTAATTTCGCTTTTAATTGACATCTGTATCTTATTTAAAGCTTATTGTTTAATAGAGCCAGGAAAATTATGAATTTAAATATCTCAAAAATCATTACAATTTCAGTAGGCGGGCATAAATGAAAGTCAAGATTGTTTGCCTATTGTACTCGGGAACTAGGCGTAGACTAAACGCCCGTATCAATATATAAGGTACTCGCATCATGACAGTGTGGTGTGATACTAATTTAGCTATATCTAAGTCACTCATCGGTCACAGTCGGATGCATAATACAGTCGTACGTGATCAATTAAGTTAAACTAACTAGGTATGCACTTGTGGTGAAATTCTTTAAGAGTTCCGAGGTAGGATTGCCTGGTTTGTAAGTATTGATCGTTATCTTAAGTTAACAGTCGATAGATAACAATAAATAAAACCAAGGCCATCGGGTAGCATAAGAATTTCCGATACTTGGGCGTGGGACCCAAATTCGAATAAATATAATTTAATTTATTCATAAACGATTACATACTCACCCCTGCACTAAAATTCCCTGTGTCGCAGGTGGTATCAACGTACGCAAATATGACATCATAAACATCCGTGACCCGATAACAATCATTAATCTGTCACATAAACGTTTGCTTCGGCTGAGAATCGAACCCGGGGCTCTTCGTTCGGCATGCTGGGTCACTACCAATTGGGATATCGAGAACTCTCCCCAATTAAGACACAATTACCTAGTCCATCCCACTAAAATATATTTCCAAGTGATCTTCCACTTTACATTTCCATTTTATACCCAAAGATCACATAGACGAATGCAAATGATAACAGCGGATACCTTAGTAGTGAGGAAGTCGGTCTCCAACTCGTCCGAAATGAGTTCAAATGCTATATCACAGAATACATTTGTATATGCAGCTCTATACAAACTTTAATTTTTTTATGTATGCGTATATTAAATTTATGTTATCCGTGCATTTAAATCAAAACATCGAGATAAATTTTACAATAATAATATTCTACTACAAATAAAGTAAAGTTAAAGATTGAAGGTGTCCTTTTATCTATCAACTGTTTATAGTCCAAGAAATCCTTATATTATAGCAATCACTTAACACTAAGTACTTGATTAAATAATACTAAAACATGTACTTGATTACATAATACTAAAACAATACTAAACATACATAAACATGACAAAAACCTAAATCCTCATTTATTTCTGAGGCTCAAATTTAACGCTTCGTGTAGGCGTGCTACAATCTTCATTATGAGTTGACACGAAGATATGTATTCATTACCGAGAAAATCGACCATGGACGTTCGTTTACCCGATCGTGGTATGACAGGCTGGTGAATTGTTACTGTCAATTGGACTCGTGGCATTGACGAAATTTCGTAACGAGCGTTATAATGTTTTATGTCACGACTTACAGCTCACGACTTGGAATTTTTTATTTTATTAATACGTGTTAGTGTAGTATTATATTTATTATTAATTGCAGTATAAATATGACATACTTTTTGATGCCTATTTTTAATAATGATGGTATAATTAGTACAGCGAGTGTACACATTTCAATAACTATGGCGCTATATAAATAAATAATAACTATAAGGAGGCTATGGCCTTGGTCTGCTTGTTGGAGGTAGCTAGGGCCGCCACCTTGTCGTGGTGGGGGGGGCTTGCGTGTCCTAGTGATCCCTGAGGTGTCCCTCTGTTGAGCGGAGGGCGCAGCGGACGGGAACATGCGGGGGCAGTAGAGCGCTCACGGTGCCCGAGAGCGCCCCAATGGTTGTATGCGCGAGCGATCCCGTGGCGCCCCATGAAGACGATGAGGGCCCCGCTGGGTTTTAGTGGGTATTCTGGCACGTAGTGGACGTGCCAGCGAGTCCCACATACCCACCGACTCACCGCGGCGGGATGCGTAAATGCATTTCCTAGCGTTAAAAAAAAATAGGCAGCTAGGCCCATTTTATTTCCGTATTGGTATGCTCTATGCCCAGTTTATTCCCGACTCTAAATGTGTAATTTGATAAGAATCTTTATCGTGGGAAAAGTTTATAACGTGTTTGGTTTGCCAGGTCGGAGTGTATATAAAAAGCGCGTTTCCAGCTTCCTTTCTTGGCCGGCTATCCTATGATTAATACTTTTGAGTTGTAATGTTAAGTAACTTTAACAGTATCCATAGGCGACGATTACCATTCACCATCAAGTGGCCTGCCTGATCGTTTATCGGCTATTGACATAATGTGAACGCGATTTGGAAATATATATTAACGTGGCATTTATCGTTTAAGTCCTTGTAAGCAAGACAGTCAGCACCTGCTAAACCCCAGAATTAATTAACCGTTAAATTATGAAAATGTATTCGCATTCCTAAACAAGTTGACGATTTTGTCAAACGGGCCGTTGACCCATCGTTGCAAATTGAACGGCCGAATTCCACCTTATCTGAACAATCAAGTGGTAAACAGTAAGCACGAAGTTTAGACATCACCGGCCCGTAGTTTTGTTAATGCGAGAGCTTGCTTCTAAAAATAACAGACATGCGGAACTTAGTTAGTAGCGACGCATATATTTCGCGTTGGATAAAACATATTATAATATTATCGTTGAATATTCCTCATGTTCGAGTCATTATTAGCCAACTACCATGAATCTGTCTTAATAATTATATATAAGATTAGAATGTTCTGTACTACGCTGCCACAGTGTGTATTGGTGGAGGGTTTAATGGACAAACCGAGTGTCCGAAATTTTTATGGTTCTCAATCAAATATTGATGACTGGTATCTAACGATAACAATCTGAGAAATCGGCTTAACGTGCCCTTTAAAGAACGGATGCGCTCAAGACATTTCACTACCAACTGCTCCACGTTTAACTACCGACCACGTCGTTTGAACCTTCATTGTTCACCACTTCAAATATTAAAATATTTATCAGTAGATACACTTGATTCAAACATATTTCTGTTTATATTTTACGTACAGCACATATCAAGACTAAGTTTCTTTTGGGCACTAAATACATATTTTTGCAAGTCAGCTCGTAAGGAAAACTTTTAGGGAGTTTCTTGTCGTTTCTTTTTCTTTTGGGAACACTCATGGTAGGATTTGATAAAGCTATGACAACATCGTCGAATAAATTTTGTTTTATTGATTCTTTCATGCATTTTATTTTATCCATACATTCACTCAAGAGCCCGAAATGAGATCAAAACGTTCGTAGGAAACCTGGTGGTCCACGTAATTATGCAATAACTTCAATGTGTGTATGTACTCGTACCAAGACTAACACGAGCATGTTTAAGGATTTTTTTGAATAACTAAAAATAAAGGCTCTAAGGTATTTTGAAGACTTAATACCATTTCATCATCTTCCATTTATTACCGCAATTTTATTCTATAAAAAATTCCGACACTAATGTTACTTTCGGATAAACTATTACGACGGTTCTAAATATAACCATCCATTTAAGTTTTATGTGTGAACATGTGCCACTGTTCTAACTAAATTATCATGCTATTACAAAACGATCCATCAGTGCCAAAATTATGCGAATTACATACGTAATCTTGTAAATCATGCAATTATAATCGTAATAGTCTACCTAGTTTATTTATATTTTATTAGTTCAATAATCTTTTATTTGGCTCCCGAGCTACGTATTTCTAAAACAGCGACAGCGTGTCGCACAAACTACTCCACGCTACAGTAGGCTGTATTGGAGAGGCTGTACTCTGGCCGCTCGCTTCGCGCTGAGCGCACGCTTCGACTTGTTCGGTTCCATTAACAGGTGCGAGATACTACGTTTATATTAGGGTAAAAGTTTTACGTACTATTTTAACAAACAATTACATCTTTTTCTCAGTGGTTATGATTCTAAAGTTTAATAATAAAGAATGCACGTATTTTTTTCATTTATAATGTCTTAAAACTTTTATAACTTTTTGTTTGCAAAATCGTTAAATGTAATCTTAGTATGTTCGTGAATTAAATACTAGTATGAATTTTTTTAAATAATAATATTAATAGATTTTTTCCTTGTTACAGATGTCATCAAAACCATTATTTAAGTGATTGTTTGTCAAACGAAAAGAACATCAACTGAAGACGGTGCATTGAAATGTGAATTTTGTGTTAATGGTGTTAAGTCGATACTTTGTTTGTTTGTGTATAAATCCTCAATGAGGGATCACGTGTAAAGTTATTCGCGATACCTGAAAACAATTCGCCATGGAGACGGAGGAGCTTACGAAACTAGTGGACGGGATATACAAAGTAAGGATTACAAGTTCATTATCTGTATCTAAATTTGCTTATGTTTACATTATGATGCTGTTAATTTTCAAAAGTTTCTATGGAGAAAATAACTTAATAAAAAGTTACTTTAAAATTTGGATTAACATTAAACATTTTACCAATACAACTGAGTAAAAATAACATTTTTTTTAAATATATGTGTTGGTTGGCGTCAATGCTAATTAAGCAGGTTTATTTTTATACCTGGATTTGGGTTGTTGATGATAAATCTTTCTTCTGTAATGACGTTAGAAGAACTAATTTTAATGCCGAATGTCGAACTGCATACTCAAGTAGGACCTAAATAATAACAAACTAGCATTTATTTACCGCATATGTACATACATGTTTGCTCCAACTAGGGCTTGAACCAGGAACCTCTTGTCGGCAGACAAAGGTTACAAAAGTTTAACTGGGCTATATAGTTACTAATGTGGCAATGCGAGTGGCAATTTAATATAAAAAATATACTTCCCTACATTTTATTTTGCAATATCGTGCTAATATGTAATTAACTAAATTAGGGTATTTCCTACAGCAATTTAGTTTTTGTATGACTACAGCTTTAAACCATTGTTCTTTATTAAAGTATCTATTCTCCTTATTTTTTGTGTCTGTTTGAAACGGATGACGAATTTAGTTAATTTTATATCATTCAAAGGTAATTTAGGTATGTATTTGTATGTATTGGGTATTGAATGTTATATCTTTTGTATTGATAGAAATGATTATTGATGGATATATATATAATTAAAAACAGAAGAATGATAAGTAGGTATTATTATTGAAAACCATATTTTTGTCGTATGGTATTTTTGAAACGTCAAAGTTAAAACCGGTTTCACAAACTAAACGCTCACGGTTATTCTCGATTTCTAACGTACTTTATTACCATATTGCAGAAGTGAAAGGGACAACGGCGGCCTTATGGCTGCTTTAACAATAACCCACACTCGGGGTAGAATCGATATGTTTTACAATCGAATTTATTCTATCGCACAGTATATTTATTTCATTTTAATGTGAATAAATTGGTTTAAATAACGAAGAAATAATATGATTCTATAACAATATAAACTGAAAATTTATTAATGATCTTATTATAATTTTGTTTACCATACTCGGTTATATAACGACTCGTTGTGTATACCGAGTTTTTAATACTGTAAGAATTATATAAATAAATAACCACGATTCATGAATAAACACATAAATGATTGATCCGATTTCGAATTGAATCTGTGAGTAAGGTGGTTGGGAACGAAAAAGTACATTATTTAAAAACGTAGGATGTATTTTATGTTATGTTATTTTTTATTGCTTAGTAAATATAAAACTGTAAGTGTGTATTATAATAAGGTAAAAAGCGTGCAAGAACCCAGGTATAGGTAGCCAATATTCAGGTTTTTGGTATAGGATATTTACAAAAGTTAGTTATTCATATCTAAAATTGAAATTATTCTCGGGATTTTCTAAATCAATCCGTGAAAATTATAAAAATCCATTATTATATACAAGCCTATATGTTTGTCACATTAGTAACAAATATTATTGTGCGAGGTAATCTGTACTATAATATGTTGAGTTTTATTACTTATTGTAAAGTCTGAAATATATGTTTATAAAGATCTAAATAATACAGTATCTATTATAATAAGGACTTCCTTAAAAGTCATTAACATTTTTCTTACATTAATCAAACATAGATACAACCGGCGACCGTTTTGTCAAAGTTGACCTTTGTTTGTAAAAGGGTTATTATACGAACAAGAAAAGTGAAAATTGTATAAGTAGTTTAATTCATAAGCAAGCGGATCTTGTGCACCTGCCTTAAATGTCAAGGTCAAACGGTCAACGAAACGGCTTTAGGCTACAAACATGTTCTATACGATTTCTCTAAACTGTATATGTATCAGACGTACAAGAGCTATGTAAGTAGGTATGCCGCATTCCATCTTCATGTTAAATGTTTATTTTATTTGAGTTTCTTTGTGCTAAATATTAAGTTTTATACTAAAAACAGGTATATATATTGTAAATAATTTCTTTTTAAATACTATACTTGAAGACAGTACTTTATAAAATATACCTATACTGAGTTCTTTTATTTTTTACTGTTTGCGTATATGTTCTAGAATAGTTATTGCCCTGGAGCAGATCGATTGTCTGAAAAAATTGTCCAAAAATTTGACCGATGATACAAGTTATAAACACTGTTAAACGTGTTCAGATGGACATACCAAAATAAAATAAAAAATTAAGTTTCTATATCGATAACAAAGTGTACCTATATTTAAATTCCTAATAAATAATCAATGTACATATTCAACCCCTTTAATATATAGATTATTTAGAAATTTCTCACATTTGCTTGTTTCTGACGTGACATTGTTAACGGATCCTTCCATGTTATGAAGGCTACGTAGCGTTCAAAGCGTTTTTTATGTATGTACGTACGACTTAAATGTAAATGTTCGTGTCACTCATGTCACTTTAAATTGTAGGACAGCAGCATGAATGTATCAGTAATAAGTGTTTAATTTTGATTAAATAACTGTTGCTTAATTAACCTTTATTCTTCGCAATTAAAATAATTGATGTTAATTTATTGTAGTAAAACAATTTCTAATTATCAAACTATTTTAATAACTTACTAAAATAACTAACCATAATTAGGCTCAAGTTAAACATTTATCGAGACGCTATAATAGTAACGAAGGATAGATAAATATACTCTTCATCTTAAACTCAGTTAATAACTGCTCACGATAGATAAATCATTCTTGGAGATCGCTCCATGAAATATTATAGGGGAATATCATGTTTAACAAATTTGCTATTTTAATTAACATCGTCAAGTAAAATTATTACACTTGTTGCTGATATGGAATACTTTACATGTTCATAATTTACTGTACATAGTTCTCCAAACTTCAGATTGTGTGTTGGGTTTTTACCTGTCTGATTAGCTACCACCCTCGTAAAAATTAACCGCTTAATGTTTTATCGGGTTTCGGGTGCAGAATTGGCGAGGCAGTAAACAAACGGGTATCTACATCTTTCTTGTTGGAACCACTTCGTTGGTGCTTGATTTTATTTATACGGGACAGTAGCGGTAATCACTTACTATACGTGATAGAGGAAAAATATGCGGTGCATAGATAATTATGTATAAATGAATACGACTTTGATTTTAAAACGATAATCATATATGAATAGGTTTACTGAAGCTGTGTCTGTTAATTAGTTTTCAATCGTTCGATTCTAAAGTTATTTAAATATAGTAAAGAAACAAATATCTTCCCACCTTTTGGAATAATAAAGAATATTTTAAACATAAAAATCCCATTGTCTACGAAACAGTCTGCCATCTAAAATGAGTCACAATTCATCACACCTACTTTATAAATTGCAACATACAATTAACAATAACAATAGAATCTTACATTGGGTACCTCATTTAGTATTCACTTCAAAATACCACGTAGGTAGACTCTATATTTTGAAACTTTCTACCCCAGTATTAACGTCTCTTACATAAATGTTTCTTGCATAGGGTACCTACCTTACCAACATAGTTTTGCAGGACGATATGTGGTTATGAATTGAAAAATAATTCTGTAATAAAAACGCATTTTTATTTATAAGGGAGTTACTACGGTAGTTTCACTAAACTCTTAACATATGTTTTTATATATGTGGGATAGGCATGGAGTAAAATATACGAATACTTAGTGAAACGTTTTTTGCCATTTGTTAATCTATTCAAAGTCGTTCGTTACCACACTTACTCGTGCCGATGTCTTCAATCCGGCCCCCGCATATGTCGTCACTATTACGTCTTGCACTTTATTTCACTTTATTTATTGCATTTTATTTCACTCCACACCTCACGTTCCATCGTACATGATAATATTAAAACATAGTAAAAATACGGTCTTATGTTAAAGATATATTTTCTTTGATACCTGTAATTTTTAAGTAGGGTTTTCTATAAACTATGAGGAAAAGCCAATATTCCATTTTTTAATTATGAGAAGAGAAAAATTATCAATTTTTGTTCATTTACTGAACTCTTCCTTAAAACAACAAATATATATTATTTCAACCATATGATACATTTAATAGAAATTTTCGCAATTTACCAAATTAATTTAATTTAATATTCTAGTGTGCCAATTAAACATTTTCCATGCAGTAGATTCGAAAAAATCATTTGTGATAGACGAACATATACAAACATCCGAGACGAACATATACAAAGGTTCCGTTTTTCATTGGATATATCCGTACGAACATCAAATACTCTCGAATAAACACAAAGCAGAAAAAATTACAATTTATCTTTAGAAAATCATATGGTGTGAAGATAGAGTTTGAGAATTAATCTTAAACAAATTAGTGGACTAATGCGGGCACGGGTCTTTCCTTACAATTAAGGAAACCCGGAACTACCATCTCGCTTCCATGCATATAAGTGGAGAGTTGAATAATATAGAAAAATATGAAGGGAGTGTAAGCGAAGCGAAAATGTAAGAAAAAAAACATGTTTTTGAAGTAGAGACATGTAATTACTATCGCTATGAAGGTTGTGAAGATGTTATTAAATTATGGTCAATGTGATGCACATTTGTAAATCTGAGTGTTATACAACTCACATGACAAAATAGCGTAGCTATAAGTTACTAATTAATTAATAGATGTTAAAACTATTGTATTGTCAAACTGAACCCCGGAACCAAGGTTGCAAAGGTCAGCCCTTATAATTTAGTGTAAAGCAAATCATTCATTTAACTTTGTATTACGGTTTGAATAGTGTTGGAGCCAGCAAAATTTTTAAATGAGCCGTTCGCTATTCAAAAGTTTTTATTTGTTTCGAATACAAATACAATGACAAAAAATTCAAAATAAGCTTAATTAGGAAATGTGATAAAATGTACGTGACTGTCGTAAATTTTTCTTTTTACCTCGTTGTCGTTTAGATGGAAATCCGACGGAAAAATTACTTTTTGCCACGACGGCACAATTATGTTGTTTTTGAAACAAAAACGGAAAAAAAATACTTTAAATAACTTGCGCTTGGATTGCTGTGGGGAAGTAAATTAAGGTTACTGCGGCTCTGAAGGGACGACAAAATCCAGCTCTGTAAGTGTCGATGTAGATAATTTTTAACGTTAAAAAAATGTTTTTCGTCTTTTCAAGCACCACACCACCTGGATTGTCCTAAAATTTATACATTCACTTTTTAAATAACTTTGGATATAAATAATTTTATTGGAAACATAAATTTGGTCGTCGAATGAAACAAACCTTAATACGATTCAGCGGAATACAATGAACAGGGATATTTTAGTACGTAGTTTAATTTTAATATCTTTGGGAACATTATGCGTATCCGTTCAATTTCCTCTAGCGACCATTTCATTTTTGTATTACTTTCGTTTCTTGTTTTATTGTACGTAATAGTTATATACTTTGGTAACGCACGATTTATCAACGAGTTAAATATTGCATTAGTCTTACATTGTTGTAAACAGACGAAATATTTCGATAGATATTCAGTATTAGTCACCATAGTAATAACCTTGATGGATTCATATTAACGTGGTTTTAAAAACATATATCTTAACGTTGTCTGGCATCGACGATAGGTACTTTTCTTGTTAAGGACAAACGTTAACGTCACGTTTTCCGGTTATTGATTGAAAGAACTTGAAATCAAAATTGTGTCTATGCTTGATATGGATCTAATGCAATGCACCGTTCTCCAATCTTCTTCAAAATACTAAGCCATTGAGTCCACACGCTAAACGAGGCGAGATTGTTAAACTTTACTGCACGCTCTTTGATATCATTATGGAAATATCCGGCATTAGTCTTCCTCACGAAGTTATCCTTGATCGCGCTGCAAGAAATAAAATTAAATAACAAACACCTGCTAATTCTCTTGTGAAACAAGATGATACAAATACGAGTAACTTTGTACTTTTAGGCGATGTAGAGGTATTTATTTAATATTACCTACCGATAACTTTAAAACTAAATTTCGACTTTCATTAGATCGTTACAACAGTTCCATTATCGCATGATAACTTTTTAATGAGCAAAATATATAATCATAATATCTGCGTTGTAGTAACAAATAATAAAAGCTTTATGTAGCACTGTGCTGCGTTGCTTACATACTATAAGACTTAATTAAAATGAATTGAAAGTAAATTGAAATGCCGCACATTCCCCTTTGCCACCTTCGTTGCTTAAATAATAATGTCAAGGTTGTAAGCGGAGACGTCTCGAAGATATGCCCTCTTATGCCGTACATTTGTCTTTGTTGCGATATCGCTCGACGCATCGCAACTGACATAACGCAACCATTCGTGTGTGGCCTGCGAGCTATCCTCCAAATTAAGGCATTTGAATTATCTGAGAGTTCAAAGTACTTTGGCTGATCTGAGCGATTTTCTCCCTCGAACGACAGTAGCGAGATTGCCTTGCGACATTATACCAGCCTAATGTAAATTTTCGTCATTTCGTTGTATGTTTGTTCAGAGCTTCTTCCGTGTGGGGCGTTGCGTGATTCCTCCGGTCAATGGGTAGTATTTGTCAGAACGCTTGCTACCCCGCCCTCTTGGGAGAGCGTAATGGGAAACATAATAAACGCCATTATATCCATAATTTGATCGCAATTCCACTTTCATAATCTAATGCGAGTTTCATTTATAGTCTACGAGTATATTTTGTGAACGTCTATTTGTATTATTATTTTTACATATCTTATTTGTAACCAAGAGGAAGAAGTCGAAAATGTGTTTATTTTTCAAGTTTATGAAATGTACCCTTGTAGCATCAGGATTAAGGAATTATATTGTAATATGAATTGGAAATCCTACAAAGAAGTAGTTCTCAATCACTCAGTTACTACGATTTTTATCTATTGACCCCTAATGATACAGGGGTATTTTATCCTTTCTAATTAATTTTGAATAGATATTACGTCTGACAAACGGATTTTCTGTCACTTATCCTTGTCTGGCACTTGTCCTTATGCATAAGCAGTGAACTAAACCATAAAGTCGAACTGAATTGAATTGCTTTGAAATGAAGTGAGTGGGATTGCCAGTGAAATTTTAAAAATTGTATCATAAAACTTATTTTTTATGCATTACTTATGGTTAAATTGTTTTTTGGAAATAAATTGTAATTAAAATGGATGATACCATTGTACACGCACCTATAGTTCACTTTGTAGCTGTAATTTTTTTATTAAGTTTTTTTTTATTAATATTCATTGATTATATATAAGTTAACGTATCCATCAATACATTTTGTTTCGTGTTGTTTTATGTTTAAATAACAAAACTTTTACTCAAAAATTCGTTTTCACATTCATTTCTTTTTCGTTGACCGGTCTTACAAAACATTAATATTCAATAAATAGTATTACAAATTCATGGTACCGCTTTAATTATATTAAATAAGTCATTAAAAAGCTTTCGTTTGGTTTTCCACAGGTATTCATTATGTAAAATAATGTCATTAATGTACTATAGCTTAATCTATACTGTTTATAAATAAAATAATCCAACGTTTATGTTTAAAAAATAAAACTAATATTAAAAAAATGTAAATATACAAGTCATGAGCATCATCATGATCTGTCTTACCTTCTCACTTTATCTGGGGTCGGCGCAGTATGTCCTTTTCTTCCATTCATCGTGTTTCCTATCATATTTATGTCCACTCCCACCTCATTCATGTCACTCGTAACACACTCCATCCACCTTTTCTTGGGTCTTCCTCTCGCTCTGTATCCATCCACATTCATAGTCATCACTATAATAATACATATATAAAACTAACGAATAGCTTGGCGCGACTTAAAATGACTCAGATATACATGCATGCGTTGCTTACAGAAATGAGATAAAATGCAAATTTGATGGGTTCATCAAACTATGCTAAACATCTCCCGTCGTTCGCTGGCTGCATTTTGTAGTTAGTATATAGATACTTATCATAAATAGAGACACTATTTCAGTGGTTACTAGTAGGAGTCACTTACTAAGTGTTGTTGTTTACTTCATAAATAAGCAACAAAATTTATAAAAAGAATCAACCTACACATACTAAAATCTAGCTTTTCTTGTGTTACATAATATAACATAATTATAAGATAAAAAAGGCAATTTTACATTAAAAGGAATAAAAAAATACTTAAAATGTAAAGTAGTAACGTCTCCTTAGTTTTTTTTCTGTGTCCGAGTAAAACACAATCAAAACTAAATTATTGTATCAAACACTTCATAAGAAAGATCTTACGTTATTCACAATAGAATAAAAATTTTTACACTAAATAAACGTCAGATACGTATAAGTGTATGAACATTATTGTGAAAGATCGAATCGATTTTCGAATACACTTGTAATTTTAGGATTGTTTTGATGTGATATTTTATGATGTATATATTAAAGGAGCTTATTCCTTTTGTCCTTAATGATCGATACTACGTCATCAATCATGTTGCATTACACACATGTGACAGCGAATTATATTGCAAGCATTGACATCGCATTATCTGCAAACATAACTACATCATAAGTACCAAACAATAGGCCGACAACGTATGATTACTATTAAATTATACAAGTAGACTTCGTGTTAAAATTGTCGAATATTTGAATTGTATAACACTTACTAGGTTTGATTAATTATAAAGCGTAGGTGGAACTCTGGAGTATGTGTATGAAAATTACTAAACACAGTTTGAAGGACTTAAAAGACTAAAGTTATTTGTTATATATGACCTTATATATGCTATTATATACATTCTAAAATTCTAGATATCCGTGGATAATTTTTGACGTCACTTCTTCATAATATAGTATGCAGTGGTCTTATGTACGATATCATTTGAAAGTTTATTTGAAGATTATCTTTATTTGATCTATATGAAATAACTTAAGGAACCTAAAGTTAATTTTCATTTTCATTTGTATATATTTTAATATATAAGTATATGTTAATATATAAGTATATATTTTAATATACAACAAGCTGAATTAAATATACATAATATTTTCAATATATGTAATGATTGCTACAACAGAAAGAAGCAATAGAAGAAGCGTAACACACATAATGTAGAAATATTTGGTAATGTGGCTATTCTTAAATTTAATTCACTTTCTGTATAAGAAAAATATCCGTCGAGAAGATTTTACATAATGATATAAATGGGATCGTACATTCTAGTCACGTTGGAGGTTAATGCCCAAGATGTAACATTTCGCCGAAGAAACATATTAGTTTTCCTTACATTTTCCTCGGAAGTGGGTAAAGATAGGTCTCGTGTTACAAACGAGCCGATTTAATACCAGTAATGGACTTATTTCTTACCCAAATTTTATATATCTCACATTATTTGCGTTCATAGAAAATTATTGCCTTTAAAACTATAACAGTCAATGCTTAAATAAACATAGCATATATACGCAAATATGTTGCGTCCAGTGTGTGTTTTCGTTCAAATAAGGACCTACGATATACGAAAACAATATAGTACAACTCAAGTCTCGTTGATAGGTACATTACATGTGTATACATTTACATGTATATTTATGACTAATCTCACACAGCACTTTACGAGTAGAGTAAAATAATGCACAAACTTACATAAAATGCAATAATGAACATTGTGTAGTAATTAGTGACATAGGCATGCTAAAAACCGTGTTATTGCTTATAGGGAACTTTTCCGGACAATCGTTGAGTAGAAGAAGCGGTTAGAAAAAAAAAGCGAGAAGGATGTGCTTCACAAATACACGATTCTGTAACAGAAACATAAACTATAACATATTTATGAATATTAAAAAGAATCAAAATATTAATTTTGAATTTGTTAATAAAGCTAATGTTTTAAATAAAAGTAGGTACTAAAACTGGTTGTTTCAACATAATTTTTCAATATATATTTCCGATTTATAATAGGAGAAATTATGAAGTTATTGAGATAAACTTTATAAATACCTTGTCTGCCAAGCGTCAAGGGTCCCAGGTTCTATTTCTGGTCCATGAAGACAATGTTTGTTTACGAGTCTTAGACGTTTGTGGAGTTCCATTATGTATATGCCTATAATACCCGCGACGTGAGTGAAGTAGTAATGTAGTGAAATGGTGGGAATTTGTGTGTATTTGATATAGCTATTAAATATCATCTCCCGTGTAGATCTATTAGGTTTGGTATAGATATTAACGAATATCAGTAGCTACTCAACACTAGGTTGACTTCACATCAAGTTATATTGACATAACAATAAAAAATTAGGAACGTTTTTACCCTTGAACTTTATAACAGGGTAATTATGATAATAGAGGCATCCAATTGTTAAAAGGAACAACTTAAAATTCTTGAATTAGCCTATGTAAACCTGCTTTTGTTATGATTTTAGCGCTCGAATTTTAATTATATACAACATAATTTTCCACGCAAAAAAATTTAAACCAGTTATCTTTGAATACTAAATAGATCTTGAAAGTTAAAATATTTATAAAAAATAAAATAAAGAACTTGGAAATTACATTGGTCTTCAATAACAGTTCAAAAATTAATGTTATAAAAGATCGCTTTTTAAGGAAGAAATATGTCCCCGCAGTTGGCATAAAGAGTGAAATATGCGACAGGAGTTAGAAGGGAATTCTTAAAAGCCCGAGCCAGTCGGTAGCTCATCATTATGGTACCTGTGCCGACTCAATGCTCACTTGGCATGTAGCACAAGTCGCTCGCAATTGTCAAACCCATGGCCCGATAAGCCAATTGTACCTCTGCTTGCGATGCTCGTTACAACGGTAACAATAGTATATTAAAATTTATTAGTGATAACAAAAACAAACGCATTTTTAACCGAATTAACCAACAACGGATCGGTGATTTCACAGGTATTACAGATATTTGTCAACAGCGATGACCTCTTACTATCAGGCAGCCGTTTACTAGTTTTCCTATCGTCGTCACAACAAAAACAATGATCAGCAAAATGCCGTAATTGCAAAACTTCGGTAACAATAATTTTAAAAGTCTTACCAATCTGACAACGCCAAATTTTTTATTGTTAATAACCATCTCGTTTCTGTAACACTGGACCATTGTTTCTGTAGCCAGTCTTTCAGCATGTGCTTATAACATAGATACCGAAGCCAGAATAATAATTATAAAATTTGTCTTATACACCGATTACATGTTACCGCGAGTGTCTACACTCGTATGAGTTAATATCTACTTAGTGCCAAGTTAAACTCGCCATTAGTTCGCTGTGAGACAAAGGCTCGTGATGGAATTTGTGCTACTAAGCCAACACTACGCTGCGTTTGGAATTTCTAAGCGATCGCTTTTTACGACCCGTTCTACACTAAAGAGGTCTATGTTGGTATATTATCGTTAGATAAATTTTATACTCAACAACGTGTAAACAGTCCATAGCTCACTATACTGTGTAAGTTCAATACAATGTAGGTGGAGTACAATTACATGTGCAGACTAAGTATATCTTTGAGAATACTGTTAAGAATGCAAATGTTATCATAGCGTATTATTTACATGGTATCAACAAAGATTAGTTATTAGTATTAATCAGACACTGTTGACTTAAAACTTTGTGTCTACTCAAGAGATTTGGGTACAAATCCCGCTCGCATCTCTAATTTTTCCCAGTTTAGTTCACGCCTGGGCTTGAGTCTCCTTTAAAGATGAAGATGATTATGGCATTACAATGCGTATATACTGGTAAAACTAGGTATCTATTGGACATGATTTCTAAAACAATAATACATATAATATAGTTAATGACACTCAAAGTATGATTGGTAGAAGATAACTACTATAGTGATAAGTCCGCCTGTTGTAAGTATATTTGTTTCATTTAGTTTTTATTTAACATTACTTTTTTTGCACGCACAATTAAGTATACGTATTGTAACACCTGCTCAATTGAATACCCCAATTTTTACAGCATGAAATACATTATCCGTACGTACAGTAAATAGGTTTACGTATCAACATGTATCGTAGTAAAATTTCCTATAAACAACATAATATATTGAAGATATATTTTGTAATGACTGTCCTTAAATTGCAATATATCAAAATATTCATCTCCTATTTCTATATGTTCATGCATCGACATTATTAAAATAACGAGCCACGACATCATTATACGAGAATAATTATTGAAAATGTTACATAAAAAAATATAAAATCAGACATTAACGTTCCTTTCCACTTCTCTACTCTCAAACACATCATTATTCTGTTCGATACAGATAGACAGACGAAAAAAATCCTGCTTGTTAATAACATTGCCATGATGTTTAAGCTTTTTTATATATAAAATTTAAAAATAAGTACGTGATAAAATTTTACAATGCAAAAAAGTCGAAAACTTTTTATAATAAGTAATAACGATAGTATATTAACGAGTTCAATTTTCTCTCCAGAGGCACTCTTATATTTATATATTTACTAAAGAAAAATCCTTATCATATGGTGTTTAAAGTGTTCCATTTCTATAAAGTATTAAACGACGCAGTTTTTTCCAAACATTACTTAAGAAGTCGAGCAATGAACCCTTTGCATTTTTATTAAGATTTTAATCTTGATATTGAACATATCTAAATATAATGTTACTTATGAAGGAGGGGTTAATCGTATTCCATTTATTATATCCAAGGCCTTCCGAATCGTAAAAGTTGTATCTTGAAAATTTTTATACTATTCGCACAAACATGAACATATAAATTCATCCATTCTTGTCGTAAAATATAAGTACATCTGATTCTATATGACGCAAGATATAAATTAAATTTGACGTTTGAACCTTACATGTATTTAGGATCGCGTATTCGTACATACAATTTTAGAATAAAAATAACGTGACGGTGGTGCACGTTCGGGAGATGTGATATTAAATCTAGATGACAGTTATTAGGATGCTGTGAAGTGCTAGGCGCTGAGTGCCAAGAGAATTTCCAACGAAATGAGATGATATTCAGCTGACGAATTTTTTAAGTAGCACCAAAATGGGCTTGCTCAAAGCGCTCGTGATTTTTCAAATTATTTTGCTTAGCTGTTGTACCTTAAAGCTATTGTTAGCACACTGGGTAATCTTTGTATACTGTTATTATGCGCGTCAAGTGAACGTAAATATTTTGTACAAAAGCTTTTCCTTTCTAGAAACATACAACCGAGAAAATGCTGTATTTTACCATGAGAATTAGTGAACGATAAACTTTCCACAAAAGATTGAGTGTTAAAATATTTATTTTACTAAAATATTGTGTTTTGCTTCAACCCATTAGTGCCGGAAGTTCTTTGCAGCCCAAAGGCCTTTACAAGATTTGTTTACGGCTAGCTGATTATAACAATCGAGACCCATGGCTTAAGGAGAAGTCCGGCCCACGCAAGCGCTCAAGAAATTCTGCTACTAGCGGTCACCCATTCCACTATCGATTGCGCCCGCAATTGGCAAGTCAATCGATCATTTAATATCGATAAAAGCTGTCGAGGCTATGAGCGTTTCCTGTGTATAATCTTGGTAAATAAAAGCTCTAGAGTACTAGATACATATTAAGAATCCATGAGTTCCGTCATGAGTGGCCTCGACACACTACTAAGGCACACACTATAAATAACCATGACCTGAAAGTAAAGACCTGTACTCTAACTAATCTAATTGCACCTCACCACGGGTGGGTCTTAAAATGTAGTCTGTAGACTTATACCGAGTAATAGATGGATGAATTCTACGTATACGAGATCGTGATACCAATGTCTGTTATTCAACAGACTGCTACAAGAGGAGCAAGAACCATCCAAGGAATTCGGTTTGGTTCGTATCGGACTCAAGGGTGGATGGAGCCCTTAATACCCAAAATTATTTGCTTTTATCATCATATGCTTAATGATATATATCTTATCATTATATGCTTAATTTAAAATAATTTGTACCGATCATTAGATTATAATATGAACAATACTTTGGAATGATGTAATTGACATAATACAAGTTTCTATTTTCTTCACCTTTATGTTAAGTCGGTTAAATTTAAATGATTACTAATAAAAAATGTCTTGTAAGGAACATTTCGTTGTACCTTAAATTAATATAACTCATTTTAAATGAAAAATGTTTAAGAATTAAATTGCAAAAGCAAATTAAGAATTATTATTAGCTAACATTTAAACATAAAAATATTGTAGTTTGAACAGGATCTTTACAGAAAACTTAATAATTATTTAAATTTCTACAACATAGCAACTTGGTTCAATTTGGAAACAAAGTTTTCATTGATATATTTTTAGCTCAATAAAATATTTGTTTATATTTCGTAGCTTATGAAACAAATTCTTTTGCCTTTATAATCTTGAGCTTTACAAAAAAATCATAGGTAACGTAAAGCTATCGTAATCTCTCGTCACGAAGTGCCAAGTCAGATCAGTTACTATTGAAAGAAAGATTATACGACAGTGAAAAGAATACGCCTACGGGGACCAAACCGAGCAGCGAAAGTAAATTTTAACTTAACGCTCGCCCGTGCTATGTTCATTCAAAGCTTTCAAACTTTCTTCACTCTTGATTTTCTTTATTGGCTTTGTGCCTTCAATAAATTTACTATAACTATCTCAAACAAATGACTAACCCACATGGCACACATAGGTAGCATTTTTAATACAGTAAAATGTATAAATTCTCATATATTACTACTATGATTCTTTGTAATGTGAATGTCATGGACGTCCATAAATGAGAAGCTACGCACACACAAAACTATGAACAAACATGTATCTGTCAGAAAAATATTTGTCCCGGCCTATAGCCTGACCCAGGAACCCTCGCTCACAGGCAGGACCCTAGTGTACTAGTACCCTAGTACTAGGTGTACTAATTAGACATACAGTCCTCATGATGCTAGGCGGTACGAGTAGTTGCAATGTTTTGACATACAGTTGTCAGAGACCCATAAATAATATAGCTATTAGTAATTAACACAGCTGTTTATTTTCTGCTGTTTATTTTCTCGCACTAATGGAGAAAACGTAAAGTAAGTCAATAAATAACACTTTCATTTCTATTCTTGTATCCTATGCTTCTCTCAGAATTTTAGTATAGAAACCTTTGCTTCTCTGTGGATTTAACTTACTGTATAGAAGAAAATTTCCTTTTTATTCACTTGTTGTTGTTTAACAATGTTAGATTACATAATCTTCCATTATGTGTTCGCTTCTTAAAGAACACTTTACTTGTCTGCGTGAATTACAGCTACTAATGTATTCTTACTTACTACCGTATTCATGAATCCTCATCGTACACAGCTCACCTGATTAAGTCACAGTGAATAAAAGTACTTGTACGCCCGAGGACTGCACCTCAGGGCAGAAGCTAAATTTATTTCCACGCCACTGCATACGAACCTTCCTTGTTGTTACTTTTTTTATGCGCTTGAAAATTAAATTATATTTTTAGCAATCCATGTTTTTAGAAACTTTGCTTCCGCTCTTGATACCGGTTACTGTAATATTTTTTTATAACTTGTGTGTTATTTTTTCGTGTATTTGTATTTAGTTGCAAGCATTACACGGGTTGAATGATTTAATGGGTACTTTAAACTATGATAGTATTCCTTACTTATCTACTACATTTATTTAATTTTTTTTTAATCGCCCTCATATAAGTGCATCTGGTAATTATGTCACAATTAACCTGGAAACTGAGGAATGAGAGAAATGTAGTGGCAAAATTAATTTCATATGAGAATTTATTATATTTTCTAAACATATCTCATGCACTCGAAGATGAACGAATACGTAAACGTAGCCGGGAAAAACATAAATATAAACATAGTGCAATGATACCAATAAATATGTCGTATGTATATGATTTGCTGCTAATATGGCTTTAGTAGATATGAACCGATAACCGAGCATTAGATGGGCATCTAATGGTAAGTTGGTTTCTGCCGTCCACGGCCAAAAAGAAAGCGTCAAGTAATTTTTTTCAAATCAAACCCACTTGTTAAATGGCTGTCCGACACTGCAACCTAAACATGTAGGAACAGAACTTTTTTATATTTTAATTTTCTTTTTCTACAGTTATTTTACTTTCGTTTATACTGACGAGTCTTTTAACTACTAATATTGGGAATTGCAAATTTTGTCAATAGAATTTCTTTATTACGTCGACATTTGTGAAAGTTTCGTTTAATCAAATTGAGTGCATTAGTTCAGTAAGTTGTAAAAAACTATTAAGACTAAAGGGAAGAATGTTTTCATGTTGTAATATATGTATAACAGATATCAAAGCGAAGCGATCGGTAGTGATTTGGTTTATATAATGCCTAGAGTTTTTTACTTGTTTAATCTTCTAGTGTAAATTTATTCATATTTCAATGATATATATTTTAATAATCACTGATGTCCTACTAGGCTTAGCCTTTAGCATGATTATCATAAAAAATGTTTTCACTGTTGACAATACGTCTTTAAAAAATATATTGCCTAATAACTTTCTATTACATCATTAAAAATGTGTGTTGGAAAATTCTCTCAGTTTTTGTCCATCTTTCATCAGCGAGATATAAGTTAAACTTCTAATTATTGTTCTAACATAACACATTTTAACATTCTTTGATAAAACAAATCCCAAAATCTGTTATTGAAGGGTGATTTTCTATGTCCTGCAATATAGCATACTCATGCTGGTAATCCTACTCGCAACTGGGACGTTGAACTAATAAGGGCAAACTCGGCCATTTTCATATTTGCACAAATTACATTAACGCTTATTGCTCCACTACTGAGAGATCTTGGATTGAACAGACGAGCGTTTTAAATGTTAGAATATAAACGTTTTTAGTCTAGTAATTGGAATATGTGTTATAAATATTTGTGTGTGAGAAAAAGTAAAGGTAAGGAAGGCAATGTTAAAATCTACTGGTAAAAGCGCTTATGATTGTAAATTTATATTGTCACGGACATAATAGATTTTCATTTAGTTCGTTGATCTCAACGTGACCATGATCCATATAATTGGCTCAAAATATGGGTATAAAATACAAAAATCCTGAGTAGCCATACAGTAAAAAGAGACCAGTTTTGAAAGGCTTTCTGTGGTTATATAATATATTTAAGAAATAGTGAGTTCTTTGATGGCTTCAACGGACAAACGAACAGATGGTCATCTGATGTTGAGTGATCTCCGTCTCCATCGATAATTCTAGTCCAACAAACAGGGAATGTAATACTAGATTTTGTCCAAGTATTCTATTAAGAAATGATATTAGAATATACGTGTATTTATGGCCTAGTCTATCTGGCCCGGTAACGCTGAAGCACTCAACCGTTGAGATGTGAAAACAGTGCCATTTGCCTTAGCAAGCTCGGCGCCGGCTTCGGGGAAGATGCTACATATCAATATATATATCAATGCCCATTATCGATTATTGAAAAAAGAAATCGGCCAAAAAATTATGAATGGACAAATTTATACAACAATTGGACATTATCATCAAGTTTACAAATTGCATTAATGTATAAAAAATATGTTTCATACTTATTCCGCTAACACGTTATAGGTATTTTATTTCTGTATAATATTGGTGTTGCGGATACAATCTGTTGCGGTTTTGTAACTAGAGCACCGCCGGTTGTGAAGTGTGATAATTTAGCATGTTACGTCACTTGAATTACTGAACGATAGCAATACAGAAAATATTTTAAATGCCAGTTTGCGTCATGAAATAGTGATATAATTTTTATTTATTACTCTGTGGTCCTACGATTACGATTTTCCTGAAACCCGATTATCTTAAAAACAAATTGGGTTGTAGAAGTCAACAACTAAAGAAGGATATAAAACTGAATCGGTAAATCTTAAATAAATAAACATGTACATATTTACACCCCCGCACTAGGATTCCTTGTATTGCGGATTGCATGGACATACACAAATATGACATAACAAATACCCATGACCCGAGAACAAACATTTATCTGTCACATAAATGTCTGCCCCGGCCGGGAATCGAACCCGGGATCCTTCGCTCATTAGGCAGGGTCACTACCAATTGGGCTATTTTGTCAGGAATTTTAATACAAATACTTCAGATTTAACTAAGAGTTAATCAAAAATCTATGACAGAAATTTACAGATGATTTAAAAGAAATACGATTATATCTCAAGCTTGCTCAATACATGAAATGCTCATGTAACGACTGACTCGATTACGTAGAACTGGCTTTAACGTTCCTCAAAGCCTCAAAGCGACACAAAAGCAACTTTTTTCATGGCAAAATTATCATGTGGTAGATAACAGTTTGTTTTGTATTTAATGAACACTGTGCTCGGAGAGGCATTTGCGAATTTTCTGTCAAACATATGTGAGTCTTGTGTCAAATATGATTGACCGAATTAAGCGACGTCGAACTCCAGTGGTACAAGTGTATGCTACTGATTTTTTTGAAATATTTGGGCGCTAATTCGCCTTGAATTGAACTTTTGTCTTTTAGGCAGTACCTCAATTTAGACGGCAGTGTTCGAAGCTTCTTATTATAAGTTACACTCGTGAACTGCAATGGGCCGCTAATCATATTTTGTCAAATAAACTACAGCAGCGTTTCCCCCGTGACGTGTGAACTAAGACATAGCGATGTTAATGTGGCAAATCTGTATAATTACGTTACACGACTTTCCCTACTTGACATCTTTGTGCGTTGATTGTCGTTTCTGTAATTGCCTACATTCTGTACCATCGTTTCTGCCACGGATGGGGAAGATGTCTTGAGTGCGCGTAGAGGTATAAACACTGAAAAATCATTTCGTATACCTTTCACTTTTGTGTTACGTAAAATTATTTTTGAAAAGAAAAGAAAAAAAAGAAGATATGTGCTAACGTGCTCTAAGGATTCTTATTTTAATCTATTTCGTACTGCTCACAATTGGAAACAACATCTAAATTTTCTGGTGGAATTAATCTTATCTCTCAATTTCAAAACTATGAAATATTTTAAACAAGTTACTCATATCAAAACATAAAAACGAATAAGAAGACGTTGTTTGTAAACAATTATTTCATTACTTTAAAAAATAAATAAAATTTAAATCACTGTCTTCTTAGCGAGCAATGATGTTTATGTATACACCTTTTTGGCTGCATTGTTTTTTGAAATTTTATCATGGGACACTATTGATGTCATTGGCATTCTATATCTTATTCATACTGTGAAGCAACTCCGCGCGAAATATTTTCTTAATTGTGCTGGGAGAATGAAAAGAGCCTCGTATTTCTCGACGCCCTGATTGCGTTTGTTGTAACATAAGTAAAAGAATTTGAGCTATATCGTAAGCCTTTTTTTATGTACAAATCGGCTAAAAGTATTTTCATAAAATTACAATCCTTTATCTAAAAGAAGAATTTTTATCGATCAATCGAACGAAACAAAAGGTGTTAAGTGGCTATTATTTTTCAAACACATTTTTTATTAAACGTAGATGGTTACAGTCATTTCTTTTTGAAATCTCGATAAGCGACCATTGCTCTTTAAGCAGAAGTTATTCTATTTGTTTATTATTTTAAACTCATAAAGTTAATACGTGAGGAGAAAATTTTGTATCCCTTTTCTCCTCTGTTTGTCAACCAAATGACAAAGTATAAGAGCTAAAAAGCATACACCTGAATATACACTTATAATCTGTAAGCTATACTAATACAAATAAAGTAATTTTAATTTAAAACTTGAATTTTAACCGATTTCCTTTTTTTGTATTTGATAATTATAAATGATCTTTAATGCTATTAAAAAATTAAAACAGAACTTTATTTAACGATTATGAGCGAATTTTGCCCACTGTTCGAACACTGTATATCATTATTAGATTTTACATTTATCACAACTCATAAGACATAAGCCCATTGCTGAACTGGAGTCTTATATAACGTAGGAACCTCGTATAATATGAGAAGATCTAACATTGTGGCCTAATGCGAATTGGTACACTTAACATACCTTAAAGAAAAGTACAGAGAATAAAATAAAGATATTCAAACTATGAAGCTGTTACTGGCAGGGTTTATATGAATGATGAAATAATATTTATTCAAAGTTGGTTTATACAAACATTTTACGAAGGTCAGACTACGTCATCGCTTTAACAAATCCCTATCGCGAGTGGTCCGGAAGAAGAACCGGCGAGAAACTCCCGAGGAGTTTTTTTCCTACACACAGTTACAAATTGCTCTTATGGCTATATATTAAACTGATGTCCAGACAGTCTTATCTTCAAAGTAATCATCAAGTTTACAATAACCAATATAATAGGATATACATTACTATCAACCAAAACTTGCAATTGCAATCTAATTATGCATTGCTTATACTATCGTCGCCATACATAACTGTATCCCATCTTCGGATTCCATCGAAACCCAAATTAACAGGACCATACTAATAATAGTGTTAATTTGCAGCGTTGCCTAGTAATTTAGTATCGATATTATGCTTACAATGTATTTTCATTGCTAGATTTCGGTCTCCGTAATGATAATTGCATGGTCATCTACTAATCTTTACATGAAACCCTCAACACAGTAAAATGGTCACTGTTACATTAGTTATATGAAGTAAAAAAATGTAATTCTCAAAAAAAAATTACTCCGTCAACAAAACGGATACACAAATCATTCGAATCACTATGTTCTGCACAACTTTCGCAAAATCACAACATACCACAAAAACAAACTTTAAAACAAGGAGGTGAAAATCTTAGCATTTTCAAGCTATTTCACAGGTGCACCTGGTTATAACAGGCAACAAATGTTATGAAAATATTTGCTTAACGTCTTTATAATTTCATTAAAACACTGTGCTAAACAAAATTTAACAATGAACGTTCAAAGCTGAGACAGTCGCACAAATAATGGTTCCATATAAGAATATACATATAATGATAAATGTTAAACGTAGGAGTTTGATACGAATGTATGTTGCATCCTACGTGCATTGCAAATGGCAAAAGATAATATGTAGGCTTTGCATTGTCTCACAGGTGAGGCAATAATATCACGGCTGTAACATTTACTAGATTGAATCATGTTTAATGCACTTTAATACGCGATTAATTCTACAGAGAATGAAAGAATATGTTTTTCTGTGAATAAACTATACCTTATTCCTCAATGCTGGTCTTGAATGCTACAGTTTTATAGTGGTCGTTAAAGCATTTAGCTTAAGTACAGTTATCGTACTTTGAACCCTTGGTTAACTTAATCTTTCCACTGAGCCGGACTGAAGCAGCATGATAAATTTCAGCTCTCCTCAACTACGAGGTATCCTGTGCTTTGCTGTGGTCCGCCAATTGTAGTCATTTGATCTTAATTTGTTAGTTGAGATAATGGGATTATCTAAATCTTTTTTTTTTTGGTGTAATTAATGCAGTGAAAGTAAGTAAAGATTTCTGCGTTCCTGTAACAATTAAATACTCAAATACTGAGCTATACGCTACTACAAGTATATTTACATAATTATAATATAATCAATCTTACTCTTGGTATACATAGTGTATACAATGATTTATCATATAATATTGCTACTTACAATTACAATTATATAACTCGTAACCTAACAACCGCTCTGTAGCTAACATTCTGTCATTAGGATCTTATTGGCTATTTATACGACCTTCGCTTCCTCACTGACAAAATTAATTCAGAACCATTCTCTATTACATTACAAATCCAATTAATTCGTAGTTAGAGACACTATGTTTACCAAAAGGCTTACGTATGTCCAATTACTGCAGGAATAAAGACAGTTAATTCAAATCAAATTCAAATTTAAAATCATTAAGCATTTTGTAAATAAACTTTTGCGCGTCATGTTGTCATAGTAGAAACTGTCGTTTCAAAAAGCTTCTCTTACATTGAGGAGAAGAAACGGCAGAAGAAACTCCTCACCAAATCTAAAAGATTTATATATTCATCACAAGCTATGCTTTAACACGTCGCTTGAAAGTTCCAATGGGTAAATGAGTAACACTGAGCCCCCTAAAAGAACTACTATACCCACAAAATAAAAAAATTAACAATTGATCGGTAACGCCTTTAATATTGACGACGTTCACAGGCGGCAGTGATCATGTACCTTCGAATGGCCCTTATGCTCATTTATCATTTATCGACATAAAAAATTAGATATAGATATAACTAAATATATATTACAAATATGTGCATATATAATGGTTTTATGACATCGTTGTTATGCCGGATTGGTTTCGAATCTATCCGATATGTAAATTAACTTCGACATCACTTTCGGATTAAGAATCTCAGAAATATAATTATCTAACGCAACATCGACATAGATTTCGATTTTATAATCCGATAATTATATTATTATAATAACTCTATTTCGATATAGATCCGAGGTTAAAAAATTCACGCAATCGAGCTCAGTTACTTGCTCGGAAAATTAGCAGTGAAATGTGTATTAGAATACAACATTATCTATAATATATAAACCACAATTTCCGCCTTCCTATCATAAACGAATATTCTACATCCAATATTAGGAACCGTTCGATCATATTTTATAAAATAAAAAGGTAATAAAAGGAAAATTGGAGGCTTTATTCCACTATTAAGCATTGGTTAGCATTTGAATGATGAGTTTAGCAGGACTTTTTTTGCGTAATATTATTATAAATTTTTAACTAGTTTTTTTACTATATAGAGACTCGTCAAAGGTCATTAAGTACTTTACTATACTAACCCTTAAATAAAGAAGGTTCAATGGTCGGTCTAAAAGTCTAATGGCATTCTCTGCTAGTCAGCCCTGGGTACTGGATAGAGGATGTGGCAGGTGCGTACAATGACAGACAAATGTTAAATGTCAATATCTAAATTCATTACCGTCATAGATAATTTTATATGATATAGGTATTTTTTTATATGTCGATATCCTATTGATTTCGTTTCACGTTTCTTCCTGAACGGTGTCTGAACTAAAGGAAAGTTTAGCTTGCAAATCTATACATATTTTAAAATTCGAACTAATCAGTTTCTGTTTCTGAACGATATATGAGAAGAACTAACACAATAGAACCCAAAACAATAATTGTTAGAATTTTTGTATGTTTGTCTGTGCGTTTGTTCGCGCTAATCTTAGAAATTCCGTATTTCATTATTTTCAGGCAAAATCATTGTTTTGTCAGTTTATATTGCAGAACAACCTCCACTAGATCAACTAATAAGAATATAATAACATAAATATACTACAGTAAATCCACAATAACGTAAATTGTTCAAAATTGCTTATTTACAATTCACTATCTTTTTAACTATGGGTCGAGATTTATGTCCTCAATTTACGTGCGACAAGTATCGATGCGTAGTAAAACAATTACGACTGAATAGTAGTACTATGGAAGAGCTATTGTTTGCTCACTTTCTAAACGTTACAATGTATAGGTGTCGGCACGAAATCGAAATTATACAAAACACTTCGGGGACACGGTACCTTACTTATTTTCGCTTCAACGCAGAATTTATTCCTTGTAACAAGCCTGCGGTCGGCGGAACAAATTGTTGAATAGCGGCGACCGAATTCCACGCAAGTTTTTTTTATAGAAAAACTTAGAACGCAAGAATTTTTATAGTTTGTAAACAAAAATGAACAAGTTTGCAACGTTTTATTATGGTTGTACGAAATGGTCGGAGCAGCTGGGACTGAATGACTTTCTAATCAAATTATCGACTAGCCGCCTCTACTTGCTGAGTTGATGAAACATTTTAAAAGTTTACATCGTTGGGGTATTTATACTGTGGTTTTTTCGCTTGTATTCACTTTACATAATAATCGTTCTCTGCACTTGTTAGGTAACCGCTTTTGCAATAATTTTGCGCATGGAGCCAAAGTATAGTTTAATAAATTGTTAACTAAATCCAAATGCGTTTATAAAACGTGTACTTTCAGGATTCTATTTATTTTTATTGACAATATAGATATGTCCAGATCTATACCGACCAAAATCATTAGTCCCACGGTAGAACCAGTGGACTTGCAATCAAAGCTGATTACAATTCCGGGCGGTTAACGCGTAAATCCGATGTGGATAAATATTTGCACGACAGGTTGTAAAGCGTACGTGCCAGGACCGATTAATAGCTCGGATACAGTTACTCGACCGTGCCTCTTGTATGTTTAAAATATCAATAAACTTTGAATACAAATAGACGTAACAATGTTTGGACTTTTTCTCGAAAATCGATAACGTTTCGAGTGTCGAAGCTCCCGCCGGAATCGACGCATTTTTATTGCAGAACTAAACCAATAATGTTTGCATTGTCACTCAACTGACACGAGAACCTACACAGTAAAAGACGATAGATTCTGATCTCGACAAAAATCACAACACATTAAGCTCAATGTTCACTCGGTCGAATTGTGTTAAATTGTTCAGTGTAGTAAATTTATGCATTTAATTTGTTTTGTTTACAATTCTATACCTACGCTTAACTTTATTACATATTATGTGTATCGTATTCACCAATAAAAACACTTTTGTCATAGCAACAGAGTTCAAAGGAACCGTGCTCACCATATTTGCAAAAGTTTCGAGTGACGTGCATTGATATCATTTCACATTAGGCTGTTAGCCTCTAAAAATTTTGGCCTCCTCAATAAGGCAAAACAATACTTCACTAATCATTTATGATTTACAAAGCACAAGTGAGGCCTCGTATGGAGTAATGTTCTGACCTCTGGGCGGGTTAATTCAACTACACGAAAACGCACAGTCCAAATCTTGAACGACCCAGGAATCACCGACCGACCTTTCAGTCTTCGGAGAGACATTTTCTAACTCTGCTAACTTTATAATGGTGAGTGGGTCGTGAGTCTTAATGTCCATATTATGTCCCATCTATTAATATAAAAGTATTACAGTGGAATAAGCCTGAGCATACTTACTTACACTTTTAGAAAAGATGGAACTGAAATTGGCAAATTCAAAATAAAAATAAAACAAAATGTGTGTGTTAAAGGTCATAAAATAATTTTAAAACGATCTAGTTACATTAAAGAAACCTTGGAAACGTACCATAACAGGTGGTAGCTACTACAAACCACAGGTGCAATTACATTAATTTTAGTACCACGCGAGAGGGTCATATTTAAAGAATTTCATTATGGTAAAACTTGACCGGCGTCGGAATTCATTTCGTTTGAGATGTACGCCCTAAAACAGATTATATTGAAGTCTGTAAGAGGAAACTCTCTATTTTTCATTTCACAGCAGAAAAATTAAACAATCTAAGAAGCTCCTTGGTGTAATGATATTTACAAAGAAATAAAGACACTCGTTCGAATATTTTTATTTTTCTTTAAGTGTCAACCTTGGGGATACTTAGATATTCATTGTATAGTAATTAATATATATAAAAGAGAATAATATCATTTAAATGAAACAAAATTACAATATACAATTGAACATTGATACCTTATCAATAAAATACAACCACCACTTATTAGGTGAGTTTATATTTACGAACATCCGAGTGCAATAATATAAAAGAAGCATAACAATGACTTAATTTACAACTTACAAGCATATTCACTTAGTATTGAAATGTAATTAAAATTAAATACGACAATATCATTTAGATGTTACAAGAAAATTTCGGAAAGATTATTAATATTATTTTTCTTGTCGATTAATTAGGATTTATAAATCCTAATTAATAATTTATAAATTAATTTTATATCATTTGATGATTAATTTACTTCATGTGATACTATATAACTGTAATAAAATAATAATAGGTTACATTCCCCTTCAATTTATTTAAAATATTAGCCTCACTGCGTTAGTGTTTAATTTTTTTTAAATAAATATATTTTCTTCACAGTGGACCAAGCGCTTACATTTTATATTAATTCAAATGAATCAAGAGATAAATGTTAAGAAAAAATGTTTATTCAACACAGTTTTAAACTTTTAGGTGATGAAATCTGATAAACGATTTTCAAAGGATTTAAATGAAGCTGTCATTTTACCAAGCTGAAACTAGACTTGGAGAACGGAGTTTAAATTGCAAGTTTCTTTTCCATGTCATAATGACACATAAAAAGACATAAAAGTAATGTAAGACTGCAAAAATTTTAATAACTAAATTTATAATGATAATTTATTTCAGAGAAGCCTAAAAACTTACACTACAGTGCAAAAACAAATTCTGTTAAACGTAAAGAATAAAACCACAACTTGGTATGCGTGGAATTGAACCGCGGTATTTTAATTCGTGTCTACTCCATGGCTTTTAGTAGCGTGTTGCAACATGAATGTGCTATAAAAGAATGGTACGCCTTAATACTTTCAGCATTAAATATTTACATATAGGTTAAATCTATGTTATGAACTGTATTAACTTCCTGAAACTATGTATACTGTCTCTTATGCTAATTATTAATGTAATACCATTAGGTGTATTATAATAATAAGGGAAAAATAGTACCAGTGACCATAATAAGAAACAGTTAAAATCTAAACGTAAGCGTTCACGAAGTCACACTAAAATTCTCCGTGTTGCGGGTAGTATGGACTAACACAAATATGACAGAACAAACATTTGTCTGTCACGAAATAGTCTGCACGACCGGAAATCGAAACCAGGACTCTACGCTCGGCAGCCAGCGTCACAACCAACCGGGCTTTGAAGTCGTCACACTTATGTAGATTTTTTAAAACTGTTACAAATTAATCAGGTTTTTAGACTACAGATAAACAACTAGTAAGTACCTTGAAATACATATTCTGATACGGCACACACGTAGACAAGCTATATCAACGTTAATGCTTACACAGTTGTTTACGGGCCAACCGAACAACGAATACTTATTGTATTGTATTGTGTTGTATGTTGTCGCTTATCCGTGAGCTTTTTGGCAATAGCATGTATCTACGTCCATATCTATGAAGTATAACAACATAATTAAAGAGTAATAATGTTTCGTCGACAATTTATTTACTTTATCTCTCTTTAATGACAGGAACATTGCAAAATATTAACTGTTTATTAAAAATACCATGTTGATTTAAAAGGTTTCCTACGATTGAAACGTGCACAACAAACAAGAGACCGAATGTAAAATAACATGCGGTTTAGGTTATACATAACAAAATTTTATATAACTGATTATTACTGTCATAGCTTGACGGCTTGTATCACGCAACTGTAGCTGTGGTCGGTAATATAATGGGGGACCACTAGTTGTAAAATTTCTTAAGTATTTCAGTGCTTCGGAGAGCACGTCGATCGATCCCGGTTTTTATAGATTGATAAGGCGTTCGGTAAACAATGGAAGAGGCCTATAGGTGGCAAAAAAAACTTTCAAACAGCTAAGTTCGACCACTGAACTGTCCAAACCACACTGCAACAGTGTGGTGCAGATTTTTTCATATAAATAGCCGAGAAATCCGCAGACATGCCATTTGACGGTACGTGATCACCGCTGCCCTAGATCCGTAACACCAAAAGCATGCCCTAAAGCCGGCTAAGAAAGTAGACAGGAATCCGCGTTGAAACGTTCCACGGCTATATCCAGAAAAAGGGTAGTCACAGGTCTAAACAGGTCCCTATCACCATCCACAAGTATTGTCGGTATTAAATTGGAAGATACAGTGCCTATCTACCTCCAGTATCTAAAGTCATTGCCTCCTTAGAAAAAAAAGAACATGCACTTTACATTCATAAAGTCAGAAATTAATGAGCCTTTGATATCAGGTTTGTTTTTGGTATAAAAGCGCTTCATTTAATTTTTACATTCTGTAATATCGTTAAGGTTACTGTTATATTTTTAGATCATTTTCAAACGTAACAAGCATGCATGATGCTTTTTAGTGATCATTTCGATAGAATTGCAGTATTATCCGTACACGCTTGTATAAACCGCAAATAATAACCGCAATGAAATTCGTTTTGGCTGTTTCATTACGCACCACAGACATCGACGGATCTGATGTTTTACACACAACCTCATTAGGCGTCCTGCAGGATATAAATAATTATTAACCGTCTGTCTGAATCATGGTTCACAGTAAACGTCCTTATGTCTATTAGTAATATTATATGATATTTTATTCAATACATCAGTGATGAATCACCGCAACATTAGACGTTACGAGTACACAATATTAAATTAGCACATAATTATATGCAATATTTACGTGGCATTTTTTAAAATTTTCAAGGTCAATCCTTAAGGTATTAACTTAGCGGGGAGGGATAGTATATTAGAAAAGTTATCTACTACCCGTATTATGTATGATCTGTTACCTAAAAAGCCTCCTCGGCAGTCAATTATCTCATTCATCGTATCGGGGATTTCTTGTGAACACACCGGTGTCTCTCCTGGGCAGTGTTCATTGAGCTTGTCTCGTGAGCTTTAAAATTGTCCTCACTTTGACATCATTATAGGACACAAGCTCTCGCTTAAGATGACCATGAGCGGCGAGACCAATTCTCACTTTTCGAAACACCTCAAATATAACTCGCAAAACTTTTGTCTACAACGTAATTAGTAAGTGGAATAATAGTAAGTAGCAACTAAATCTGAGGTCTTGAATGCAAATGCTACTTCGATGTGGACTGATCAAGAAGTTACTAGCAACTCTTCACATTGATAGTCATTATGGCATATGATGAGTACGCCCGATGATTTCGCAAGATAGAACGAGCCTACTAACCATCGTGGGCTTAATTATTTAATTTTAAACTTATACAATCGCGGACATTATATGATTACACGAATCATATATGAAACACAATCGCGCCGTGACCATAATCCTACATGAAGTAGAAATGTCGGTAAAAAGAAAAAAAAATTTAAGTACTCGTAACTATTAAATTGTATAAATACATATGAATTGTACTAATTAGATTCAAATGTAAATTCGGCCTTTATGACTTAAACATGATATAGTGTAGTAATAATTCAAGTGTTAAAACAAAGTCGTGATCGCGAGCTTAGAAGGAATGCGGCAGTGACGATGCAATGATGACTGGTGTTTATTGTTAATGGGCACATGGAACATGCATGAGAATGTGTATCATTTAACAGATAGGATCTTAGGAGATTGAAGGCCGAAGCTTTAAGTCTTTACCCGTCAATTAATAGACCTAACCTTGAGTTATTTATGTACATGACAGGGTTTATATCCAAGTTCATTCACAGCACATCACAACCTTCAGTTTAGTCATGCATAATATCATTATTTGTGTAATGAATTATTGTTAGTTGCAACAGCTACAGGCAAGATTAATACTTCACTTTTCCACCCTTAAATGTGGTAGTTATGAAGAATTAAACATTTCGTATTTCTTTAATTTATGTTCCGAATAATATATAAAAGTAAAGTAAAGTAATGTATATAATGTACATATATTCATGTCACAAAATTTTTTATACACCATATACACACATAAGCTTCAATAGCAAGAATAAAATGTTAATATGTACCTGGGTCGCATCCGATGAAGGCTTAGGGGCCACAAGGCCAAAGCCAACCGGGTGGTGTTTAGTGGGTAACCTTCGGGAGTCCCACATAACCAGAGCAGCCGGCTGCCTGGTATGCATAAAGCATTCACCACCCCCCTCCCCCGCTTCCGGAGGGTAGCCCACTACCATCTCTGGGCGCAAAAAAAAAATAATATGTACCGTCATACTTTATGCTCATGAATTGTTAAAAGTAGATTAATGTTAACTTTGTATTATCAATATTTCGAATTTCCATCTGCGCTGTATAAATGAGGTCCCGTTATTTTTCATCCAATTATAATATACTAGCAGATATTTATTGTCTTGCAAAAATAAACTCCTGGAACCCGATTCTAGCGTTACTTCCTACCGGATCAAAAATTGTAAAAGTTAACCATACAGAGACCTACTTAAACACACACAACAATTAAATTGAAATCGGTTTAGCCATTTATAGTTTACGTCCATCCGGAATAATGGACCTTTCAAATGATAAAAGGTAAAGGTTTTTCAAATAGTTGCTATGGTTTCTGTGATTACTTTCCGCATATACGCACAACCAAATTACCGGTCTCCGTATATAACATACTTGTAAATATAGACTTACTACGTTTATAATGTATAAAATTATTAACATGTACAAATTATAGCGCATACCTTAGTGACATGATATATTAGCGTGCTACAAAAGGTATTTTATTTCATTGTATGTAATTGTACAAGATTCAATTTTTTGTACGTAATTTTTTATAGAGGCCAACACTGATATTATTGTTATAAGTGATTGAGTAATCATCAAACAAGCTGTTACAATAATGTTTATGACATACAAAGAGTTACAAATGCTTGTAAAAAATATTTGTTAGTTAACATTGGTATACGAGCATTACAATAGTGATTATGGTAAGTAATTGAAGTAAATTAAAACACAATGAAATTTTGTAATTCAGAACGCTTTGTTTTACTTGGTTTCCCTAATAAACTTTGGAATATAATTTCATCAATTGATCAACCTGTGGAGATCTACGCGGAACATAAATTTCTTCTAATTGGCCTCACTGCAAGGAATCCAGAGTCTACTAAATCAGCGGGGTATCAATTGTTGTCTTCAGGTTATCACTCCACTTGAGCGGCATCCACTGGTCGCAATTAGAGAATATTTTTACCCCAACAATTATTTCTCTCGTCTGCAACTTCATCCATATAATTATCATGTATAATAATTGTTTATTTCATAAAAGTTCAAACCTTAGATTACATATAGTGTCTTCAAATTCATGAGCGTGTGAAACACAATTTATACACTGTAAAGACGAAGGAAAACTATATGAAAATTACCCCTCTTATTGTCAAAGATGTGACAATTTCTTTTTTAATCCGACTTCAAAAAAGGCGAAGGTTTTCGTTCGTATTTTTTATGATTGCTACCTCAGACCTCTGTCATTTATAAACCGATTTGGAAAATTAGTTTTTTGTTTTTAAAAATGAAGTCGGTTTGTTTTTGTTAAAATATTTGTTATTGACTAATTAACTCACGCAACTCTCTATACATTACACTACATCAACCCTGATAGAATTTGTAATCCTCACCGAATCTAATTAAACAGCTTACACTCCAAGATTTTGCTAGTAACACATTATGAAATGCTTCTAACAGAAATTCCAAATATATATATTTAACAGCATCTTATTTCTAAACTCTGATGTAGAATCGTGTCATTGATGTAACAAGAATAATACTATAACTGTCGTCTTCTAAAGCCTTCCTCCAACAATAAAGCGTCAATTTACATACATATGCACGGTTGCAAATTCAACGTAAACAACTTAATGCGGTACTAAACGTCCTATTTTAAGCTTCGCACTGTTTAATAATGTTTGATTTGACAAACAAGGCAGTGGCAACTTGACAAAGCCTTTGTTCAATTGTCACAGTCAATGTTGAATATCGAGTTTACATTGTAACAATATCGAACAAGGAAATATGAATACGTTGTATTTTAAATGCAGACTTCTAGGCTATCTAATTACCTTATTGAACTCTCTTTTGACCTACGTAATTTATGAATATCTCATCTCAATTCTAACGGGTACTCGCTTATTTTTATCGATATTTTGAAGTACTTACATGATCTTGATCACGATGTGGTACTTGTGTGAGTAGCCATCACAGTTGAAATGTACTTAACTGTAATGTATGCGACGATATAAGTATAAAACCATGTTGTGAATATCTCTGTTATGAAATTGAATAGACCAAACATTTGGTAGCTGATTGTTTTAATAGTATGCGAATATTAGTACTCAATTATCTCTAGTATGGTGGTGCTTTGCAACTTTCTGCGCAAAAATTGATTTAGCCTATATTCAAACTTAATTAAAAATTAGTCCTTAACGAATCGATTTTACGTTTCTGCATTGTAAATTATCTTGAAACATATTGTTTTTATAATCACATAGCGGAGATTTAATTCTGAGCTATACTATGTTCAGAGGACGTAGACTAAAAAATATTTAAAAGTTTATTATTGATGTTTCGTTTTCTTTAGTAAATGCAAAGGAGGTATTTTTATTAAAATTATTGCAGATTAATTTACACCAAAAAGTATTATAATTTGTGATTGATGTGTTGCTGGTAATTTAAAAAACATCGCTCGCAGAACCCTGCTGATCTCTCAGTGCGAATTTTCCATAGATGCGGCGATACTGTAAAGCGAATACGAGTCTGTAAATATTACGTACCGCTAACAAAAAGTCGACCTTGCATTGTAAGCTGATCGACGTGAACTAAGTGAGCTCATTTGAAAAGGATTTCCGCCGCTAATAACTTTTTATGTAGCCTTGGAATTTCATATAAGCTATTTTTCTAAACTAGCTTGACCGAAATCGGAGTTACAGAGCCCTTTTGTCGTTAGAGTACATTAGCCTAAGCGTTATCGCCTTTTTGGTTTCGCCATGTCCATGTGTCCATATATCCATATGTCGCTGCTATTTCACGGAGATTTTTAGCATTACAAAGATGAAGTTGAAAATGTATGTGTGTTACATGAATAGCTATACAATGAAACGCATACAAACGAAAAAGTCACGAATATAAAAATATGTAGACTCCACACATATAACTGAAGGAGGAAAAACAATTTAGTGCTAATTTGTGGGATATCTGTAGCTAGGCCTAGATCCATTTCAAAAGACATGAATCCTATATCCCGTGTGTCGCCACCTAATCTTACTATTTGAAGTAATATTTCTTACGGCGCGTTATAAAAAAATATGAACTTCACAAGGTTACGAATAAAATACAAAACGACGAATTTGAATGACCGATGAGTTTATACCGAGGTATTCTGAGATATTTACAGATATTTGCATCTTTGTGTTGGTCAATGGTGTTGACATGTATGCTGGTATTACTTTTAATTACTTTAACACCATGTTTCCTTTGTGTTACGAACTTATATTCTTATGAAAAAAAAAGATTTAGTAACGTTACAAAATACTCTCAAAGAAAATTGGTTTACTAATTGTATTAGTATAAAGTGTAATCATGAAATACAAACTTTCGTTGCTGGCGATAAATTGAATCCATTTGGCACTCATCTCGCGCTTGCAATAATAAGTAAAATAAAGGACATGTTTTTCTGTGGACTTAATAAATAAAGAATACTACTACAACAATTATCAACGATCGTTGTAATGTATGGTAGGCACTTCAAAAGCTATGAAAGAACTGCGATGCAAACATAAAGGAAGCCAATAAATCTGAATTAAAAGTTTAATACTTTTGAGTATTTGCGAAGTCCTGCGACAGAAACCGGACAAAACTTTTGAAAGTACAGAATCGAATCCAAGAAACGTTGGGCAACTGTTCGTTTGAATTACTCTCCGCCGCCTTTTGTAGTCAAGTCATTTAGTCAACTTCAGTGAATTCTTTTATTTTTATTCAGCAAAGAACTTAAGAGGTGCATTGTTGAATCGGTAACAAATTGCACGTCGCGATTGTGTTAAGGAGCCCGACTGGGGGCGATTCATAGATTGGGATTTAACGATTTCTTCCTTAGTCCCACTGAATTTTATACAACTGAAAAGTTTAGAATTCAATGGCGTTGAAGTTGTCAGGAGGAATTTGTTAAATTATTTTTTAAGACAACAGCCACAATTAAAGAATAATTGAGCATTTAAGTGCTATATATATGTCTCATTCATTTACATAAATATTGGTGCAATAACAAAGTAACAATATCTTTTGAAGGACTGTTATATAAAACACGGCCAAAAGTGACAACAAGTGTTGATGTAAACACAGCGTTCAGTCTGTGCAGAAATGTGTGCAGTAAAGCTACAAACATGTATGCTTCAAGATCTAATATTGTGTTAAATTTTAGTAAAGTTCTCTGGTTGGGTAAATAATCATGCCTGGGAATCGACCGTGCTCTACTAATTCAAATTTGTAGACATCTACATTATAGTATATCGGTAAAATAATTCGGGTTTAAAACATTTTGACGTGCTGTCTACATAAATAATTTGTCAGATGCCGTTTTTATACTGACAACAGTAAAATTAACGGGTACATTATTTTTTAAACCATGGCTGTAATCCATTATCAGGGTGATACTAACTAGGTATTATTTAATTCTTCCCTGAATTAAGGGGAATAGGACTACCCATATTATAGTATAGTCATCATAAAAAGTGAATGCTCAATATTAGATTACCAATAGTTGTGAAAGAAGCGTAAGACAACTTCATAGTTTAAAGATAAAATATAAACTGCACTTTCATTTGGAAGAAGAATCGCTAAGAATATTTTCTGCTTAAGAGTAAAGAAAATATATACTACTTATATTATCAAACTTAGGTGTCCAAGCGTACTCGTCTTTGAAATATGCATGCAGTTTATAGCAACCTATCGTCTTGAGTAAGTCTTTGAGACGAACTTTGAATTTACAATTTTGAACATACATATGGACGTTCCTTGAACTCGGGGTGGAATTTTATTATAAATTTTTACTCAACCGACTTTTAATGATGAATAATGAGGCACTAGTTTTATGAGCCTATAAATTGTGCTTGTATATTAGAATTGTTTATTTCTAGTATTAAAACTGCGAATGTAACTGTTTTTGTCATGAATATAAGAGTTTTTGAAATACAAAATGTAAAGTGGCACAACTGTTAATTATTTTAAGATATTTGCTATAGTGACATTAACATTGAAAAACCAGTTCATTATTGACCATCTCAGGGTCCGACAATATTTTGGAGACGATTTAAAATAAGCCAACCGTGTTTTGAGCTGTTTCCTTTTAGTACCGATTACGTTGCAATGCCAGTACGTCAGTGAAATGTTTACGTCAAGGAGTCATCACCTTATGATGTTGAATTGATGATGAAAGCAAAAGCATTATTTTATGACTAGGATTGAGGGGATAACACTGAGTTTAGTCGACCGAAATGACTTAACAATGACTTCGACATATGTGACGTTTCAAATCAGATACCCGATCTGCTCATCCGTTACATACACATACATTGTTATATGTCATTTTTTAATTACGCATGTATTACCTAGATTGAAAATAGAAAAATAAAAACTTAAAAAATATGGACCGAATTGCATAGCCCTGCTCCGGGCTCGGGAACGTCAAGACATTCCACGATTAGTAAAAGAGGCCATTAAGATTCAAAAATCCCAAAAATGTTAATAGAGAACTTGGATTTAAATTAACTCAAGAGTTGTAATTAAGTGGTTTGATTATGTCAGATGAAAACAGTGTCAAGTTCAGGGCGTGAAGATGTCATTAGTGTCGTGTGTCGTGATATGGTATCTAGGAACGCAAATTGAACTGGAAGTAAAGTTGGTAGGCTCATCTGTCATTAGTACTCGTCAAGTGTCAACTGTCAAGAATTTCAACCCGCCACCGCATTCTCGTGCTCATCGTGATACATGTAATTGAAACGAAATATCGGTCTAAAACACAAAAACAAGTACCCGTTCGAGTAAAAATGTTTTTAAAAAAATATATTTAAACCGACTTCAAAAATACAAAACAAGAAATAAGAAAAATATAAACTACAAAATGGTAATAATAAACGAAAATTAATTTGAGTAAAATATTATTATATGCCCTATCTACTGAGATGATTGAAGTCGGTGCTAAGCCCAAAACAAAAATACTTAATTGAATTAGCGAATTGAACAGCTCAAATGATAAAGGAATATAATACTAATAACATAGTGCGATATGGGGAGATCGAACCTAACATATCTTCAAACTATTTATTTGCTTGGCACGTTGTATAGGATTTTGAACACACTTCGATTCGAAATTGACCCATTTTTGTGCATAATATTCCAATCAACATGTGGAGTTTGACAATCCTTAATTGCTCCGTGTGGTCATTATTATAAGACTAGATACAAGCTATACTATACAACGGCGACAATAATAAAATGACCTTGTAACCTAGTTGGTAACAATCTTAGTAACCGAACGAAGTTTACTTATTGTATTCTGAAGATGGTGTGTCATATATAATTATAGTAACTATACAAAACACTCGCGTATAATCATTCAACTGGGGTCGTCGGTTCGGGAGTCACGCAGTACGCGGAGCAATTTGGAGGCGAATGTCGCTCGCTACGTGCTCCACGATAATGCCTGGCTTATTCTTGTATCGCTTATGCCATCTAATATTTAGAAACGATTCGTATCACCATATAAAGAAGGTCATTATCTGATAGTATTTCGGTTAAAATCGAATTGAATAAAGCAATCGAATCCAAAAAAAAACAATTTTCAATCCAATAAAAAACTTAAAAACTGCAAATTCAAAACAATAACATACTAACTTGAGTGCGTTTGCAGGGAATATAATTTTTTTCTTTACAACTCAAGTAACTTTATACAAAATATCTCATAGCACGTGTTTATCAGACCAAAAAATAAAACTTGCCACAAACCTTGCTTAGTGACATTTGTAAAGGTAATTATTCCTTCCTTTTTTGCGTTAAATATCAACAAGGTATGGTCATATCCTTTGGACAATTACGCAAGTTATTTTTTGTCGTAATAGCCGGCAAACAAATTAACCGGTCACGAAATTACGACATATATACATACATACATATATATATATATATGTATATATCCTCATCATTCCTATATATACAAGGATATCGGCTACACCAAGGCCATCATCAAAGCATTTTCGAACTAGAAAGAAGATAAATCCGCCGATTATCTTGCTCAGTAGCACTGACAGAAAAGTACCTTGAGAAATATTTCACGGCAAATTTTGAAAAGGAGGATGTAGTAGCAAGGCAGCATCAAAACTACTACTAGCATAGTACAACACGAAATATAAAACTAAATTTTACACGACCGCCTAATAATATTTCAAGAATAAAATATCCAGATAATAATAATAACTAGGTTTAAAGAACTCTGTAAAGATAACACAAATAATTAAGTACTTAATAACTACTCTTTCTAGTTATTCCTTGATTATTCCATTAAAATATTGGTGTACTGTTTCCCTTTTTTCGATACTTAATTTTTATAATTGTGCATCTATTTCTACCCTTAGCCCCTATACGAGCCCTTAAGATTAACGATTTGGACGCAGGCAAGAACTGAACAGCTTACGCACGAACGGAGCAGTGTCTTCCAAAGTGTCAGTGGATTAGGCAAAGATTTTTATTTAAAATGTAGAGCTTTAGTTTTGTTCTTGAACTTATAAAATGATTTTGTTAAAGTTATATTTAACCAGCTAGGCTATACAGCGGTTTTACTAGCCTCTAAAATAAAACTAATGACAATAATTATAATCACACTATTGTTAATCAAATTTAACATTAATAAGAATCAACCATATTCTATTAAAACATAATTCAATTTATATTCGATATTTATTGATTTAAATACATAAGGTAGGTAAGGTAGGTAAGTAAAGTACAGTAATGTATAGTTCATTATTTTTGTCCCTGAATATCTAAATTTATCTTTTTCTATTTCGTATATATTTTATCTCACATATCATTTATAATAGAATTTCACTTTGGGGATCATTTAGACAGCATCCTGTATTTTAAAACTTACGCCCGAATTGGGTAAAACATATCTGCGGGCCCAACCGAGAAGCCATATATCGCAGTCATGGGCGAGAATTGAACGATCTTGAGAGATTGAGACTGATAACTTATTCAGGATAAGATTGTGATTCCAATGACAACATAATAATGTTTTTGGTGGCTCGTGATGCTGCAAGAAATTTTTATGTTTATAATACTGTTCACAATTTATAATTAATATTGAAAATAGTTTATACCTATACAAATATATTAATTTACTAAATGTATACTTGTATTTATGAAATCAAATATGTTTCCGACAAGCGACACAATGTTGCAATTTTTACGTTATTCACATAGTTTGAACAAAATCAATATTGGCAACTTTTCAATTATGAAAAGCACGTTTTACAGATAGGAGGAAAACAGTCTGTGTGCTTTGGCTAAAATCCTACCATCGTACTATGAACTGAATATATTTGAAAGTAAAAATACAATAAAACTTTATACCAGTTGCAGCGTAACATTTTATCTAATTGTTTGATTGTGTTATAAGTCGACTCAACGTCTGACGTAAGCCTCCGATTTATTGCTTCTGTATTGTATTCAAATATTTAAAATGTTTTATACATTAGATTTTATATTAGTCATAATAATGAATTGCAGCAAGATTTGTTTAAAAATAAATGTTTTATTTATAACATCGATCGGCAATAGGAGCAAAGATGACGTGCAAAAGTGTTACAATAATGTAACAAAATAAATAATTAAATGATTTTGAATTTTGTATTATTTTGATCAAATAATGGTTGTATTACTAAGATGCTACTGCATTGTTTGTTTTTTGACGAAGAAACAGTTGTAAACATTGTAGATAGGTATAAGTGGACCTGAAGCCCTGGCTACCGATGTAAATGCCAAGTTACGTGCAATCATACTGTCACTATAGGTTTTTTTACATTAAATAAGTTAATGCTTGATAACAATCCCCCTTGATGGTATGTAATAATGAAGTCTAAGATGTTTAACACACCAAAAACCTATTCAATCTCCTCTTAAGTAGAAGTTAACTCAAGTTGTACTAAGCAACAAAGATCTATATGTAGCTACATTTTCGAGCGTACCTAATTACCTTGTTTTTATATAAAACCTTTATTGCTGTACCTTGCAAACTGTAGCGACATATTTATTTTTTCTTAAATTAAATCGAAACCTCGAATTAGAATAAAATAAACGATAACAGGATTAAGTGATGGTAAATGTAAATTTTAAGCGTTATATAGATCGTGGTAATGAGCTCAGTTTCAGTTTAATTACGTTTTAAATAGATGTACATTGCGGAATATACAAGTCTATACAGGGTGTGGTGAGTTTTTCTATTGCAAGTGTCCTTACATGGTGTCAAAATAACAGTGGTTTTTTCTTATGTCTATCTATCTATTTTAATGAAACTATCAAATTTTGTTAGATATCTGTTGTAAAAGTTATTTCATATAACTGCTAGTCATACAAAAGATGCTTAATATAGGTGTTTGTATTGTGTTACGTAATAAATAATAAGGGTCTGAAAATGGTACCTATAAAGGTTCCGAGATCGTAGGATCGTAAAACACATTAACACGTAGTAGGCGCATGTTCGCAGTCGGGGTGAAAGGGAGAATGCATTGGGTTTTTGTTATGTGCCAATAACGTCGGATTACGTCTGTCGAAGTTGACGGGACTTTACCTTTGCACCTTTGATATTTCAATGGAGGAATGCTTTTCGTATTACAAAATTATGTTCACTTTTTCATTGCATTTTGCATGTTCTATACAGGCATTTATCAAATTTAGTAGATATTTAATGTATTATTAGCACATACATGTGCTTGGCATCTCATAACAAGGCATTACATAACAAAGTAGGTATAAGCTCGACATCCAAAATATAAATCTAAAGGCAGCAGCCGCTTAAATTTCGTGGTAAACGTTAATAGTCTCTGCGTTATCATGACTAAGAACGTGGGACTCTGAGTTATTGGGTAAATGATCGTCGTCGTATATGATATTTACCAAGCATACAAACTTAAAAACTTAAAAAGAAACTTAAACTAAAAAACTTAACTTAACTTTAACTTTAAACTTAACTTTTTTACTACTTAAACTACAATATGTATTACATGCTATTATGACAGTGACTAACCATGGTCTACATTTAACAAGTACTCGCAAGATTTTACCTATTTTTCACTGTAAATATGTACTAACGAACATTTTAAGTTTATCGAGCACAAATCCCGTTTTTACGTTACATATTATTGAAACAAATTGCAATTACGCCCCAATTTAATATAACATAATCTTAGTATCCAGCTATCTGGCGAGGGGAAAATAAGGCCGATAATAAATGAAAGCTTCGTCTCGTGTTCAGCATATATTTTGCAATCAAGATTATTAGCCGGGGATAATTAAATCAAGTGCGTATCATCGTATCGACGGTATTTAGGTTCAGAAGAGTAGCTTGAACAATATTTACAATGGAATGTCGTACGGTAAGTAGCGGTGCCACACCTTGGAGCCGGAGTGCAGCATCCTTGAGAGGCCACATTCCACTAGCACCTCTATTTACGGTCTAAGCACGCCCTCAATTGCTTACTATATATTTACTTTGAAAGAGCTTGTCGCTTAATGATTCGGTAAGTAAACGATCTTTATAAATCCGGTGGATAGATACGGTGGTAGGATTCAAAGAAAATATTTATTATTTAATTAATTATCAATAATTATATATATGAAATCAAAATGGCGATAAAAAAGAAATAAGGGGTGTCCCTTATGTTTTTATTATATACATCCTTGGCCAAGAACATCTTTCTATTTACTGTATTTTCCTTGTTTTCTCTCTTTTATGTTCGATCATTGTATAAAACAATACTTTGTTTTCAATAAGTGATCTATTTATAACTGTTTTATTTCGAAATCAATCATACATACTCGTAAGGACTAACAGTTGATGTATTATTAATTTGTTATTCAACGCTAAGTTGCAGTTAAATTTTCTTCATGTTTAATACCTAGTAAGTATTAAGTTTTCTGCCACTACTCTCAAGTTGAGAGACCACATTCCACCATCTTTTCTATTTACGGTCTGAGTCCTCGATTTTCTCCGTGGCTCTAAATGTTTACAAGGTAGATTAACTTTAAAAGTAGCACAAGCAATCTCTACAATTTGTAAGAAGCGTTATGATTGAATTAGATATCATTGTCTAATAGTTGTTAAAACCATCAACTATTGGGGTTTAATGTTATGCGATTTCTTTTATGTTGATTGAACTTGATGGACCCCTCTCTTTAAGCCACTTTGCCCTAGCGATATCCGTTATATGTGAAATTTTATTAGATTCAATAGAAAGACATTTTGCAGAAATTGACGGCTTATGAGTATTTGAAAGGTTTGACTGTCGCCTAAAGTATGATATGCTTTCGCCTATATGAATTTTATTATTTCATTTTATTTTAATGATCGAAACTTTATCAGGATCCATTCGATACTTAACGAGATTAATGGTCACAAATCTCGCGAATTCCCCACATTGTTTTAATTTATTAACGTTTATGATAACTTACAGCGATATCGTGAGATGTTGGGTTAAATTGCCATCCTTGATAGCCACATTCCTCTATATTAATGCGTATTTGCACGTCCTCATACAGCCTCGCGATACTAAATCAATGTTTGTTTATAAAACTGGTTTTAAGTATGTCTGCTAATAGATTTATTGATGGCTCTTTTAATATACTTCATAATTGTTTAAATCTATGAAAGATAAATATCTCACGATATGTACTACAAATGACTAACTGTAATAAATGAATTAAATTTTATTCGTGGGTTTTGACATTTTTCAGTGATAGAACTACGCAAATTTCTGAAAGAAATATAATTGTTCAAAGATTCTTTTTTGGTTGGGATATCAATATTTCTAACTGTGTTAACTAACAGGTGGATTAATATTCCTTTATAGCTAGATACTTCTTAGACAGCACATTAAAAAATCCAAATGAATTGAGACGAACCCCGCCCTTTTTTGAATTTGGTTAACATATTGAAATAGTGAAAAGAGGGTAGCCACGGCGTATTACTTCGACGCCTGATTTCGTAACATTGCGCTAGCGCGGCTTGTCAGGTTAGTCCTTCCTTTTGGTGGGGACCACTTGACAGTTGTTTTGGCGACGCATCTGTCCCTTATAACTACTGATCTGGTTTTAAACAGTTCGTTAAGGGACTTATATTTTTCAACCTTTAAAATAAATGATAAGACACTTTTGATAAAATTATTATTTGATTTGTTTCAGAATATCCTGGATAAGTTCAATCCAGGTGCCCGGCAGATGATAACGGCTGGAAAAGCTTACTTAAAAGCTCTACACGGTAAGTCCTCAAGCAGTTTATCTCGAAAGTTTTATAGCATTCTATGAAGTGTTTTGTATTCAAAACCGAATATAGGAATAGGCACTATCACATAATAACTTCAAGAAGAAATCTATAAAATTGTATCAAAAAGCGAAAATAAAATTTCAATAAAATACTATTATATGCACTACTACATACTGTAATCGGATCCTAGCCAAATATTTAATTGATAGATACACTAGGTTCAATTCCGCTACATCGCACTTTCTATAGTATAATATAGTAGTTCAGGTTTTGCACCGACGTTGCATTTTAGGGCAAATATTTTTACATAATAAGTACGCTATTTTTTTTTTTATATAACGGGATAAGCTTCTAAATAGTAGTTTCTGTAATGTAACCTCGTGTTATCCCCTATGTCTTAATCATTACGGGCTGCTGTTTCTTTGGTCATCAGTTTACCATTATGAAATGATGACTCCTAAGCGCAGACATTTTAATTATGGCTTTGCACGGTAACTATCACGAAAACCAAACCGCTCAAAACACGGTTTGATTATTGTAATCCGTTGAGGAGTTGCCTTTTTTTCCAAGATCATCACACCCGAGATAGTCAATGATGGTTTTATAATTTTAATGATACCACAGCAAACAGCTTTTAACATGGCTGAAATATTTGTTCCTAAGCTGATAAGAAGTTCCACTCTTTAAGTTCGAGATCCAACGTCAGATTCTTAACATATTTAAAGGGGACCAATTACGGGCCGTCTTCGATACACTAAATGAAACACAAAAATTTTGTTCACAACCATGGAGTTATGGCCATTCTCCATAGATACATACATAATTACGGCTCAATTATTGCTATTCGCTGAGAAGTACCAATCTTTATATTGAGAATCTATCGTCACATGCTCACCATATTTAATGGGGATTAAGTACTTGCCATATACTATACACTAAAAATAGAATCATCAAAATCGGTTCATAAACGAAGGAGTTATAGTAGTATGTATGGAACGCCACAAACCAAGCGCTAAGTTTCTTTGTGTGATCGCATTCACATATACATTTAAGACATCACGTACCGGTATGACCTACGAACACACTTGTTCCTATTTATTTATATGTTCGTATCCTTTGTTTCACATACTAATCTCGGGTAAAGATTTTATAAATACACATATAAATGACCTTCCAGTCTTAACTCTTTTTTCATTTATGAATTCTAAATGACGTAAACCTCAATTTTCCGTATGGTCATTCGGTCAACTAACTTCATATGTGTAACAAATGAAAACTTATTCAGTTCAGTAGATTCGCAGAAAATCAGGCCTTTTCGTACAGGTGTCTCATTATTTTGCTTTTTCTTTCAATGTACGGAATCCCAAAACGAAGCTTATATCATGTCTAGTTTAAACCTCCTCTGAAGGGTGAATCCCCGTCTGCTATGTTTACTCAATGAGACATAAACAATTAATTTATAAACGGCTAGCCAAACTGCATCTATATGCAGAACCCCAGCGCTTGTTGGCTCCCGAACTAGGGCACAGTTTGTGCCAAATAGTCTCCGTTGGCTTATCTACAGTGGTGTACGCTACCAGCAATAAACTTGAGCATTGTGTAGTCACTATGTACAGATTCTAGAATTACTTGCTTTTTTAATTTAAAGTTTTTATTACGCTATTCTTTCTATCGTCCGAAATTGATGGAAATATTTCTTCATTCTAATTCAAGTATTTACTCCATAGTTTTTTACTTGATAGTAGCCGACAAGAAGCATTCACAGCCCAACAGTTTACGTTCATCTTAAATTATCGACAAAGTTAAGCAACTGCCACTGCAGTTAATAGTATAATGGATAATAACAAAATGTCATAAACGCTTCCGTGCTCCTACACATTAAGTCGTCTATCCCAGTTGTTATCGTCAGATAATTGGCGTCAAGTCCTGCTCGAGGCTTTCTGATGGTGTAAAAACATCCTATTATTAGGTTGGCACCTAACTCCACCAAGCAATCCGCACTCGAGCAATGTCGTGGAGTACGTTTTAGGCTTGCTCAACTACGGGGAAAGAGCCATATCCTGTACTGAGTTACTATTGGGTTAAAGCTGATAACTGGAAAACTAATAATCTACACTCCAGGCAGTCGTGGACTCCGTTGTTGTCTATCAGTACCAATACATTTAATTTTCTCTTCATTTTTTTTCCATTCAACATCTTAGTAAAAGTTTACAAATCCAACAAATTTACAATTTAGCAATACCACAAATACAAAGATATTGCACGTTTTAGAGTGCTATAAATTGTGATTTATTCATTCAGATTCATAAATAATTCATAAGGCAGATGATTCGCAAATATTAGTATAATTACGCCAAGTTACGAACAGTATATAAGGTTATATCTCAACATTGGGGACCGATCTCCTCTGTTATCACACATCGTTCTGATTTAAAAACCTGAATTGTTATTTGAAAATTCTGTCACTAACAGGGTAATTATTACTATAGGTGCGGCAGCTGCATCTCGCCTATATGTGGACGCAGTGGGCAAGCTGGGCCGACAGGCACAGCAAGGCACATGGGGAGGATGTGCCGACATCGGTAAGTTTTATTGTCTCTATAACTTAACTTCACTGTTAGCGCTGAATAATTATTCAGCCGTTAGAAACCGTCTCAACTCACTTCGATTATGACGAACGTTCGAAGCGAGGTTTGAATACGTAATAAGAATCACAACATGGTCTATATCATCTGTGGCTAATCCGAAATGTTACAAATGAGTATGTTATATACCTTCATACATCTTCACGCTTATCAACCTACGGGTTAAAGACTACCTTTTTAATGTATCATAGTCATAACAGATGAGTTTTCTCGAGCTATCGAATCCTTCAAATTATCAACAAATTAGCGGAGTCCATAATGTAATATTTTCAGATTAATTTATGTTCAAATAGTGTAGTTAAAATATTATGGTAGGTTTTAAATCGAATAGGCGTTCAAATAGTGAAGATCACATCAAAATCGGTTCATCTAGTTTTGTGTAACAGCATTATAAAATAAATAAATAGAGTAGGTAATAGTCTTATCCAAAAATACATATAATACAATTCTCACTGATCGATTTCTGTACATTAAGGATATATGGGAAAAACTATTATTACGGGTCTTTATTAATGCGATAGAATCCAGAACAATAGTTATTAAAAATTTCGTCTGTTTGTCGGTCCGTTCATTGTGTTTCAGTAAGCGTTACTTAATAATAAAGTTCTTTGCAATCCGTCCATAAATAAAGTTATATACATAATAATATATATATTATAATATAAATATATATATTACTAATTAATAGAACGAGAAATATTCAGTCCTAATAAAACCTCTAATATAAAAAAACTGTTTTAATACTACTATATTATATACGGTACTATAATTTTATTGTAGTAAAGAAAAGAAGAAGTACCTTTTGAGAAAATACAATTTCTAATAAATGTCTTACTTTCAATGGTGAAATTGATTAAAGCTACATTCCAAGGAATGCCTGTAAAAATTGAATGATAAGAGATTAGACAAGTATACATAAGACGAATTGAGTTTCGTATAAAAGTTTGAATTCGATGTTGATTATTAGGATTCTTCCTAAATTTTAAGGTGTCGTTTAGAAAATCCTAGACAAATAATATTGCTTGCTGTAAATGTAATTTTGTTGCTATATAAATATTTTACAACTTGTAGTATACACACAAACGTGCGAGGTTCTCAAACATTTGTCGTGTCGCAAGATTCGTTGAAACCAAATGCTCGATGAAAGGGCATTGCGCAGGCGCACCTGGCCAGTCAGTGAATTACTACATGTTATTGAGATACCTACTTACTTACTATGTTTCTTATTTACGATTTCAATTACATGGAATTCCACTATCAGGTATTACTTTAAATTAACATTCATTGTAGAACATTTAAGTACTGTAAAATACTGATGCATACATTCAAATTAAATAATACATATATACTTACATATTAAAATGTTTTATTTGTTGCAGGAACAGCCCTTATGAAAGTCGTTGAAGTATATCGAGAGATTCAAGACCAGCAAATGAATATTGTAAGCTGTTTCGAAATACAGCAAAGTAGTATTGATTGAAATTTGTGCAGTCTAAGGCAAACTTGATACGAGTATTATGGTCATGAATTCAAGTAACTGTGGCTACTGTTACTGCGATTCGTATGCAGTAACACTAGCATGATAAACTATTTACTAATTAATAGGTTATCATACTATATATTATTATACTTACCCTGAGTGATATAAAAGACGGACATACTCTTAATAAAGTCCTCTACGAAGCTTTTACCATAACTCTAAAATAACAGTTTGAAGCGAAATGAATGAAAAATGACATTTATACTTGACTTACATAAGAAGCTTAAATTAAAATAAAAGGAAATATATATCGTTGTGTTATAGCTTTATTAAGACGCGAAGTGGTACTCGTAATAAGCGAATTCTTATTTTTCTCATAAAACACCTGCCATAAAAAGTTTTTTATACCTAAGCTGGCTGTAATCCATAATTCATTTCTTTGATATAGCTGAAGGCGTTCTACGTAGATCTACTGGTGCCGTTGGAAACCAATTTGGAGAAAGATACAAAAGTAGTACAGGTAAATTAAATTTATTTAGCATTTAAACAAATTGATGACAATCTTGATGGAACTGTTGTCCATAGATGGCTAGTACTACTTAGCACCGATCATCACTCACTATTCGTCTGCCCCCTTTTAATAAAAAAAATACATCTACATTTTGTTTTTTGACATTTGTTCTGTTATTTGAATAAAAATAATTATAAAATGTTGGCTGTATTAACATCTCTCTTTATTATTGTCTAATTGACGCTTAGTAATGGTTAAGTTACGTACTCGTATTTACGTTTCTCATATTACGAGATTACGTGAAATTATATCGATACCGACTAAACAGAGAAACAGGACTCCAAGTTCAAATAACCTAAAACATTTCATTTTTTAAGATAAGAATTTCTATTAAGGAAGTTTCTCTGGAATTGAATGGCCTACCGTCATATACCTTCACATTTCCCAACCTTCAGAGTTAAGTCTGCCTTTTTAATTTCGTTTCGAATCGCCACGGTGGGAATTGTAATATAAACTTTTACACTTTGTCTAAATAACGAGTACTGAATTCCAAATAAGTTTACATAAGGGGACAATTTTTGAATTGGGAAGATTCTAATTTTGGTGTGAAAGCCAAATGAGTTTTGTCTTATTAACATTTACAATTGTTATAGAATTAATCAGTAAAAGCAATTGCGTCATTGAACTGTACATTAATAAATATAATAAAACGTCCACACGAGTACATACTCATACTATCATACTAAGATATCACACAGAACCACGATCAAAGAACAAACATTAACATATATTTGTCCCCACTGGAAACCGAATATCGAACATCGAATGAGTCCTTCCGCCTTATAGACAGGGGCATTAACAACTAGGGTATAAGGACGTCTAAAGGAGACAGCAGTGGAAGAAAGAATGTAGAGAAATACTAAAACTGCTATTGAAATACGTTATGATATCTCATGATTGATTCTAGAAAGATTTATGTAGCAGTATTGCAAATATAATCAGTTTGCTTACATACAAACGATACAAATGTTTTATATGTTTAAATATCTTTCTTTTCGTACGTACAAATACTTTTCACGCTGTACACTTTTTTGGCACCGTTCGTTTTCCAAATGAATATGTCAAAATCGTTTATTTTATCAGCTGAAATTAGAATTTAGAATATATAACAAAAAAAAACCTAAACATTTCCTTTAAAATAATTATAATAATGGATGTATACAGTGATATATTACCTTTTTCTCATATCCCTAATTAAGCAGTATCTAGACAATAAAACCTTGATTATCACAAACATTGGTCCTTTTATAGTCTGAGCAAAAAAGATTTTTGCAACAACACAAGCTGCGTTCGGAGAGCTACAGCAAGGCAGCTGCCACTATCAAAAAGCAGCGAAAGAAGAAAACAAACGCGACCAAAGTCGGCTCGGCCATGGACAAAGAAATGAAGGTAATTTATTTTTAACTACTTTATTTGTTTTTTTACAATGATGTATCTTTGAACTGTGCTTAACAATGTCTCATTGTTTTAATGTTTATGTTTTCCGAAATCTAACTAAATCCAACAAAACGTAACAATAGCTCCGAGTGATCTCTAAAACTCAGACATCATCACTCGATGTATATTCTATTTACACTTTGCTATTTCTATTTAAACTAGTCATTAACAATCACGAGTTGTCAAGAGGTATTCTAAATTCCAGCACCTCTGATTTTATCTAGTTAATCATGACTAACGTTGGTCTAACAAGTTAATTTTATTGTAAATGTTTAACGTAACCCTCTGTTTACATGCTAAATTATATATTGATGCTCTTTTTCATAACAAAACAATCACAATTTTAGATTACCTGGTGATAAATACTAATTTATATATATTTTTTGGGACGTTCATAAAAAACAAAATATTGGCGTCATATCAACTAATCTTTGTGCTTCATATCATAAACAACCCTCAGGCATTCTGACGACAAAGATTTATTAACTCACAATTCAGATAAATGTTAATATGAGTTCCTTTAACTATGTCTTTTCTTGATAGTTTTTTGTTTATTTACAGAGCATGCAAATATTGGAAGAAGAGAAAACTAAATTAGACGCATTTTGTGAGCAAAGTTTGAAAAATGTAAGTACTGATTATTATTATATTCAGGAAAATATTTAAGATGTTTTTTTTCAGTAACACTTTGTCAAATAATGGTTTGATGTTGCAATCGATATCTTTAATTATTTTAATTTTCTCATGGAAAATACACATTTCATATTTAAAACAACACCATTAAATGATTTAAACAGTAATTATTATTTAATATACAATAATATTTAAATTTATTTTTGATAAAGTTATTAATTATTTTGAATATTAATGTATAATTATTTTGAATATGTATTAATAAGCAATTTATAATTTGGCGTAAACTTATATTTAACCAAACTCGGTACTTTAACTATCAAGACACTAATGGTGTACAGCTCATAAACATCTAAGTGCACTTTTACGTCTACATCTGTATTCACTTATAGGCGATGACACAAGAGCGACGGCGTTACGGCTTTGTACTAGAGCGTCAGTGCTCCCTTGCGAAACACTGGCTCGCGTACCACACAGCTGGCGCCGCGGCTTACAACGCTGGCCTGGACGAATGGTTAGAAGTATCCCGCACTAGGGAGTTCCTCCCGCCTAATGTCGAAGCCATGTTCGTGAGCAGAATGAGGGTAAGCTTAAATGGCAGGGTCAATAAAAAGAGAACATAGTTAGACAGTCACTTGATAAAAAGAAATTTGCAACGATAATAATTGATATTTACTAGCCAAATTTATTTTAATGTAAATCGAGATTATGTTAGAATAAAAGTTATATAAATTTATGGCATATAAAATTTGAAACAAAAACGTGAAATTGGAAATTTATACACTATGAAGTCTTAAGTTATTGAAATAAAATAAAATAAAATAAAATTAAAATTTGTTATAATTGGAAATAGCTTTATAAAACTTTTCGATTTTAAAACAACGCTATCTCTTCAGCAACCGCTCTGACGTAATACGTCACCAAAAGAAGCGAGACTGGAAGACCCTTCCGAAGATAATATTTTTCTATAATATTTGTAAATATGATTAAGTATCAAAATGACCTCCGCCCTTGCCTTTAAAATAAAAGCCTGTATGTATAATATTTTATGTAGTGGTGAATTGTAATCATTGGTGTATAATAAAGTATATTGTATTTTAATATATGCTTTTTAAAAATAGCAAGTCTCATTCTGGGCCGACGAAGACGTATACGCTAGTCCACGTATTGGAGACGACGACGACAGAGCATCGGTAGGTTCTGCTTTACGAAAAACTCGATCAGTCGACGCATCGTGCCTCGATGTGAGATCTATTGGAGAACTTGGTTCACCTGCCCAAGGATTATCGAGGGCGAAATCAGATTTTAATCTTCAAACACTCCACGCTGAGGAACAAGGTAAGGACTTACGCAAATAAATAAGTATATAATTTACATGTCTGTTAATAAAATCAAAATTATAGCTGTACTTTTACTAGTAACATATAAAAACGCTGCTTGATTGCTTTGCATTTAAATTTTTATCGTGTATAGCTTACCGGCTCACATTTAATATGACAACAAAACACAAGTCTCCTTAATGATTCAAGTCACTGTACTATCATTATTTTGTCATTACCACTAGAAAGAATAAGACGCTTTGTAATGGAACGTTTATGAAATCATATTTTCATTCTTTTACAGACACTGACACCCGCACTTCGATCCGTCCATCATCACTAGCACCACCGACGTGTACATCACGTGATCCGCCTTTGGCTCGAGCGCTATATGCATACGCAGCAGCTGGTGATAACCAGTTAAGCTTCCAACAAGGAGATGTGCTGGCACTACTCGGCGACAGGACGAAAGGATGGCAATACGGGGAAAACTTACGAACACATAGCGCTGGGTGGTTCCCATTGGCCTATACAGAACCTATACCTAACGATGAAACTGGGTAATTTAATACACTAATATATGAAATATTAAAAGATCAATGCCTCAGTCCATTAGATTTCACAACAAATGGTTGTTGCAAAACATAAATGTCTGTTACGATAGTTATAACAGCTCAAAAGTATTTCCTAAGGTCGGTTGCTATTACCCAAACACTCGTGCGTAAGATCGATAAATTTCTTTAGGCACAATCAAACCTTTCTTTACGGTTTTTTTTTTAATTTGACATCGATAGTCTATATTACAATACGTTACAAGTTACAACAAAATATAGTAAAATATTATTTGAATTTCAGAGGAAATTCTCCTGCTCGTTGGAGTATGGCACAAACACCGAGTGAAACACCACCACCAGCGCCTATAGCTCATGCGCAAATTTCATCAAGTAACACACAATCACACAGTCACTCCCATCCACCAGCACGCATGTTTGGCGATACAGTTACTGCTCATCATGTTACGAAGGTAAACATCCATAATAGCTTAAATATCTTCTCATAAAAAATACACTTTGCTGCATGTTATATTTTTTTTTGTATTAGGGTCGTCTGGGTACTAGTTCACCAGGGTTGCCTCCGACTCTACCGGCTCCATCTCCGAGTGCGTTGAGCTCTTCAGCAAGTGCCACTTTCCATCCATCAGCAACACCATCAGCCGCAGGTGCTATCAAAAACTCAACATCAGCCGCAAGTTTCACGACTCATGCTGTCATAGAAACAAGGAGTTTTGGGCCACAAACTTTACCAATGCGATCGCAGGTAAATTATACTTATCAGGGCTTGCTCACTTAAAAATTATTTTTTATCATCAATATATGTATATATATATATATATATATATATATGTATACTTCGTTCGGGTTGGACTATCAATTGTATATACATGATTATAAAAATTTCACATTTTTTTGCTTTAGTTAGACATAATTAGGCTTATCGATATTTTATATAGCCTATCATCTGAACAATCACGTGTTCTCACCACATACCAATTATCGTGAAGATTGGTCAAGCCGTTCTTGAGTTATAACGGGACATATAGACAGACAAAAATTTTCAAAATGGTCAAATTAATGTCAGTGTGTCATAAAACGAATATTTATTATGAAATGTGACAAAAAAATGGAATGTACAAAACAGAGAGACACTACAGGTTTATATAGATATATAAATTTTATATCTGTGCAATCATGTGTTTTTATTACACATCAATTTTCCTTAAGATCAATCAAGCCGTTTTTGAGTTTTTTCGAGACGTACAGAGAAGCTCAAAAATTACATAGTAGTGTATAGACATATTGTCAATTTTCATACTTATACTAAACCACATTTTATAACAATATATATTGTCTATTACAGTTGGCGCAGAATAAAGCAGCTCCAGCAAAAACGGTAGTATCAGCTGTCGGTGCAGTTGGTAATGTGTCTCTTCACAGCTCTAATGATTCAGGCTTTTCAAACGAACCTCCACCACAACCTGACGTGGATTACAGTGATGAAGAGGCTCAACGGCATCGTGTACCTATTAGGTAAGTATAAAGTTACTATTATTAAAAGATAGATAAAATTAATTTTTTGCACGCTTGATATTTTTCGCTTACTTTTAATTTTGTTTTTTATTATTTACTCATGCTATATTTTTATATTATATTTTCGTAGTAAATCTGCTCAACAAAATACAGACCATAAATCCTACTTACTGAAAACCCAAAGCTTAAAGCGAGGTCCAAAGCAAAATAATACAGCCAATGGATATTTGACCGATGATCAACAGCTACTTTTACGCAATATGCTAGAAATGGATAAGGATTCACAAAAAGTCAAACGAACAAAATCATTTTGGAAATTTGGACGCACGACATCAGAAGAGATTATGGAGGGAATGTCTCTTTGGCAACATCGCGATATTGTTGATACTGTGCCAGAATACAAAAAAAAGCTATTTGTTAAACTGAAGAAAGAGTTAAGGCCAGCACCCGATATACCTGACCAAAGAAAATTAAATGGTGCCGACAAATCATCGTCAGAAAATATTCAGTCACGAGCACAAGAAACAATTGACAGAAAAGATGTTAAAGTGAATGGTGGAATACGACAGGCTAGAAGCTTAGGCTCTATTCAAAATGGTGACCGATTAGAAAAGGGGAGAAAAGATATTGATACTTATAACCAACCTCAAATTAATAAAAAGAGCATATCTGAAAAATCTATTGTGGAAGAAAAACGTGACGATTTTCTCCCAAGAAATGAATCTAGGCATTCTGATTTAACCAATACTAGTACAATCAAAACAAATTTTGAAAACAGTTTTTACAATGATGAAAATGGTGAAGGTTTTGTTATGAAAACTGTAAAACGGAGAGAAATATTGCAAAGATATGATAATGATAGCAGTTCTGATGTTAATTCTATTGCTTCAAGTACTGATCCATATGACTGTATAATAGTCGATGATCACATGACTTCTAAAAAGCAACAGGAACTTGACCGTCGTCGGCAGGCACAGTTATTAAACGATGAAGTGAAAAATAACAAAGAAAACGCTTACATGCCCGAATTTGAAGAAATAGAAGTAACGCCGATTAAACCTCACGTGCGTGCAACCATGTCATCAGACAAAAACAAAAAAACATCACATGATCGAACTCCGCCTAAAATGGAATTTAAGACTTTTAAAGATAATTCCAAAGAAATTAAAACATTTTCGGCATCATCAGAAACCTTAAAATACAAAGATAATGATATGCACACAGATCGTTATGGAATTACTACAGAACATAATAATAACGATATTCGCAATGAAGATATCTATAATGGTCATGATGAAGGAACTTTAAAGTACAAAAAACGACTAAGTAATGAAGAAAAGAATCGTCAGCACAATAACTTTGATGGCAAAACTCATAAAGAATATCCGCAAGCTGAAATAAGAAATCAGAAAAAAGAACCAAACAGAAACTTTGAAAACAAGGAACCAAGAATCGATTATTCTCTGGATCGACGTCATATAAGAAAAGATTTTACAAATTCAAAGAATAGAGAAACCCGTCCAAGAAATAGAATAAACAGAAGTTATGATGATAGTACATTACAGTACAACGGACGTAAAGAAGAGAGGTACTATGAGTCCAATATATCGTATTTCAGTGATCAAGAAAGACGTACGTCTCGATATGATTATGAGACAGATTCTAAAAAGGCCGAAAAAACTAAGATTCGGCAAGAAGAGGCAAGACTCGAAGCTAGACGTTTTATGGATCGTAGAAGTGAAGGGCCTTACAGCGAATCAGATGATCAGAAGTTCAATGAGGCGTTAAAGCAACAGAGACCACAGCTTCTTCCCCGTACAAAACTGCTAAAGCGACCTTCAGAGGGAAACGAATTAGCGGAGGAAGGCCATACTTTCGGGCCATGGTATGATTTATGGGGTCGGGAAACTGCCATGTACAAGTAGTGTAACTTTTAAGTATTTTTTTGTTATATATTCGTTCATTTTGTTATCGACATGATTTATATATTCATATTATACTTTATGTTAGAAGTAAAATATAAATTTTGTCTATATTGTGTTATGGCTACTACATTATATTGCCTAAAATTATGTATCGTAGTATTTGGTCGTAAAAAACAATTAATATTTATATATTAGTTTTGAACCTTTATATTACCGCTATACATAGTCATTTTTATACTAATGTTGAATGTAGTGTAGATATCTTAATTTTCTAAATATTTGTTGTTGTTTTCGTTACGAGTTTAATGTTGGGATTAACTAAGGGAATTTATATTTAACCATGAAGTTACATCGAAACTTTAAGTTACATTTATATACTCGTAGCGTATAATTAAATTTTAAACTATATTATTGCTGGTCCTTAGGAGGCTTCAGCATATTCGTGTTGATCAAAACTTATTGGTAGATTTGTTTTATTGCTATATACAAAGAAATATATTATATTCTCGAAATTAACGTACGTGTACAGACTACATAAAGTTTATGTATTTAATTAGTCGTCACAATGACGGAATAAAAATAAAACAAAAAATGCGTCCTAATTTTTACATTTAGTCCTTTAAAACGAGTTTTAGTGGACTTAAACGCTTAAAAAGTGATAAAAGAGTCAAGTACGTGCTCGGAAAACGTTGACGTAACATGCTCCACATCTTTTTTTAGGACTAAAAATGTTCTTTACACAGTGAGCTCGTTAAATGTGAATAGATAATCGTTTGAATTAAATCTACCACTAAGTATATTGTTGAATAAAAATGTGTCTATGGTTTTTCCCCTGATTATAATCAGATTATTTTTTAAATAAAAGACAAACAAACCGATTCTGATAGCGATCACTTATGACTTAAGTGTATATGGATATCAATGAGTGTAATTGGTGTATAATTTTATTCTCTGATATCGAGAATCATGACATAAGCTGTACACTGAAATATATATTTTTTAAATACAGGCCACAACAGTTCGCAACAGTGAAACTGAGAAAAGCATTAACAAACGATCGATCGTCGCCAGCCATTGAATAATATTTTTATTATGATAGTTATTTTATTAAATATATATAATATATTGATTATGTAAATTAGAAGTCATTATGTATTTTGTACAGTTAAATATTTATAGTTTAAGAAAGAATATATCACAATTTTTTACAATAACCGTTTTGTTTTATTTAAGTACTCATAATAATAACCCCATTGGGACTAATGCCGTCAAAAAGTCCCAAAATGATGTAACGACATCTATCTAACGTTAACAAGCGGGCGGATCTATAAACATGCCCTCCGAAACTCAGGATATTTTGCCACTAGTCACGCATTTACTTACCGTACGCGTCATAAAACTATCTTATTTGGAAGCACCTATAAATCCAATCTTTCCACACATTTAATTTAATAATTTAAATTTTATATAATCATCTTATATCTTCTGCTCATATTAGATACAAAAATATCTATCAAATAATAATCCCATTACATCATAAATAAATCATTGCCAGTACTGTGCGAAATTGTCCAAATTATTCTATTCACTTTAAATAAAATGAAAATAGATAAATCTATTATACCATTGCTATTTAGTTTGTTATAGTTAATTTTATTAAATTAATCCATCCCAGGATTATTTTCATTTCAAAAGGCTTGCCTGTTTTATTCTTTCGTGAGATTCTTCTTTTATTCTCCCGATTATCTGCTCTTTAGTTATATTATACTGCAAGACATTTTTCATATTGCGAGCGATTTTGAATTATGTCTCGTCGTTACGTAAAGTCAGCCAAAAACAAATCTACATTTATATTCAAAGTCAGTTACAGATGTAGAATATATAAAATAATTTGTTCTTAAGCCCCGCTGCTGTCGTTAATGACTTTAACATCAATATAAATTGCAATACACCATTTGCAAAAATTATGCGACCCTCACAAGTATCTTACTAAAAGCATAATTTGTAACTTGGTGCTTTTTGAAAGCTTTATCAATCGATCTATCTTTACCACGCTAGTCTAATCGGGCTTGTAAACTAGCAAACCTAGTGGAGGAATAAAAAGCTTACAAAAGGCATTCAATAAGTCATAACAACTAAGCATTGCTGCTTGTAACTATTGCATACCTAATATAACCCATGAGCCTGAGTGCTTATTGCTTTCTTCGAAGCGTCAAAATGTACTTAACTTTGTCTTATAAAGTAAACAAGACTTATTCTGCATTATTTTATATTTGTTAACTGTCATAAGCGCTGACTACTCACTATTTATGTTGAAGTTAATTACCTCCGAATACTTTCTTTCTATGTATGTATGTATGTATGTATGTAATATGTATCGGAATATGAAAAATAAAATATAGCATGTCATTTATGTACTATGGTCTAGTCATTATAAAAGACGTCAAGAACCTTCAAAGTCAAAAGTTTCTACATAAAGCAGGTTCAGAACAACAAAAAAAGAGCGATTACGTAGCCGACTCCAGGAAGTGACACCACACAAAATGACATATAAAAGTAAGTGGATCATCTCTCTAGTTCTTACATCTAGTGACTATAGTATGAATAGCCCTGTAAAGGACTTTACCCCCTTCCATAAATTATGTTATTGGACTTTAATTTAAGGTCCATATTAACTTGTAACCTAGTTATAATAATTTATTTATTATTTTTTGTTTATAATTGAACGAATCAGAAAAATTTATTCAAATTAAATTTTTATTAGGTTCCCAAGCTATGATACTCTAGTAGTACTACGAGCGTTCCTATATATTCTAATCACCTAACAGGGGCAATAATTGCGACACGTAAACACTACAAGTTTGAACTTTTGACAAAATCACCCGTCGAAATTAAAACAGAGCACTTCCAATGGACTATATAAAACTGGTCCATGACATCGATCATTGTTTTTAGTTAACAAAAATGAATTAACGAGTAGAAAACGCAGATTTTCCCGTTCAGTTAAACATCAAATACAAAAACCAACGTTTTTGTTTAACTTGAAAATGCATATGCGTGTAGAAACCCTACATTTCTACATCAATCTAAATAAGCAACCCTAAAATAATGCTGTCAAAACTAGAATCTAATATTTTTAAGATTGAGTAGATGGCGCTACCGACGCGTCTTCATATAAATAACACTATTGTCATTTATTCATCTTTCTGACGCGTTTATTTGGGGTTCTATTTACACGTTTAAACAATAAAATACAATTAACAATGGCTTTTCCTAGAAGATAAAAACTTATTAATTTTGCGATCGATTTAGCCAAGTTGAATTCATAGACGTTTTACTCCGAATGTTCACGAATTTCAACGTTCAGCCAAAGTTAAATACCAATCACTCAGCGGAAAACCAACATCCTGCGCTGTCAGTGTAAGCGTCGGAGCGCACTTTCAAGCCGCAATAAACTAGAATTATATCAAGCTAAACATTATATATAGCGCACTTTATACAAATAAAATGTTACTCCCGACAGTGGCTTGCTGAATTATAAGAATTCCTTCGAAACCATTCTATAAATAAAGTAGAGACACAGAGATGACGTCATAAGGATTCTAATACAAAGTTGATTTTGATAGTAATTAAATGAAATAAATACTACTATTTAGAAGTTTCAACCTTTGCTGGGAATTAGCATATAATCTCTACCACATTTTATTAAATTCGAGAAAATAGGTCGACAATATACCTACGAGTAGGGTCACTATGCATTTTAAAAGGGAACCATCGATGACTAATTATACGTATTTTTGGCTTTAGCACTTATATAATCCCTCGTGATCATCATATTTGACTCTCTATAACCTGTTGGGTCTATTTCCTACAAACGCAGTTCAAGTTATGTTGAAGTCAATTTACAAGGTGTATTAAATAAATCCCTTTTTGAACGTCTAAAACCACCGAACCTGCCACCTCTAATAATAAAAATAATTTCACAATACACGCTGAACATACTTGATTAAATTTCCAAAGTATAAGTTCCAAAATGAACCACAACTTATCGATTAATTGGCTAAAATGAATCACAGTGTGGTTAGTATCTGTATTAATATTTATAGAGAGACAGTGTTAATTTTGTAAGTTTGTTTGTGAAGGTAGCTAATTTTCAGAATCATAACACCTATTTGAAAAAATTCTATACCATTTGCAAGGTACATTATTCCGGATGGATTAGCATAATTGTTCAACCCAAACGAAGTCGAGGGCGAACGGTAGTGTTATATAAATGTAAAATTACTAACAATTTTTATTTTGTAACAATAACACGCGTACCAAAAATTTTTAGAGATCATGTTTGTTACATAAATCTCCGTTATTATTACACCCCAAAGAATACTTATCAACACCAGCCTTACCGATGACAAACAAAAAGCTTAGAAACAGAACCCCCGAACGCTATAAAAATCAATTTGCAGTGCAAATCGAGCGGGGAGACCGATGCTTTCCAAGTCATCGGCTCTTTTTAGACGCCTTGGCCTGGAAAAACACAGAATTTCGTAAAAAATATGCGGGAGGGTTTTAAATGCACTGACACTAGATTCCGTCATGATGCATTCGCTGAAAATCGGTTTTCGCAACTGCCTACATGATGATAGGTTATAGTACGAACATCGAAAATCTGATGCGTGACACATAAAACAGGCCGGGAAAGCGCTTTGACCACTGCGTTAATTTTGACTGCTGCTATTCGTTTTGTCCGAATATAAAATACTACGTCGTTTGAATTTACGTTTATGTTATGGCATTTCTATTATACTTAACCCTATGCAAAAATGATTTCACGTACAATGTTGATGATAATAAATTATTAAGTTACGAGTACGATATTGTTAGAAAACAAAACTCCACTGGTAGCATTTGGTAGTGATGTAAAAACGGATTTATTTTACTTAGTTTCAAATGCAGCCAATATACATTTTGCATCGTAAAACTCGCACTAACCTACATACGAAAATAATATGAGAATTTCAAGTGGCAAAACTTTATTGTGCTTGTTTGAAAATTGTTGAGTTAGAATTTTGTTTGTGTTAAAATGTTCTAGCTTGATTACTGCTGCTGCATGCCATGATACTGTAATGATGGTTTCAATACACGATAACATTATTCTTAACACAACTTAAATAATTTTTAATATGTTTACTATATGTTTTGGGTGTATAGACCACCATTTATTCTTGAATTCAAGCCAAACTCCTTTGCTCATGATACCCTGTTAAATATGAACGAAGCAATAACACGGGTCCATCCTGTTGGCGGTCGCTGGCTCTGTATCATTCAGTTTATTCCCGTCGGTACGCTTGCATGGCTAATTTCCACCTTCCTAGAAACAACTGTAAAATGGGTGTTGCGGTCGTAGTAATGGAATACCATTTAAAGCAAGTTTCCTGCTTTCTCCTTGGTTTGTAACGTGTTGGTGACGCCTTTGGAGTTGCAGACGTCTACGAGTAAAAATTATAAGTTTACAATTTGCATTGACATTAAAATAATGCGAAAAACAACATAACAGAAACTATTGATATTTGTGTTAGTTACAACAAATCTGTTCGTTTATATACGAGTACATTTTATTTTAATATAGCGTTGAAATTTAAATTATTATCAAAAGAAAACTACGAACACTAATTCATCGATATTATCTGGAAGTTTTAAAGTTTGAATATCGAACAGACATGAATAATACCTAGTCAATCTAATCTAAATGATACGACCGTTTATCATCTGGATTTGGCTATTTGGCAGTGCACCGGCTCTATCGCTGCTCCATGCCAACCCGCACATGGCCTATATGCAATAGACGCCATTTCAACTCGCTAGGCTAATTTATGCTAAGTACCCTTACAAATTGCCTTGGCAACTTCGACTATCTAATGAATCTATGTAATAAATATGCTGCTTAAAGTGTGCACGGAGAAAGATAAACTACTTCGTTTGTATAACTTGTACATCTTGATGTAAATAAAAATTAATTTTCAATTACAACTTATAGAGTAAAATTATACATAAATTCACTAATTAAAATGAGCAGATACAAATATGTGCTATTCGTTATGAAACTTTTACTTATCTCTTATAATATATATTTTTCTGCATGGTTCATTTATAGTTTAAAGTAACCCAAATGAAATGCGGCGGAGGATATTTGGCAGCGCGCTTGCTTTAACGTAGCTAGATCCCAAGCCGCATAGACCGATTTTAGCTCGCTAAGCTAATTTAAACCAGGTACCCTTACAAATTGCCTTGGCAACTCTGTGATGAATCTATTTAGTTTAATCTCCTGACGCTAACGTTTAGATCGAAAAGACTATTTAAACTTAGTTGAACAATTACATTTTAATTTACAGGAAAATATTTATTACATTAATTCGAGTTTTACTTTTATATCGTGAAATATAGTATATTCGGAAATAAAAAAGCAAATTATTATATACTGTCTCTTAACATTTCAAGTACAGCTTAACAAAATTCAAATGATAAGCAATCAAAAGTATTTGGCAGCGCTTAAACATGATTACAGCGCCTTGCCAACATACCCTATATGGAATAGATTTAACTATAACCAGTTACTAGGTAAGTATGGATTCTAAATATCGTTACAAATTGCATTGGCAGCGCTACAATGAATAACTGCAGAAATTATTATGCTGATAAAAATAAATAATTGAAAGTATGATCAATGCTTAATGCAAAATATGATATTATGTTAATCCCCAAGGCTGGTTTATATAAAATGTAATTTTTCAATAGCATTCCAATTAATTATTCATTAAACGGATTCCGTATCTCATTCAACCAATCGGCATAAAATGAGACTGAAATCAAATTTAAAGAATATTTATAAATTACGAGATGAAATGATATATTCCGTAGTGTCGTTTGTATGAGTGCCTTACAGCATGACATAATCCGAATGATAAGCGACCGAGGCTATTTGGCAGCGCGTTGCCCTTATCGTGTCCTGATGGCACCCATACACATCCTATACGCTTATTTACGTTAAATCTCACTATTAAATACTGCTGTTACGAATTTAATTAGACTCATACTCTATTAACGAGCTAGTAAGTCTTGTAAATGCTTGATGTAAATATCTTCAACTTCCTCTAACTTTGATGTCTCAATCTCAACAATATTGATTGATGTTTTTGTTATTGTTGTTTTTCAGCAATAAAACAAACTGTAAATTTGTAAAACAAGGAGTGGAGTTGTTTCTTCTCACGTACTTTAGCCGCCAAGCATTCCCAGCGGTTCATTATTACTGGTCTTATAATTTACTAGCAAATCTTGTGTTTAACTTTAAGCGGCATTCTTGCGTCGTATATAGTGTTGGTTGCTCGTTTTCACTCCTGCCATCTTGCATTGAGTCGCCGTTTTATATCCCGATCTACTTCTTCATTATGCTACAGTCAGAATCAGAATCAGAGCAGACTGTTATTACATCTCTATCTATTGTTATTGGGACAACACCAGAGATACCACCGAAATCAAATAACAATTATTCCATTTTGGTTGTGCTGATTTTCAAGCCAACCTTCTCCAGTGCGTGCCGCATTAATTGTATGTGTATAAATGTCATTTAAAACAATGATAATGAAAGGTTGGTTTAATACAGTTGTTTTATACGCTAACTAAACAACTCTGGATACTCCGGATTCTTCGCCATCATCGTCAATCTCTTTCATATATTATTTTAGACTGTTGTTGTCATATTATATATTTACGTATATAGTCGCTTAAAAGTGTGTAACTTTATATTTGTTTATTAACAGATGCGCCAAAGATGATATACAGATTTATACGGGAAGATAATAACGCTTAGGTTCCTTTGCATTTTCTATCAATTTTATGACGACATGTGCCCCGAGGAACTGTTCGACTTAGTACCCACGTCACCCTTCCATTATCCCAATCCTCGCCGAATATTGAAGTTCCATTTACTTGTATCCTTAAATATGCTTACCTAAAATCTCAATTTATTACTTCATCGTCTATAGGCCTTTTACAGTACCATTGCGCCTGTCAATAGTCCGCTAATCTTTCTCTTTCCAAAATGTAACTTTGTGACTTTGCTTTACATCACGTACGAGCGTTTACACCTTAAATAAAATGACGATTTAAAAACTCTTAGAATATCTGTAGAATTCAATATATAGTGCCACTTAATATTTAGTTCCATGGTGTTGTTTTCACTCTAATAGTCTTTATTTATATTCAAGCTGTTTATTATCAATCGTTTAATAAATTTACCTTAAACATTTCTATTATCCACGAACACATTATTATCTTCATTTTTTTTATTTTCATAACGGTAATTTGTATTTGTTATATTTTTTACATTTTTACTTTATTCAAACAAAGAAAAATGTCACAAACGACTTGGATGTATCTTACATTTCCTCCGAAATTTGTCTAAGGTAAAAAAACACTGAGACTAGTCGAGCTAAAAGTGAAATAGAGGTCCGTGGTTTCCGATTTATCACTGTCCATAAACAAGACATTGACACATTCGCGGCTTCGTCGCAACAAACAAACTTCCTGAGAAAAAATTCTTGCTATGGCCTCTGTAGCTTTGCTTTCGAGTACCGCCGTCTTATTCGATTTTTCTTATTAAGAAAATGTATTTAATTTATGTTCTAACTCAGTTTACTTCAATAGTTACAATATATCTGTTATTTTAGTTATAATAATTATATTGTTGTATCATATTCAACAATTGACATGTTCCGCTACTTTATTAATATTTAGTTACGGGTTTTTGCTTGACTTCACAAAAACATTCCACGCTGCCGTCGCAAAAATTGCATAAACACTTCCATCTCTCATATTCTAATAAGGCAATCGATATCGTTAGATAGTAGTCATAAAATCTTATAGTAGGCTTATACTCGTAAATCTTAGATCAGTCTGTTAACCCTAGTGGGTTGACTCCGAATACTTTCACCGATTCCCACTGGAGCCAGTCAAAAGAACATTCGCGCATCCCGCTAATTAAATATTTCGCCGAAGAAAAGTAATGAAATAAATTTACTTATATTTATTATTGTTATTATTCTTCAATTTCGATGATAAATTATTTAACTGAAAGTATCCGTAAAACCATATCCACGTCACATCTTTGGGTTGCATATTCTTACAAAATTCTTCGGTGATAAAAAAATAAATATACGAATCGGTATAATTTGACAATATTCTAATCTATCTATCAATATCTGGGATAGACAGTTTTATCTATACTCAAGCAGAATCAGTGTTGCGTAAATCTTTCTCTATTTTAACCAATTTAAAAATACTTATTATGATGAATTACTTCAATATTGCTTTTCAAAGAGTAAAACCATGACTATAAACCAATATTTTCGATTTTTTTTTAACTAACTTCCTGACCGTTTGTTGGCAAAAGTACAAAAATATAATCAAAATCTAAAATTACCACTTTTACACGGAAGTGAAAATTTAATTGGCTAACTTATTATAAACAATCAAAATAATCTATAACAATTGTGTCATTAGGTGTATCTACAATAATAGTTATAACGAGAATGCTAATTTTGTGAGTTTCTTTAAGTATGCGGAGTGTAATCACCACCACCACTATTTGAAAAGAGCTTATTCCCTTTGAAATGTATATTATTCCGGATGGATATAGGCTATGTATATTGCATAGATATATAAAAAAATGCTAGTCTTGATGACAATTGTCAACAAGTGAAAATTAAGATATAATTTATATTCGTTTAGATCTTCTACGACAAATGTTCAAACAGAATAAAGACCAGTCGGGCCATTAATATTCTGTAACTAGTTCATACACTTTGCTTACGGATTATTGCAAATATTCTTTGCAATAATCCGTACAGCGTAGGAGACACGTGTTACACTTCCGCCGTTCTAGAAAAGAGATATTATTATAAAAAAATTAAAACTTTTCCATCATTATTGCAATAAATAAATATTTTTTGTTATTCTTAGAATCGATAGAGTGGTAATCCTGCCTATCTAAACTGTGGGACGTTCACAGCTGCTGCAGATGAATCAATGGTTAACCACAAAAAGCATATTTTTTAAATATTGATTTTAAGAGCTTTTTTACAAATCCAACATTTTGTTTTGTGTAAAAGATAGTTCAATATATTATACTATAAACTTTAAAAAGGAATTCAGAAAATCGTGTTAAATGTAACCAATACTGAAGGGTGATCTTCTTAACTTTTAAACAGAAAAAAGTTTAAGGTACGCTGAGAACTTCTTAACTTCTTACAAGTTGAAACGTATAATGGACCTTCAATGGTTAGGAGCGAATTCACGAACATGTTCTTATATGTATTCGCTTTTCTTTCTGCAAAATGTCAATAAATCGTATTTATACATTGGGGCGGCCTAGAATACTCCTCCCAATCCCATGTTGTCAGAACAGGGTGTCGTAAGAGGCGACAGAAGCTAGCCTACTTGGTGGTAGGGCTTATATTATCAGTATTATTATTAAGTCATTAATATTAGTATTATTATCTTTCCGTAAACCCTGCCCGGCTGGTTACCACCCTCCTAATCGAGTCAGCCGCCAAACGACACCCCGTGTTCCGGCTGGGGGTTTGAGAGCAAGTACTTTATTTCTTAGTTTCTTCTCATTTCTTGGCCAAAAAAGCATTAGTGATACCTTGGGTCTTGCTGATGTCCATGGCTAACGGTGACCGCTTACCATTAGGTGGCTCGTCTGCTTGTTTGTTGGCTATTAACATTTAAAAAATACATACTTTGTATATATCACGTCTTAAGCTTAATATAACTGAAATGATTTTAGCACTTTACTCGTCTAGTAGATAAGATACCCAATACCCTAACAATTTGCGAGCTTAAATGGTATGGTAAAATGTTGTACTATGTTGTACACGTAACAGTATTCGCCGCCTAACAGGCTGTTACTCAATAATCGCTGCAATAAATGTAAGGGGTCCGCCGAATAATAGGAACGCCAGAATATCACCTCAAAGTCAGATCACAAAACTTATAGATATTCTTCACCTTATTATGTAATGACGACGATTGATTATTTGTTTTCTAAAGCGTATTTTACACGATTTATTTAAGTTTTAATGTATATAAAATGTATACAATAAATTCATAGCTATGACCTGGTCACTACAACCATCGATTCATAATAAATAATTACTTAGGTATTTTACAGTAAACAATAACATAATTAATGTAGCTAAGATACATTTTATTGACTTAAAATAAGCTCTCAATTAATTTTTAACAATTCCCTCAATTTTTTGTTTATATTAGTTACCTAGCTTTACATCTGAAACTCATATTCCAAAATATATATTTACGCATGCTGACTCGGATTATAGATAGAAATAAGCAACTATAATTCATATTTCGACCATAATAATTTATAATGAAATTATATGACATAGTTTAACAAAGCTTCGGATGAATACGTTCACTGACCCAATATGGTGGCAAATTTTGAAATATTTTCAGCATTTCGGTCGATAAAACCTCTCTAATAGTTTCATGATACCGGTGGTATATATTCAAATATTTTTAGCCTTTTATAACGGCTCAAAAAATTTTCGTTACGAAGAATTTTCTTCATACTGAGAGTTGCCACTGACCAAAAATTTGATTGCTTCGGGAGCTTTTAAAATTCAAATGTTCATATGGATTAGGACCGTTATGGATATGAAATTTCGGATCCGGATACGGATATATTGTTACGAACAATATGAATAATATTTAACTGGTTTCGGTGACGGTTATGGACATGAAGTTATTTCGGATTATCCGATTGGTTCGGATAATTTCGGTTACGGATATTAGATAATTTACGACTTGGAAAACATATATAACGTTTTTACCAAGTTTGTGTGGTGTTATAATGACAGAAAAAACAAATTAAATAATAAAAATGTCTAAAATGAGAACGACGCGGCTAATGTATCGGCTCCGTCAGCGTCAACCAGTAATAACGAGCTTTATTTACACTCTGCCTCCAACCGAAATTAATCGTAATTTTTATCGGTTTCGGTTACGGTTTTGGATATATTTTTATTTCGGATATCCGATAGTTTCGGTTAGGGTTACGGAGCTCCATAACATCCCTGATATGGATGTCACTAATACGAGTATATACATGTATGCACTCCATTTTTTTTATTATTGTTACTTGTTGTTGTACGCTTTATCATAGACAAAACGAAAAGGGAATGCAACACTTTGGCACATTAAGAAACATTTATAACAAAATATTTATACATACAATTCTTCTGGACCTGTGCATGTTACTGAACTCCTCTTAAATGGCTGGACCAGTTTTGATGAAAACGTTTGCTGAACCCACTACTAGCAGACAAGCCAACGTTTGGGCAAGGATGTCTCTAAACTGGCCATCGTGTCATCATTTAAATGATCATGTCGTTTTATATAATATCTTATATAATACACATTCATCTAAATCAGTGCTTCCCAACCTTTTTTTCACGTGCCCCTTAATAAAACTTAATTTATGAGTAACCCTCCCCTGATACTTCCATACCTACTCCTAAAAAGGGGTTCAAGCGGTATGCGTACCACCGGTTGGGAATTGCTGATCTTAATTATAGCAAACCTTGCCTGCGAGTTGTGTACCCTTATATTAAATGATATAAAAATCAGTTAAAGCTACTCTATCTTGATCATTAGTTGCGAACAGAAAACATGAGGTAAATCAAAAAAATGTTATATTTTTGAAGCTTCATTCGTCCTACAACTAGATGCCTAAGACAGCTCACAGTTTAGACCGCAGTGACCTGATCTTTCTAACAGATTACGAAGTCCTATTGAGTTTAAACAAAAAGAGTTATTATACTCATATGGCTAACTCACTAAAGCTGCACTGTATCTACTCATGCCAAAAACGGTGTGGTTTCGATGTTTAATTTTTGATTATATTCATTTTCTGAATTTATCTTTTTTACAATTGGGAACATAAACAATATAACAAAAATACATAAAATTTAAATATTCTATTAAATTCGTGATTGATCAGTAAATGAATATTTTTTTATAAATATAAATAATTTCTTAAAAATATGTGAGGACATTTTTGTGCAAAAGATTTACAGATATTTGAGATTGCTTTTTTATATTTGCATATCCATGTAGGTTATGTTAAGAGTGATACCTACGTTTTATCCTTAGTTTTTGGCCTTATCTTGCAAAAAAATTAATTAAATTAAATTAAAAATGCAGAGTTTAGTAATCGGACTGAGTTTTGTTTATTGTTTATTTTTATCTAGAGAATTATAAACCGTAATCTTTGACTCACAGTGGTCTCATCTCAATTAAAACAACTATCTCCTAACGTATTATGTAATTAACATGTATATAATTAAGTGTAACTACACCAGAATTATACTGAATTTTGGAAGGCTTTGAACTTTTGATGATGAATAGTATGATGAACGTAAAAAGCAGGGGTGTGTCTATACGGATAGTAAAGCTTCAAAAAATAATGTACCCTACTAAACGATTAGTCCCAGACTTGCAAGCTTTGTGGCTTGCGGGAGACTTGAGGTACTATACACACGGGAGATGTACGCACGCGAACTTATTGTCTCTTAGCTGGGAGCGTTGCACCATTTTGCAATTCTCGTCAATAGAAGGAATTAGACGCTTACAATTCTAATACTCCTTTTTTAATTACTCTTGTTTTCGCATTTTAGAATACAAACATCAAAGAAGGAATTTCAGCAGGCAATGGAATTTGTATATGTTTATATAATACATGAAATTAGAAGTATATTAATGGATAGTTTGAAAGATGTTGAAGAAGACGACAATATCAATAGCAATTATGACACTTTTAATGTACAGAAATCCACGGGTCTTTTAACTGTGAACCGATTTTCAATATAACCAATACTTGAAGTTATCTACAGATAAATCACTCCTATAGTAACAGTTCATGTCTACGGATCAGTCGATATGTAGCGACGAAGAGGCGCGGCGGCGATTTGAATAATTTATTAACAATTTCACCGATCCAAGCATGTAATCATGCGTTGTTGTAGGCATGTAACACGAAGCCTGGACCTCGAAATCATAGTCATATTGGTAGTCGATGTTAAGCTTCTGAGGACTTACATGGCGATTTATTAATTGTTACAGAATCAGTCTATCCTTAAATCCAGGTCAAAGAGCCCAGTTCATGGTGCACAGAAAAAGCAATGGCACGTAGTTACTAACTTAGAACCACCCAGCTATGTTGCATGTATTTTAAGCGCGACGAAACTCAAGCTTAGTGTTTAGGAGTTTTAATTGTCTTGCTTTTTTACCACCCTCTTTCTAAAATCAACCATGAAATATTTTTACGTATTTCGCAGTTGCTTTAAAGAACTTACTTTAGGACAAAACCAGTGCGAATGAAAATGGTTGTATCCGAGAAAAGCTATCAAAAGATTATATACGATATTTTATAGTTTTATAAGGGAACTCAGGAACGTATTTGACTAAGCCACCGCAGAGAGCAGCTTATACACACTGCATAAGCCGCAGATTTTGACGCGGCGTAATCCGTTCACAATATTGTTTTAGCCTCAATCTCTAAATATCGTGTTTGTAAAAATGGATTTTCAACATTCGGAACTATCAGTCTGAAGGCTCTGCTCCAGTACTAGGACCAGGTACGTACGTATAAAAATAATCACTGACGTTTGACTACAAGACTACAAAGCTATCGAATAAAGCGTGCAGTGTTGACACACTGAACTGATTAAAAATATAATGTATTTTATATATATATTTTATATATAATGTAATGAAATGTTGTATTTTTGTTGTTATTTTTAGTTATAGTTTATTAAACTGTAGTCGCCAGAGCTTATCATACCTCTGGCGAATACATTTTATCAAAATCGAAAAAAAAGGAAACAAATAAGTATAATATATATATTATGTACATGTTCTGAGTACTGTAGTCTATTGAACTCGGTTGGAGTTGGAGTCAATCAAAATGAAAAGTAAATTGATTAATATCAGTGTATTAAAAATTAAATAAATTTTTGCTTTACTCATTTTAGTATTTTTTTTTCAATAATTCTAATAAAATTTCAGTGGTTTGAATAATAGGTTATAACCCTGTACAAAGTACAAATTATGTGACATCTTAATCGTTTACAATTGTCAATTTGATCTTATTCATAACATTAACTAATAAGACCCAAAAATATTGTATCAAGATTATTATAACTAAGATATGATCGCGTTTAGCGTTGTTTTGTGACACTAAAACTTTATTGAACCCAACAATCGCCGATAAAACGCAGCCGGTAGTCCGGAAAAGACGCGTTATGCGGCAAGTCGACTAACATCCTCTGTCACTACGCCCTGCCAATGTTTACCCTCGGAAAGTAAATGTCAATAACTATAAGGACGCCCTCTAGGGAAAAAGTGTCCACGCGTAGTCATTGTGATTTCAAAGAAGGGAAATATATTATTACTAGCTGACTAATAATAGTTATTCTACATTGTATTTAAATATTTTCGACGTGGAACCAGGTAAATTATTTATTTTGAAACCATCGACAAAGTTAGTTCTAGTAAAGACATGGTGATATATGACAACAACGATATTCGTCAATTAGTTTACCAAATATAAAATAAATCTTGGATATAGAAACCCTGTTTCTTTGGTAAGTAATTTTTTTTACATATTTTATACTATATAATATTATGTCTTAATTTATTTCTTTCTAAAGTAAATTAAACAATTTCAATCTTAGTCGACTATAGCTAATGTATAAAAGCATTAGAAAGAAAAGAAATTCATTGCATTTTTCTGTGTATAAAATGCGTGTGAAAACAAACACAGCGTCGCGCTTAAATCAAATTCAAACAAATTACCCTACAAATACGGTCGGATCGTTTCGGCCTTAAACCTTACATTTTTGTTACGCTTTCAACAGTACACAGTCAAAAGGGTATAAAAATTTTTACACATAGCGATATTTTGTTATGTAATCTACAGAAACACGAATACATTTCGGATTAAATGGTCACTGCTGCTAAGTAATTAGCATTTAACCGAACTATCAAACTTTTCAAGCCATTACTCGGTGATCAATATGTATATAATTTGTTCGCTGGTTTACAAATTTAAATCAATAATAACTATTATTTACATCCTGGACCCCTTATTTTTTGCGAAGTTTCTCTTGAAACTCTGTAGCCTATGGATGTCTATAACCAAGCACAGATAAAACTTATAGATTTGTATTTGAAGTTGTTAACAGATGTTGGTCACCCTTTGTTTGGAAGTGTAACTAGTTCCAGCCACTTTCAAACTGAAACATAAACTTTAATTGTGTCACAGACCAGTCTTACAAAATTTCAGATAACCCATCATCTAAAATAAATAAAGTAAGCTAGCTCGGGAAACGTTTGTAGCATTTTGTTGACCACTCGACCGTAAAATATAAATATAAATGTATTCAATTCATAAATTTTTAATAAAATTTATTGTGGATTTTATTTTAACTTACATCGTTTTGAATATTCACTATTAATATCAGATTTTCAAAATTCAGACAAAGACAACTGGCAAAAGACAGAAACGGTTTTTTTATAATATTATCACGTTCATCCACATGGCCATCTATATCACAGTCATTTTATTCGGAGATTATTGTAACTATATAGACAATGTTTGTAAATAAGAGTATTCCATGATATATAGTAATATTACTGTGAAATATATGTATAAAAGTGTACATGTATGGGTAAGCGCATAATATAGTATGTATATGCGCTTCAGCTTAAAGACTCGTCAATTTGTTATAGGCTTCATCATAGCGTTACGGTCGTATTTCACAAAGCCTCTCATCATCTATTACTTACACGTGCGTGGTATGAATAACCGAACTAGATAGTACTTGGCCTTGGGGAAACTGTTCATTGAAGCAACGATTTACATGTAAACCGACTAAAACTATATCTTCCTTGAGTAAATGAAACATTTACCTTAATACTGTTCTATTTATTCCCACTCATATGATTATAATCTTTTCATGTGTTGAACTCTAAGTATAGGTTTTTTAACATGAAATGCGGGATTTTAAATGCATTTAACTTTAATGAAATTTTAAACTCTCCGGATGTTAATTTTGAAAACATCTATCTATTAGACTATTTTACACTAACTTTAGGCTACAAAATTTTAAAACACACGTGATAAAAAACTTTTCTTATTAAATGACAATAGAAAATATTTTTTCAGCATAATGTTTTTCACTTTGAGTTTTTTTTTTATTTTCTCACACTAGTGCAAATAGTAAATTGTTTAAAACGAGAGTAATTGATTACTTAGATCCCATGTATGCTTATCGCGTCGCGATTAAACCATCTAATACGGTATTGATATTTATTGTAAACATACTTGTAATTTAATATACTAAATGAGAATTTAATTTAACTTAAAATATACAAACAAGAATAATATTAGGCTATCGTGTTGTATGCTTCAATATATACAAGCACCCTCGCAACGAGAGGACCGTGACCGACCGCGATTTAAACCCTTTCGTTAAAGGGAGAATAAATTGAAAGTTATTTTACGTCACGTGACAATATATTGTATTTCTCAGTTATAAATGTATACATGCCCAGAATTGAGGGCGCGCTAATTAAGCAACGGACATAAACATAAACTAGATCAAATCAGCTTCACTTTTTAATTTTCGTGGATGACCTGTGAATGTATCATATCATATCATATCATATCATATCATATCATATCATATCATATCATATCATATCATATCATATCATATCATATCATATCATATCATATCATATCATATCATATCATATCATATCACATCATATCATCAAGTGGGTTTGTTAACACGCATGACTTATAAGTAAAAATTATTCCTGTGTGATAATTCTATAATATCGCAATTAAACTTACAAATAATTCCATGGTGAGTTCATTATTACGTTAGTTATTATGGTTTATTTAATTTTAGAATTAACCCTTCGCAGAATTATCATTAGGTTTGACCAACTGTATCAGATATGATATCTTCAATCTCAAATTTTACTGTGTTAATTTTATAATGGTAAGAGTTAGGATTTATTAAAACATTGTTTAAAAGTAATATATGGTTATGTTAGGACAAGTCATCGTCAAAACACATATTGTCTCACCAGAAGGCTCGAGACTCATTTCACGTTAAAAGGGGTTAAGTGACGTTTCATTTCTCTCCTCGAAATATATAGGGGGTTATATAGGACAGCAGTGCAATTTAAAGTAAATTACAAAGATCTATGGATTAATCACCAGCACATAAAAGATTGCTAGTTGACTCCATAACAGTTTATTTCCATGTGTAAAAACTCTAGAACCTTTTTCTAATAGTAAAAACGGATATCCCAAAGACCAACGCTAAACTTTTTATTCCTGATTTATATATCTGTTTCAACCGAGACAATACATTTATAACTACAAATATCTTAACAATTAAATGCAAGGTAACATAACGGAATGCTCTGTCAAGTGAACGCTCCAATTAATTTGCAGTTGAAGTGTACTTATTATTTCGTCCATTAAGATCCCCAGCCCATTAAAGGTTAGTAACATCGGGTGGGTTGTAAAATACAAAGAAAATGTCACATCATGAAATAAATGCGTTTGTTTCAACATTGATTTAGTGCATGATAATTATATAATTAACTACCGATTTTTAATTTAATTTAATTTCATTATCACTTACTTCAGTTGTACATACATAATTATATAAATTGATAAAACAAACTACATTTTTCCAGTGGCTTAATACGTAAGAATTTAATAGGTCCCATGCAGTCTCCGCACTGGTCGAGAGTACGATGCCGCGATGCAGACATAAATCTGTACAGTTACAAGTGACGATCTTATCAAAACAATTAAACATGACTACTGTAATACTTCCCGCTTCGATTCGCGAAACTATATCTGGACAGCATTAGAATTGTGTATTTTCAAAAGCAAGATATACTTTCATACAAACTTTCATTTGTAATTTTACCATTCAGTTCCAATGCGCGTTCCAGTTTACGCGTTATATAATCAAACAATTAAAATCCTATGAATTGTTAAATGTTATGAATAGTAATTGATTCAAGTTTGACGACATTTTAATACTTTTGATGTATGAAGTCAGACCGTACAATGTTATAATATTAATCAATTATCGCGACTGTATCATATAATTTCCTTTTACCTCAGCAAGTTTTAATATATTTACAAATACAAGTATTAACATTATTCATTGTGAATACACAAGAGATTAGCAACTAATTAAAATGCGTGTAGAATTGTTCACAAATTAAACCTGTCCCATCACCATTACTTACTAAATACTTACTAACCATACCTGTCCCACTGCTAGACTTGGGTTCCCTCTCACAATGAGTGGGCTTAAGGCCATATTCCACTAAGGTGGACACGTGCCGGTCTGTTTATTACGTGAAAAATCTTTTAACATAAATTTTAACCATGTCCTTAATTTTTGTTTTATTAATTTCACTAAAGCTTTCCAACGCTTGGTAAACAAAATTATATATAAAAAACATATGTCAAAAAAACAATCGGGTGCCCGTACTTATAGATGGTCACGACGTTCATAATAATTAGGACATATTGTCATTACATTGAAAATTAAATATTGGAAATTATACTGTAATGTAAAATTACATAAACATTATTACAAAATAACAGAATTACAATTAAAAATGTCACCAATTTTAACCGAATATTTCACCAAACAAATCTATTTTGTACCGGAAAAGTATATTAACATATTTATGTAGATATTAATCTTGTACTAAAAGCGCGTGGGTTATTGTTTCCATTATCGTCTCTATGTATTTAGCATTAGTAGAGCAGAGGACAGGTTGTAAAATATAACGGTAATATCCACTCTAACACCCTATAATGATATCTGATGCCATAAAACGGATACTTTGATATAATTACCTAATACTCATTTACTGTTCAACTTCTACATAGATTACAATATTGATATTAAAGCCTCAAAGTGACTTTCTTCTGTTAATAACTGGGAACCGAGGAAATGGACCGGCTGATGTTAAGTTATTACGGCTCATGAACGGCAATAACATTAAAAACATTACAATGAGTTGCCGATGGAGAAACCCGCTTATTATGGAATTAATAACCATTTATTAGCTTAGGGTCTAAAATAGATTAGGTTAAAGTAGCGCCTAAATCAACCTCTCCTGCTGCAGTGGAACCTGCTGAACTACGGACGAGGCAACAGCTTCAATATGTTTGTTTTGAAGATTATTAAACTCTCTGTCATCATTACAATAATAATTGTCCCACGGGCGGGCTCGGGTTTCCTTTCACAATATCTATTATCCAGTTTAATACTAGTTTTTATACACGCTAGTATGATTTTTATCTGCCTGTATATTTACTATCCTCCCTCTAAAGGCATCTATGAGATTTACTAATAAGTTTTTCGCCGTTTTTTCTTAGCCAACATCCTTGAGCTTGTGGGTGTGTGATAGGTAACGGTGATCACTCACGATCGTGACACGTCTACTGGGTTGGTGACTTACTATAAAAAACTACAGTCCAACTTTCGCATAATAAATGTAAAAATATACCAAATATATATATGTATGTATTCTGTTGTCTGTTTCATATAGAAATCTGTACAACTGGATGCCACTTTACATCTTCACAATTCCCTACATCCGATAAAAAATGAACCTCTAAGGTTCATTGCGTATGTTTTTTATGTGTTCGTTTTTAAAGAGTTACTTAGGTAATTAATAAAATCTACTCGCGGACTCATGTGCAAAAAAGTATAATTTCAAATGCATAGCTACTAAGCAAAAGCAAAAAAACTATCTTCCCTTATCTAAGAAACTACTGAACCTAAAATTTTCACCCATTGTTTAAACAGACACTACGCAAAAATTGTAACACTAATAATATACTTTTACAGAAAATGTAAAATATTTTTATAGTATGAAATCTTTTTTCACGCGTTTCCGATTCGAACGTGACCGGATGTTCTAATTACATATTACTATACGATTTTAATGAACTCATCATTTCATCACTTTTCTCCCTTAGGACTTCTATAATTAGACACCCGGAAAAAATAAGATCTAAACGAAATTTCAAGTTCTGCAAATAAGCACCCGGACAAAATAATATTTAATCACAATTTAAAGGTCTGTAAGAATATTTTTCATATTCAAGCGATTGTTCTATATAAAGGACAAAGTCAATATATAAACAGTAATTGAAAATTATGTAGCTATTGCTTGCAAAAGTCTGCTATTAAAACTTATTCCGCAATAGCATATTGGAATGGCAGGAGAGAAATTAATTGTCTCACAGATAGTCGCTGAACTGGCGCCACTTACGTAACACTTTTAAAATTGTGGGCGTTCTACTCCACAGAACATTGCGGACTGACAATGTACCGCAATATAATATTTTATAGCACAAACATCTCTTAAATTTTTCTCAATGTTTTAAAAATCCATCCTATCGTTCACTTACTATTTATTTATATAAGTCATCTCATTTATATAATCATATCAAAAAATATTATATATAGCCTTTGGGTCTGTCTGGCTGCAGCTGTAACAAATGAACATTTATTTAACGCACAGAACTACGAGTAGAAAAACCCATTCCTGAAGGCCTGTAAGGCGTACGATTTCTGAAACGAAGCAAACACGACTTTACTAATCTGTAAATAATTTTAAGCTTAAGCTTCACTGATGTGACGACACATGCTAAAATGTACATACATTTTAGTGTGAGACAAGTACCTACTGAAATGTATGTCGTAGGTACATAAATACAGGTGCATCAGACAGCTAAGCGGTGACCGTGATGATAGACCATGAATGTAGAAATAGGTGCATACCCTTATCATGTAAGAATCTTATCTACATTTTAATTATTAACATACTAACGGCCTGACACGACTTCATTCGAATTCAACAATTAATTAAACACTTGTGTCCTATGTCCATCCGGAATAACGTTTATAAATTACTAAGAACATAAAGTCATTGTTAGATTCCCTTCATATTTTTTATAGACCTACTAAACAATGATAATTACAACCTAAAAAAATGCACATAAATAATATGTTCAATTGATATGTCAATAGATTAAGACCTACAAGTACATCTATCTATGCCTATTGTGAAACCTCACGTTTCTGATTCCACCTGTAATCCTTTTGTTATCTGAACTGTAGATCGATCTATTATTTGTGTAGCGTTTTCCCTGTCGATAGAGTGTTGTGATATTTACGGAACGGAAAATGGTAGAATGAAAACTTGAAGCGCGGTTAATCGGCTTACTATCGAACATTTGCGACGCTTCTATTAATGTAATTACTGGCTTTTGTCATTTATTTTCTAACTTTTATTTTCTCCGTGTAATATCTTTCACAATATTTATATATCGGAAAAATGATAAAGTGAAATTTTAATTTCAAAATTGCAAGTAACAATATTTTCGTTAATTTTTTGACGCATTTTTTTGGTTTTCTTATTAATTTCCTACGTAGAATCATCCTCATTGACGGTCTCCTATGATAGTCCCAATAAATTAAATGAAAAATAGAACATCCAAAGTATTTTTGGAACTGAAGAAAAGGAAGACTAGGATTATAAATCCCACTTAGATAATTGTAATACTGCATGAAAAATAAAATAATATAGTGATTTTGAAAGACAACATTTTTATTTCAACTACCATATTATAATGCCCTACAGATTCTTACTATGGGAAGTATCTGCTTATATAGAAGTGTTCTATGTGTTATAGATAAGGAGCATTGAATAAAATAAAATTAAGCTAGTTACTATATTATTTATGACTATTTCTATAGTTATTGAGTATTTGCTTATAAAATTGTTTTTGTATCGATTGTATTTAGATTAATTTAATTAATCAGTTTAATTAGATAAAAGTAATTACATTAACATTAAATTTCAAATATTGACTGGATCGAGCCTGTAGATCGCAATACGGATGTTGTGATATGAAAGGTAATTACAGTAAAGAATTAGGCACCCTGTAATCTTAATTGTAAGATGTGTAAATAAATAAATATAATAAAAAATGGGAAATTGAAAAATATAAATGTATACTTGTACAGGCTGCACAATACCTATTATAGAACCTGTCATTAAGTCCTTGTTGATAAACGTGACTCATAAAAAATGTAAATAATTATAGGCATAAATTTTAATATATAGATAATATAAAAGCAATAAAAAATGAACTAATATTTGTAGGAAACCATTACAACGAAATTAACATTTTAATTTTTTTATTACATAAAAATTATTATTTCGCTTAAATAGCTAGTTTTCTTCATTTAGTCAGTTGTCGTTAAGTATGTTAAAATATTTGAAGCAACTTACTTTTCATCTCCGGTTCCTTGCTTATGTTGCTTATGTTCCTTGCTAGATGCTTTAAAATTCCATTTTCTCACCCCATAAATCTTGAATGTAGTTTTGTCTTACTACTAGTTATGCAAAATAAACATAAATTTACTTTGCTACGGTGTAGTAATCTTTAATTTGAATGGAAATTAGGCCCTACATCAATGCTGAATAGATCAATATGAAGACTTTGCCGAGAATATAGATTTAATATGAAATAAAAAAGTCCCCGGCTTCAGAACTTGTTGATAGCCGTTTCGACCGTTTTATATTTTTCACCGGCGTCGGCAGGTGCGTCTGACTATGATTTATATCCAGCGGAACATTCCACTGAACTCGGTGAAATTGTTTTACTCTATCCTGATGAAATTAAAAGCTTCTAGACGTTTCGTAGGTTCACGAGCTTAAATAAGTTATTGTGATTAGTTTAGATAGCATTTATCTGGTTTTTACCGGACTTAAAAAGTGAGAAGGTTATCAATTCGTTGGTTTTTTTTAATGTTTGTGACCTCAGAACTCCTTCGTTTATTAGCCGATTTGGAAAATTTCTTCTTTGTTTGAGAGAGCTTACTTCCCGTTTGGTCCCACTTAAATTTGAAGAAACAACACTACCCTAAGGGTAAGAGAGATGAAACCAAAAAATTCACCGTCTTCAAATTAAAATCGGTTTTTTTTGTTCAAATATTTACACGCAAACAACTGCTTATACAATTTGTGATGATTTCACTTGAAATAAAAGTTTCCTAGTCAATATATGGTATATCGGATAGGTTAACACTTCGATGATTAGTCGTAGTGCAAAAACCATATTTAATAGCCACAATCATTGTAAGATTTTCATAAAAATACATAGTAGAGAGCTTCCCATATAAACGCGCCTTCCAGTTTGAACGGATACATTTTCAATTTAACATTTCCGTCGTGGCATGAAGAGAGCAAGTATTGAAGGTGGGGAAGGATTAGTCTGAGCTGAAGTGTACACACGCAACAGGAGTTTGAATGTTTGCATAATGACTGGGAAATGCGGTAAAATATATATGTACCTTGTATTTATTTCTATTATAATTCAAGTTATTGACTAGGTAGTAAGCGACAATCTAATAGATTGTTATTCTCCCACAGAAGCATATTAGTTCGAATGTTGCACGCATCTCTAATTTTCCTAAGTTATACGTGTATTAGAAAATAATTATTTCGCTTTAGTGAAGGAAACCATAGCAACGAATCGTGTGCGAAATCTGTTAATGAAGGTCTACGACCTTTGCCACTCTCATTGTAAGATTACCCCGAATAATCTGAGGGTTACGGATTGTGATAATGATATAAATTTTGTAATTCTTAACCCTCTTATTGCAAGTGAAGACCTAAGCCCAACAGAAAGACAAAACTTTGTGATGTGACCATCTCTAGAATCTCTTGTATTATTGCATTATTTGGTAACGATTATGAACAAATACTTTAAACAAAGGAACACTTCCGCGTTCTCTACAATAGATTAACCTTTACACATGTAGATTTATGGGATTTTTTGCAGAATGGAATGAAATAGAAAGCTTGAGAAAGAATACGATAGGTTTTAACTTTAATTTAATCTAGTTTACAATAGTAACATTTGGGCTGTAAAGGGATCCATCCATCTTTGAATCCAAGACAACCTTCCCTGCTCGTGGTGCCCCCTGCTAAACAACGAACGGAATACTGTCACTCCTATTGGAAGTCGCTGGGCTTTGTACCATCCAGTTTAATTACGACGGTATTTGTATGAGTGTAGGGTATTTTTCCCGCCTGGCTAACTACCATCCTCCTTAAACCCGCCGTAAAATATTTCATTCGTATTTCGATCGCAGTGTCGGAGAGCCAGTAGGAATGCGGGTCAACCGCTTCATTTTCGATCGTCAAAGCGTCCGTGATGTCTTAGGTGTTACTTACGTTCTTTGGCGGTAGCAACAACGAGTGTATACTCGTTTGTCGACTTGTTACATGACAATGTATGTTGGCAAAATAACGCCTGATCGAATATGAGCAATACGGAAAATGGTGAAACGACGATGTGCGAGGATTTTTCAACTATTAATTAAAAATATGTAGTATAAAGACGGAGTGGGTGTTTTGTTTACCTCCCTCAATCCTACATACATAATATTGTTTATATCAATGGATAGGATTTAATCCCCGACTTGTTCGAAGAGTACTCCTGCTATCATCGGTAAGAAAGGATTACTCCAAGTTGAGAGGCGTTCAACAGGAGGATTTGCGCAGTAGATTCTAGGTTTGCATATCTATATGGAAACTATGTACGGCGGTTGAATCGAATCCCAGATTACGTAAAAAAGAAATAGTAGGTAGGTATTTGATATTTAATTGCTAAACACATATAAACAAAGTTTTTAAAAAGTTTGACGCTGACGGTTCTTTGTTTGCCAACCGAAAACGAAGGATAAATGCTTGTTGTCTGGTTTTAGGTTTTAGTGATGACTTATGTGTAGGTATACGAACACACACCCACAACAAAGGGATCCTCGTCTTAGTTGAGTTCGTAAACGTTAGTGTATAATAAAACTGCAATATCGAATATTTTTTTGGAAATTTCAATTTATACTGTCTTACTAAACAAAACCATTTATTTTTTAATTTTCGGCTGTCTATCAGTATCTTATAACAATAAAACTACTAAACAAATTTAGATGATTCTTTGTGTATCTGGAACTTATGTTATGGGTTATAATCTAAGATACTTATCATGCCGGAAAATGTTTGTATTAACGAAGTTTTCTAAAGCGAAGCAAGAGTTTGTAACCAATGTAGTGTTTTATATTATATGAATTTATTATGTAAAAAGAAAAAGATTAAGAAATTCTTTATGAAATGAAAGTTCAGTGTGAGGTCATTGAGTTCAATCACACTTCTATCTTACACAATGTAATAAGTACCAGAGAGTAACATGAAGACGCCAAACTCAATATATTCATAGCTTAGTATATACTTTTTAGTAACAAGTCTAGACTCTGCTTTATTTACACACTTTACTTCACCCTACACGACTTTTGCTTTACTGTGTTATTTTCTGAATTTTCCACTCTCCACCATATCATTATCAAAATGTAAGACAGAGAGGAAAACGATGCCGATTTTGAAACAGCTTAACATTTATTCCTATCATGAGCTTTGCGGTTTCACCTATACGTCTAGACTTTATTTATATAACCTGCAATTTGTCTCTTTTACATGACAATCCGCTTTGAAACCCGTCCGCATGCAAGAGTGGTTGCATATAAAGCTTACTATGAGTGTAAAATGTTATCGAAGAATGGAGTTTTATAATGCTCGTGTATTTTCTTTGTATTACCTACTTTGAATTACTCAGAATATAATGAAATTTCAAAAATATAGCCAAAGACAATCCATTGTCAGCCACAGGAAATTAATACAATGATAAATAAAATTTGAGTGTATGTCTGTAACTTCAAAATAAAAATCAAAAATGAATAGATTATTCTATTTATTAAATATTTAAATTTATGTAAATTTGTTTGTGTTTTGGTTTTATGTGAAATTTTTAAATATCATAATGAGTTTTTTCACTTAGAGCGTAGACTACGGTTTTATCTCGAGAAGGTTTGAAGTTAAGTACTTAAAGCGGTCCTATTTAAAACGACTATGTGGCTTACAATAAAATACGTATTACCATAGCTTCAATTTTAGTGGTATAGAAAGGTTTCGCGTACGAGACCATCAGGAACTATCGGATTGCATGGCAATTAACCAATATTGATGGGAGTTTAGCTAGTATTATGTCAAAATATAGGAGAATTATTCCTTGTTATATATCCGTCAAGGTCGCGTTGTATTTTTCATAGTCTAAATTACCTTTCCTAGTAATTAGCACAAACTACATCGTTAATTACGGCTCTTATTCTACGGTTGTATTATTTACTTGATTAAGCTGCAGTTCTTACCTCACTGTTGATGGTACACGGGAAGGTACTTATTTAAATACTCGGTAAGCGATTGTTTCTCGCGAAGCGAAGTAAGGCCAGGGTAGTAGTATTTAAATTAATTATATTTAGTTAAGAATGTCAGTTTATATCTATACTACTTAAATTGTATTGTCATATTTTGTGATAAATATGCGTTTTATGACTCACTGACCAAATATCTATCATTTTCAAAATTTTTGTTTGTCTTTCTGTAACTCAAAAACGTCTTGATCGAACTGGATTAAAATTCGTATATAGGAAGAACATATTTGTGATTGCGCAAATAATTAGCTATATGTTCTATATTACTATAAAAATCTGTAGGTTCTTTCTGTACATTTAATATTATTATCATACTATAAATTCTTCTGGATATATTAATTATTTGTCTTGTTACTCAGGATATCGCTTCTCGGCTTATTATATTCATTAAGCTTGACGTAAGTTATATTACTTTTCTTTAAAATGTTTATCCGATTTAATTTATTCCTGTCTAATATTTTTTTTTTGTTTTCCCATCCCACATCCCACATGCAATGTGGTTTTATGGGAATTGTGTTTAATTCGATGATTACGTCTCCCCTTTCGAGTTGCGCGTTTTTAACCACACCAGCCTGGAAATAATAACTGTCGAGGCTAAGCAGGAATAATTCAAAAACTTCATGACTTTTTGTTTTTCTTCGTAATTTTATAATTTGGTTACATCTTTATATCGTCTTCAAAAGATTCAGCATTATTTTATGGGGCTCGGAGTTCGTTTTTACAATAATAAGTTTCCAATGTTGATACGTGAGTTACCTATTGGAAATTTTAAGCGACGCATTAAGCACAGCTTATAGGTTTACCTTTCGTTTAGAATATAATGGTATAGATGAATATATTAATGACAAGAACGCCTGGAAATAATAGCCTCAAAACCAGTTCCGTGCAGGTTCAAACTTACTTTGTAATTGCCATGTATAGTTTTAAATGATGTGCTGAGGAGTTTCTTTCGCCATTTCTTTTTCTCAATGTTAAAAGACCTTTTCGAAACAGTAGTAGAAACAAAAAATGATGTGCATAAATGTATTTACAGAATACCTAAATTATTAATTGATTTTGAATTTGAATTTAATTATTTAGTTCAATATTTATGAAAAAATAATAAATGAGCTAAATAAAACAATAAATAAATTTTTCTATTACGTCATTCGCATCATGTCCAACAATACAAGGGAATATTTTTATAACTTTAGAATATAAAATAACAAGTCAGGCGAAGTGGTAAATTTAAAATGTATTATTTAAAAATATTTAAATGTCTCAAAAATAAATAATATAATTTGGTAATCAACAAACTCACGTGGGGTATGTTCGTTTTGATTTTTCTGTAAACAATCAGTATGTTATGAGGGAAAATTTAATGTTTGGAAAAATTTCGACGCCCAGAGGGCTTTCTTTTTATGCTCTTTTTTATTTTAATAGCTGACAAACGAGCAGACGAGTCACCTGATAGTAAGTGGTCACCGTTGCCCATGGACATCAACAAGATTAAAGTTACCACTGACGCATTGTCGGCCAGGAAATGAAAAAAAGGTAAGAAAGAAAATACTGGCTCTCAAGCTCCCAGCCGGAACACGACGAGTCGTTTGGCGGCTGATTCAAGCAAGAGGGTGGTATTTAGCCAGGCAGGCTTCACGGAAAGGTAATAAATACCAGTAATAATATTAATGACTTAATAATAATACTGATAATATAATCCTCTCGCGAAGCCCTACAACAAAGCAGGCTGGCTTCTGTCGCCTCATACGACACCTTGTTCTGCCAGCATAGGATTGGGGGTAGTATTCTAAGCCGCCCCAATACGGCCAGTAATATAGACAAACAGACCCACGCATCGGTATCCTAAACGGGATCCGTTTTGTCAACGATAAACAGAACCCTAAAATTCTGCTCTAGGTTTAAATACCGACAAGCGACTTCAACTAAACTACACAAACTTCATCTACTTGATAAATTTGCAAAATATTTTGCAATTAAGCTGCGCAAAGGATCTCCAATGGGAAAACAAACAGCTTCAGTCCGGAAAAGACGTTAATTCGTTATCTAATTAGATAGATTGCCAACGCTTGTACTTTTGACGTTATAGTAAATAATGATCAGTAGGTTAATGTTAAAATGTATAGATATATAATGTTTTTTTTTATATTTTTAGACGATATCTAACCATGCCATTTCTGTCTAGCTATAATTATTACGTCAACAACTACTAGTCTGGTCTTCGTCTCATGAGCAATCAACCAGCACAGCCATGGTAGTATTATTTATAATCAAGTAAATTTGAATATATATTTTAATGATATATAAATAGTTGGTATAGTATATGTGTAAGATGCAGCATAATTTTACGGGGCTTGATGTACAATAGAGTCCCAAACTTCACACCCATTCTTTCTTACCTTATTCTCATTTCCCGGCCGACAACGCATCAGTGATACCTTTGGTCTTATCGATGTCCATGGGCAACGGTACCACTTATCATCAGGTGGCTCTTTTGCTCGTTTGTCGGCTTTTAACATAAAAAATAAATAAAAAATTAACGTGACTTGCCTTTCGAAATGTTCAAGGAATAACTCAAACACAACCCGTAAGCAAGAGTTACAATAGTACCTATGACTGACAGCATAAGATGGAAAAAACATATTTTTTTAATCAATATGTTTTATTTTAAAAACATGTGCAAAATAATTGCTTCCGGCATTTCTTCTCCTCCATGTTGAAGCATCTCTCCGAAAAGTAAGTAGAAGCGAAAAATTTACGTGCTTAAATGTAAGTATAAATTAAGTATAATACTACTATATATAAATATAAAAATTTTAGATATGAACATCATATTACTCATTATTACCAATAATAACAACAATATACACACAAAAGTATATTTTCAGTTACCAGAGTTTATTTAAGTTATCCGTTGTATACGACATTGTCTTAATTGTGCTAGGTTTTTAATTTATCAATGAGTATCACAAACTAACCCGTTTTATTTCTCATATGATCTCTGTATGCGCAGCATTAAGTTGCAGCTAACATCTGACTTGCAAACAGATAATATTCGAGAGGAAGCTTTTAGCGCATGTAGACCTCATAAGTATGCAATTTAAATAAGACTCCGAATGTTCTCTTAATCAACATATTTTCCTTAACATATTACTTATCCTGTTACTTTATTCGATATATTCGATGTTTTCCATAAGTACAGACTATAAACAAAGCATGGCCGCTATCAAATATCATCAACTAGCCTAGTGGAACCTAGCTTAGCTGTTAACTTATCTGAATATCTTAAAAAAATACAATTATTTGCAAAGAAATAGAGAACATTTCCAAAATAGAGAGGTGTTGATATGTTAATTACTTGCCGAAGACCACATTGCAACAATAAAACGATGTACGAAGTATCGTCCACTGTCCACACGAGTGAAGTATCCTAAAAATATCTTGAACGGATAAAACTGCGTTTTGCATACTAATTTGTGTCTGTCGATGTAGTTACCGTTGTTGCGTGGTTGTGAGTTCTCCTTATGGTTATGGTTGATAATGAACTGCAATGAAATATTATCACCGGTAAACACACAAATCTGCATTCTATATTACAAATAAACTAAACATAAAATAAACAGAATAGTTAAATTTTTTAATATTGTTATACCAAAAATCAGAAATCATTTTCCACGCCGTTTTGCATCTTCAAATAGATATTGCTGAGTCCCGCACTTACTGGAAAGCGAAAGGAAATCTGTTTACTGCGAAGGCAAAGCATGGGGTAAGAAAGGAAATGATATTCTGAATACATTATCTAGCTAATTTCCCGACCAACGCAAATTCTATTTTAGCACGATTTCGCAAGTTTGTTGTGAAAATATACGAAAATTTATTTAAAATTGTTAGATCGCTCATTGGATTATATGTATAAGCTAGTTCACAAAATTGCACGAAACCAACGAAGTGTGACTTTAGCCACGTCTTTATTCTTTTGTTATGTTAACGATCGGTAAACAAGAAGATGAAGTCGTGATGGTAGACGGTCACCACCGTTTATGTAAAACCAAGAGCGTTTGCCGGCCGAAAATTAATTAAACGCTCACACATGAATTTACCCCTCTACACTACGATTCTTAGTGTTGATATTGGCATGGATATACACAAATAAAATATCAGACGAGACGAGAATAAATATTTATATATACCAAAAATAAAATTCTAATAGATAGATTTCTGTACATGCGAAAAAATATTATTAGGGGCATTTATTAAAGCAATAGAAACCAAAACAATAGTTGTTAGAATTTTTGTCTGTTTGTCTGTGCGTTTGTTCCCGCTAATCTCAGGAACGGCTTAACCGATTTTGTTCTGGTTTTCACTGATATATTGTAGTCAGCGTCACTTAAAACTTAAAGTTTGTTTCATTGCAATCCGTTCATAAATAAAAAAGTTATGAATTAATATATGTATTTCTAATTAACAGATCAAGAAAAACCCAGAAAAATGCACATGCTATCTTGAAGCGTAAGGTAGTTTTTCCGAAGCGAAGCGAGGGTATTTGCTAGTCTGTTATAAAAACGTTTGTCTGTGTCGGAAATCGAACCCCTCGCTCGACAGAGTCACTATCAACTGGGATAGAGAGAGGGATGTCTATAAGCAGCGGCAGCAGAAGGAAAGAAGAAGAGAATGAATATAATTGCAACCAAGATTACAAACTGTGATAGAGTGTAAAAAATTAAATATAATTCTAGTAAGTTGATAGCCAGATAACAAGACCTGACATTCAAATGAAGGAATCTGGTGATATTAGTTCATTAACATTTAAACTCAAAGTTGAAGACCCTGCGCCATTAGTCTCGTGACTTAAATTCCTTTTTTCAATATATATATACATATATATATAATTTTACTTGTATTCATATTAATTATAATTATTTAATAAATGTACAATTTTTTTATTAATTGTGACATGAAACATAGTAAAATTTTAAATTAAATCATAAATTTTCTGCACCATCTATGATTGCATAGAAAAACTAAGTGGTGAACATTATTACGACGTTACAAGACCGTTGGATGTAAGAAACATCGAGGTCATTGTGTCACATATACAAACCCAAATGGTTTGTTTAGTAACAAATAAATATGAAATAATAATAAAAAATTGACCTAACTAGGAATTGACATTTTTTTTTTATATTACTTGTATAATTTTTATTAATCACATTCTATTTAAATGATAACTCAACGAAAAATTATCTAAAACAATAAAAATTTAATATTAAAAAATTTGTTTTCAAAGTATAATTTCGACTTTATCTAAAAAGCGTCGCCATAGAATAGTTTGTATTTACAGACCCTTGAGATAACAATGGAATGTCGATGATACCTGTCAACTACAACGAGATAAGTTCGTCTTTGATTGTAATTGACGTTTAACTGAGGCAAACAAATCAATGACTTTCGAATAACTTTTGGTCCCTAGATAAAATACTGAGTAAATTCAGAGTCAACTCTATGTCAGCGTAGATGAGATGTTTTCGTTTCACTTTGATCTTAATAATTATTAATTATTGTTGTACGTGAAAACTTGTGATAAGCTTTCCCGGTCTATTTATGTATGATTAATTTCTTAGATAGTTGTAGATTTTTTCAAAGATATAAACAATAAAATAAATAATTAATAGGTTTTTGTATATGTTTAGCAATTTTCAAATTAAGCTCTATATTTTTACATGAAAACCGAAAAATATTTTATTTAGTTGTTATTAATTTTATAAGACATTTTGAATTATGTAAGGTATTTGAAACATGTTGTTTTATACAAGCAATTTAAATTTTTATCAAGTTCTACTTAAGAAAACAATCCTGTCGTTAATTTGAAAGACTGAAGAAATTGCAGAAAATACAAATTCTAGTTCAGTCGATCTTTTGATTCTTGGTTATCTTTTGATTTTTCTTCATTGTTTGATGTTTATTGTCTACTGAGAAGACGAAACTCAAGATCCCAATGCCGAAATATTTACGTGACATTTAAATTTAAATTAAAAATTTAGGTATTGAGTCCACTAATGCACTCTCTTGTTTCTTTCTTTGACTTTTATTTAGAACAAGGACCTTATTATTAAGGAGAAATGGTGAAGGAATCTTCTCAGCACATTTTTTAAAGCAATATATAACAATAATATAGTAAACTTCTAATCTGTGCCAACCGGTTACTATGCTTTTATTTCCATGTGTCCTCGTTTTGAAGTATTTGTCTGTACTATGATAAATGTCCTTTACCTAGGACTGTGCTTTCAAGTGTCGCTTGAAAATTCCAATAGGGAAATCAAGTATCAATCTTGGGATATCATGAAAATAAATATAAATACGTAAAAGACATAAAGACGTAACCAAATTATGCATCACAATACAAATTTTCAGGATATTTCAAGTATCATGGTTGGGATTCGAGAATACAACTAAAATGTCCAAATAGTCAAGTTACACCAAACATAATAGCTTAACGAAACGACTAACAATATTTCCATGAGATGTCTATGGTTAAAATTCAATTTGATTCATGCATTTAAGTGTTTTATAAATACACTTATGCACGTAAATTTCTGTTTCTATTACCGATTCAAAAAGGTGCAAAAGAAACTCCTCAGCACATCTTTTAAAATAACATAATTATGACAATTACAAATCAAGTTTAAACCTGCGCGTTTCAGCACTGTTATGTTCAAGCGTCTTAGTAATTAATATATTCTTCTATACAGTAATATAATACACCTACAACCTGTGCTTTAACGCGTCACTTAAAAATTCCAGAAGGTAAATCACGTATTAGCTTTAGAACCTTATGGTAAAAACGTTACATTAAGTTAAACAATGTACATTACTTAAATAACAATTATACTATCCAGGCGTATAACAAAAAATTAGAAAGATAAAGTTAAAAGAAAGTTAGAAGTACGTAAAAATAAGGAAATAATAACCACTGTACTTAATTAAGCACTTTTTAAAAGTTTCGATATCATAAGCTAACATTTAATTTTTACGTATAAATAAATCACTACAGATTTTGCGTATTTCACTACAGATTTTGAATATTTAGGTACTTGAACAGATATAATTACTCACCCTTCCAATGTAAGCTTTTCCACACGTTAAAATGTGTGCAAATGTACAACATGAAATCGTTACAAATACGGTAGGTATCGTATTTGTTATACCTAGGGTATATGCATACATACAACACAGTTCAAACATCAGGTACAGTGACATGCGACTAACATTTGTTTTAGGCCCTCAGGGGGATTTAACTGGCATTCGTATTTAGTTTCAATGCGCAATCCGGCCTGATAAAAGTTTTTGATATTCATTCCAACTGTAAACGATCAGACGTTATGTAATAAATACGATCAATATTACGATGACGGGACGAATGGTACTGACCTTCGATTTATTAAAGTGTAAATTGATACATTAATTGTAAACGAAGTGCAGTCGATTTAGTGTTACCAATGTTAGGGCACAAATCAGTGCTAAAAAATAAACAAGTTATTATATAAATTTTAAATGGCATGCACGTTGGCCATAGATACTAAATAGTCCTAATGTATATAGGATGTTAAAAACAATCTAGACGCAATGGACACTTTATTTATCTTTAAATATCTGTTCTAGCTGAATATAGAAGCCAGGAACCTTTAATCAACAGATCATTACTGTATTATACGGTTGTCCAAATTTTATTTAATACTTCTGTCAGTGTGGACTGAGATGCAAAGGTCCATTTATTTAGTTGGCACCGGTGTCAACCGCACCCTTCAAGTTAAACCGCACAGCTGCTTTATGGTGAATCAGTGTAATGGCGGTGGCTATGCCTCAGACTAATAGTACAAATGTTCTTCCATTTACCAAAGTACAAATATTTTATGAAAACTAATTTTCGATTCTGCTAGTATGCATTGCATAAATGTCAATCAATATTTTCGGGGTATTTTTGCCAATGGAAATAAGTAAAACTCTTTTTAAGAGCTCTTTCTGGAATCCCTTGCGTCCGTGAGACTACTTACAGAGACTTTTCGTTACTTTACTTTAAATATCATTAATTAAATACATGATACATATAGGTAATTACTAGAACATATACATTACTGGCTGTTTTCAGCCCACTATACTAGCAGTTAATTAAACTTTGGTAATAATAGTCTTTTACCAGTGTTAAGTTAATTATTGTGTCATTTTCCTCAATATAATTGGCTTGTATTTTCCTTAACCGTTTTAATCTGAGTGAAAGAAAAACCTATGTACTTTCACATGTTTAAGATTTTATAGTAAAATGAATGTATTGCTATATGTGTGTTATGCCTATTTATTACTGTGTACAACTTAGTCCTTCACCTTTTCATCTCAAAGAGCGCTTTAATTTTATGTATTTATGCCATGACCGGAACTTAAAATCCATTAAGAACCTGGCTCTTTCGATTCCTCCGAATATTACTTCTTTTTATGATGAATCATCAATCGGGTAAGCTACTAACTTATGGAATAGCCTACCTCTGAGTATTCGACGTTCCAAATCTCTTTCATGTTTCAAGCATCAGATTCGTTTACATCACTTATCATATAGATGTTTCTGAATTTTTGTTTCTCACCATCATCAAGTAGTACATTTAAACTCTACTCTCCCGTGGAAGAGACTTACGTTCTAAGCACTATGCTATCACTATAAAGTAATCAAAAAGCACAAGAAAGAAATACAAATTTACAAATCCATTTTGTTATAAATAATAATAATATATTTATACATTTTACTATCATAAGTATGTATACAATACGATGGCTAAAAGTCATTATGCTAAACTTGCCAGTTGGGGCGGCGGGAAAATTGGGAAGTTTGACACTGCATCTGTTCTCAATTTCCAGTAAGTTTGATACTTAACTATTCAGCGTGTTGACATGTTATACTGAATGGTGATGTTATATTCATAGATGCCGACGTCTGCAGCAATTCCTTCAATACCGAAAACGTTGAAGGAGCTTGCGACGTGCTCTGCTATTATGTTACGAGTTATTTTGTTAGCGTTTCTAGACAGCTCAAATATAAATAAATTTACCATTTGAAAGTTAAATTATTTCATATGGAAATAGGTACCAAGTGTATATGTATAATATTTAATTGTTGATCACGAACGATGCCGGATGGACAGTTAGATCATTATAAAAAAAAGCAGAAATAAGTATGAAGCAACGAAAAACTATATGTTTATCGTTGTTAATTCTAAGCATAGTGTATACTTCAAAAATGTTATGATATATAAAGTAGGCTTATGAGACCTACATTCGAATGCTTTTCTCTACTCTCTCAATAGGATGTACATATTTAAAATAAAATAAATATGTATATTTTTTTATTTTAATATAGAAAATTTAATAATTCGTAGTCATAATTACTTACACCAGAGATTTATACGTATGTATAATATATGTGTGTAGAGATACTTTTCATCCCTCAATATTGATTTTTTCCGGGCGGTATGAAAGCTTCACGTTATTTAAGAAATTAATAAATAATTTTAGACTTGCTATCTGAAATTATTGCAATACATAAATATGTTTCTAATTAAAATTTTATTTAAAACAGACACCTAAAAGAATAAAAATAAGAGAGATATATGTACTCTATCTTTAAAATATTTTTTAATGTGATTACCTTCAAAATATTACCTTTATTAGGCATGCAGTTATAAAAAAGTTTATAAGTCATATTAATAACGCATTAATTAACTCTTTTGGAAAAAATATGTTATCAGAATGACGACCTGCAAATATAAAAAATACTATAAATAAATCGATCAAGTCTAATATCTCTGTTATATCACTATTTAATAAGTACTACTGTAATTTTCTAGTGGTACTACTAACCTATTAATCCACTTCCCTCTGCTGGAAACATTAAATACGTTCAGAAACTCTCATTAATTATACCAACATCTTTCGATGTTGCAGCGCTACATTCCATCAACTCAAAGGTGATCGTGCTCAAAAGCTGCTCTAGTTAATTTTCCGTCAGCGGAATGGGTCCAACTAAATTTATTGTCTCCAGAGATAATATTTCGAGCGCCTGTTCAAAAGTGCATAGCAGAGGATCGTTCACTAGTCAACGCGTCGTGTGCAGTAACGAGCGGTTCTGCTATTCTTATCATGGAGGAAAAATGTTCTGCCAGCCTGACTTTCACTTGCCCTACATGTTAAGTTATTATTTGCTATATAATAAATTAATATGTTTTTAATTCATACAACTAGAAAAACCCATTTCTGAATCAATGCTGGCGCTATTTTACAAGTAAGTTGTAGGTTTTCTGATAACTGATGAAGAAAAATATAAATGACTATATAGTTCCATCCAAATCTATTCTAGTATTCTATAATAAACTCAGTGCAAAAGCAGGGAACGATAACGATTTTAAGTATCATGCATTACAGTTCCAACCTTGAAATCAAAATTCTAAGCACAATATTTTTAGTCTGAAATATGACTAACATTCTTAAAATGATCAAAGCGAAAGCGTGATCGCTTTCAAGCTTGTAATTTCCCTCGTGATTTGAATGTCGTTAACATCCATTCAAGTAAGAGACGGTTTTAAATTTCAACGCTTCTTTCTCAAATACGAGTACTGTATTTATTGACGACAGTAGATAGAATATTAGCCGTGATTGTATTCCGCTGACTTAAAAAGTTACATTGAATAATGTATTCAGAATTGATTTCTACAACTGACGTATTAGATATTATTAGATATCCGTTCCAATTTTTACATGGGTATGTTTCAAATAAAATTGCGAACTGTTTTTATATTATTATAGTTACTTAATTACAATTGCTGAAACTGCTTAACACTAATGACGTCATGGACAAGTTTTTATTCATGCCCGTACTTGAAACAGAACCTTCGATGAGTTTTTTTTGTAACTGATTTGGAGAAAACCTCCTTGGGAGTTTCTGGTCGTTTCTTCTTCTACGGCTACTTATGGTAGAGATTAGGGATGTTATCTAGCTCCGTAACCGTAACTGAAACTATCGGATATCCGAAATAAAAATATATCCGAAAACGTAACCGAGTCCGATAAAAACGTTTCGAATAATTTCGGATATGGGCAGAGTCTAAATGAAACACGTTATGCTAGGTTTTCCCCGGCCAAGCTGATACATTAGTCGCATCCTTTTCATTTTAGACAGTTTTTGTTATGTTATATTTAAGGCTATTGTTTTATTCTCTTATTATAATATCACATAATACCTAGATATATAGTCAAACCTTGTAAGTATATTATATTATTTTTCTAAGTTGTAAACCATCTAATATCCATAACCGAAATTATCCGAAACATTCGGATAATCCGAAATAATTTCATATCCGTAACCGTAACCGAAACCGATAAGATGATATTCATATATCCGCATCCTTACCCAGACCCGAAATGTCATATCCATAACAACCCTAGTAGGGATTTGTTAAAGCGATTGCTTATTTTAACTTTCGAAAAGAGTTTGTAAAAAACCCACTTCGAATAAATTTTTATTTCGTTTATTCATTCTACATACAATAAAAACTAGTCCTACAATAATGCATTATAATTTTGGTACATCGTACAATTAGAATTAAATTAGATTTTTTAGTAGTGTTAATACACAAGCAAATAATATATTCATTTCAAATAGATAGAACAAAACTACAATAAATTGGTCGTGCCTTCAAAATTCGAGCCCAGCTCCACCAATCGGAAGATCGTTTTTGTAACCAATTCTCATACGTTATCACAGTAGCAACCGAGTTACATATGTACGTACCTACTTATCATAATTATTTTTATAACAATGTACAGAAGGTTTTGTCAATCTTCAATGGCCGATACATTATATGCTGTTATATCAAATAGTTATATATAGTTATGTATCAAGATATTTCTCAATATTTATTGAAAAATAATTTGAACGAACAGAAGTATTCAGTGAATTCACACCGAATATCAAAGACGCTGCGATCAAAGTCGCTATTCTTGCGGAATTCCTCTGAAGTAACTCGAAGTAAGCTGCGCATTAAATTCCACGTGATAGTTATAAGCAGTAGGATAATATAAATGATATACTTAGAAATATGTCACTTATATAAAAAAAAAATATGTGTTTTATGAGTCGCCGTCCTTCGTTGAATCCAAGCAAACCACACCAAGTGCACCCTGGTGTCTAACGGACGAGGCTATGCCGCAGTTTTTCGTTTTAAAGTAATTGTGCTCTCTACCATTTAGCATGTTCCCAACAACCATACGATAGTGAGTGTCATTCCATTACTAGAAATAAGTTAAATGGCCAACATCTGACCAGGTAATCTAAAACTGCAATTAGCCCACCCGTTGTGTTAGTTGCCCAAAATGCAATGTAAGCTAGCGTTACGCATTACCCTAGTTTTCGATAGTAACAAAGTATTTAAAACATTTCTTTAACGTCGATCCAGCCAGCCGAAAGTTCGCCACAACTCGCGCCACGGAAACTATGCCCTATTCAACGAACATAACGTCCACAAGCAAATTCTTTTGTTCGTATCACTGAGACATGGTACGCTACAGTTTTCAGCATACCATATAGTCAGCATAGCACACCCGAATTATGCAGTGTGACTTTACATTGGACACAGGGATTTACTGTAAGACCCCTTACAATTGCTAGTCGACAGTGTACAATACATGTGTTTTAAACATGGCCCACTGTCACTTTCATATAATTCTATATTACTTGTTTTATAGTTATGTATAGAACCAGCAATCAATCGATCAATGAAGTATTATTCATTGACAATTATTGTAGGAGACAAATATTCGTACATATAATAAAATTCTAACTGATCGCTTTCTATACATAAATGATATATGAGAAAATCTTTTATTGGGGGCTTTTATTAACGCAATAGAACCCAATAAATAGTTGATAGAATTAATAAAAGCTTCATAAGTAAGTATTTTGTGCCGTATTGGGGCGGCCTAGAATACTCCCCCCGATCCCACGCTGGCAAAACAGGGTGTCGTAAGAGGTGACAGAAGCCAGCCTGCTTGGTTGTAGGGCTTCGCGGAAAGATTATATTATCAGTATTATTATTAAGTCATTGATATTATTACTGGTATTGTTATCTTTCCGTGAAGCCTGTCAAAGCCCGTGATGCTTGAGTCAGCCGCCAAACGATTCGTCGTGTTCCGGCTGGAGGCTTGAGGGCCAGTTCTATCTTTTTTACCTTCTCATTCCCTGGCCGACAACGCATCAGTGATATCATTGGTTTTACTGATGTCCATGGGCGACGGTGACCATTTACCATCAGGTGGCTCGTCTGCTCGTTTGTCGGCTAGTAACATGAAAAAGAAATCTAAACCTTTATATTCAACTACTCTATCTACTCGGTCAATCCGTAGAGCAATGTTTGACACTATCAGGCTCAGAGAGCCAGACAGACATTGTGAAACTAAGTACATTACTATGTACTTAGACTTACTAGTCTCAATAGGTGGATCATCCACTCCACAATCATCAATATACTTCTTCTTCTTCACATATCATCTCCATCAAGGAGGTCGGCGACCATTTGTCGATACGTCTTTCTATCAGCATTCATTTGTCTTATCTGTGCTTTTAACCGGCAGCCAATCCCTAATATTTTCAATCCATGAGATTATTCTTATACCTGGATCTCTACTTCCTTTAATTTTGCCTTCAATTATTAATTTTAATAAGTAGTATTTATTGTACCTGTATATATGTCCAAAATAGGCCGGTTTTCTTTTCTTAAAGGTTTTCACAATTTCCAAATGTTTATTCATTATTTGTAAAACTTTGACATTCAATATGCTACTTTTCCATTTAATTGTAAGCATTCTTCTTTAGATCCACATTTCAAAAGCTCTTAGTTTATCAATTGATTTCTTTTTCAAGGGCCAACTTTCGGAACCATACATTGAAAGAAATTAAACCATTCTCGACTGCAATTTTAAGCTAACTTTTCTGTTAGTCAATACTTTTATCATATTCTGAAAGGTGTTTCTAGCAATTTCAAATCTTATTCTAATTTCATAATCCGGTTCCCAGTCCTCATTTAACCAACAGCTGATATATTTGTACTTGTTAATTCTTTCTATAGAATCATTTCCCAAACGCAAAATTGTTTGTGATAATTTTAAGTCCATATTCCAAAAGTACCAGATTTAATTTTTAAAGCATAATTTGAAGGTCATTTAGGCTCTCCGCTAAAAAGATGGTATCATCTGCATAATGAATGTTCTGTATCAGTTTACTATTTACCCGATTGCCCAGGTCAAGAATTTCGTAAGCTTTTTTGAAAATAGTTTCCGAGTATACGTTAAATAGACAGGGTGAAAGGATTATAACCTTGTCTCACTCCCTTTTGTATTTTAACCTCTTTAGCCAATTTGTTATTAATTTTTATCGTTGTTTTTTTGCTTCCCATATAAATTCTTTATATATGTCATACTCTTTTTATATATTCCAATTGATTTTAAAATGTTTATTAATAGATCGTGTTTGACATTATCAAATGCTTTCTCAAAATCTATAAAACTATAAACATTAATTCTAACATCAATGCAACGCTGAACGAATACTTGGATCGCTACCAGAGCATCTCTAGTGCCCAACCCTACTTGAATCCAAACTGTGTCTCCACTATATATTCCTCATTTTTTTTGTAAATTCTGTTTTGAATAATTATCAAGAATATTTTCAAAAAATGGCTCATGATACTGATCATTTTATGTTCTTCGCAGTATTTAGCATTAGCTTTTTTTGGTAGTGCTGTAAATATTGACAAAAGCCAGTCGTTGGGAAGCACATTGTTCGAATTATAAAACTTGTTAAATAATGAAACCAATTTGTCCACATTACACTCATGTATTGATTTTAACACCTCTGTAACTATACTTATCGTAGAAAAATAAAAGGCTTGTTATGTTTATTCTAAACTAGTTTTGAAAAACCCTAATAACACTTCAACAAATATGAAAATATAATTAGAGTTAAAACTCATTAAAACAATGACGACATTTGGGCATAACAGCAGCTGAGCCATATCTCACTGAAGTGGGGTCTACGCACAGCTTCTATAAAGTGAGGGTCAGGTCGTAAATCTTGGAGCAGTCTAGCTACTTAATGAAATCCTTAAGAAGTAAATATTATATACTTATATATGTAAGTACGTGTATTCTATTGAAAATTCAGCACAAGAATGTAGGTAATATTAACGATAGGTTCTTTCAATATATTGTTTGTTCTGTTTGAATTAAATAAAAACCAATTTTACTTTTCTTGAAAGCAATGTTCCCTCAAATAAATATAACAGAAATTATAATATTTCGTGAACGCATATATACTAGGTATGCTTATTAATATTGTATATTATTGTACTTTTTACCTAGATATAATGTTATATGTAGACAAATTTAAATATAACGTAAATATAAACAGTTCTGTAGTGAAAACTTTAATTTTTTTTCTATAACTTTATAACTCAACATCTGGAGATAAATGTAAATAAGTTCAACACCAAAAGCACACAAAGATAGCTGTAACAAAATATAAACAAGTTTCTAAAACAGATTTGTGAACTAGTTTAAAAATTCACCGTAAGTCTCGTACCGAGATTGTTTACAAACAAGTAAGTCAAAAGTTCTCTTACTTTTCGCAGGATTGAAACAAGTTAGGGCATTTTCCATACAAATCGATAAAACTTAAATCTTGCCAACTGAAAGCTGCTACAATATGTATGTTATGGCCCTGTGTGTGAAACTCCAAACAGAAAATACATTTATTCTGAGCGGGATTCCAACGTATTTACAACTTACAAAAGAGTATCGTGCATGTTATCCAGTGATACTTATAAAACAAAGCCATAGATATACTGTAGCTCTTACGCCAGAGGTTACTGCCCCTAAACCGAATGAGACCCTTCTAATAACACCCCTAAATAGGAGGTCTATATGGTAGCTTAAATGCTGATACAATAATGCTAGCATTGAATACCCAACGACATTCATAATATATAATTATGTTTATTGTATCTTACGAACAACATTATTGGATATATAAATCAAATTACAGTATAATTAACGAGATTAATCGTAAAATTTTATTTTTTTCTTAGCTTGTTAAAGTAATCCAATCTTGCTTCGTTTTGGTTGCTTTTGTGTTCTTCGTCGAATCGTTAAAATATTAATATAATTCAATCATGTTTTAATAAAATATATTGAAAACTAAACATCATGAAAATGTTACAAAATTGCTTTATTATTTATATAACTATTCCTACATATATTTTAATGTTGGAGTTAATCAAAATTAAATAATTTTAGTATTAACTTGCGTTAGATAGATGCAATATTCAGACATACTGTACATTGCCTTCCTTTGGCAACAAAATGAGGTTCTACACATGGACACTTCTCCCCAGAGGGCGCCCTTGTAGTTTATTGACGATTACTTTCCACGTATATACAGTGGCGGGCACAGTGATGGGGGATGTTACTCGACAACACGCAAAACGCCACTCTTTTAATACGACTACGTTTTATAGCCAATTGTTGTCTTTAATAATACTTCAGAACCTAAAGTAAAAGCAATATCAAGTCAAATATTAACAACATAACGTGACCTAATACCTACTTCATACCTTGCTTGCCTCGTCATTGAGAAGGATTTAAACGTAATCCACTATAATACAAGACTGCCGATGGTTGGCAATTATGTTGATAAATGTCTGATGTTGTTATACTATCTGAAGGCCATAATGTAACTACTGCAATGGATTTATATTATCTCCGTAGCATTGAAGCACTTGAGATATTTAGATGTTTAAGTTGTTGTAGTTGTTTTAGTTCACAGGCTATATGAGTTTCTCAATGAAATAATTTTAACATAATAAACCTAAATAAATAATTTAACATAATTTAAACTATCCTTTATTGAATGTAACTGTAAATGTAATAAATAACTAAAGTTTATATTGAATTTGAGAACGTATATAGTTACTTGCATTATTATAACCTATCAGCTTGAATAAAAATATTTATTTCCTGTCACAGGGATCTAATAACTTTATTAACTACATATCATTTTTTATTCTAATTATAAAATTTTAATAAGGCTGACTCGATAAGTAAATTATAATTTTTAAAATAGATAGATGGGCTTTCTTATTCATATTTGTTCATATATATATATATATATATATATATATATTTATATCTATGTATAACCATATAAGGTAAACTAAGTATACTGAAAGGTTAATATGTAGGTTAATATCAAAATTAGTTATTATGTCAGAAAATTAATCTGTTTCCGCGCGTTCAGAGATCGAAGTTCCTATGAAGGTTCTATTGAGATGTTAGCAAATAATGTTTTAGATGTTTTTAATTGTGTATTTTAATTATTGCAGTAAATAAATATGCTTTTTTTATTTGAATAATACTTAAAACGAACACCGAAGAAAATAAAATGTATGAATAGAAACATGAAGCGCCTGACAAAAATGAATAACAATGCTTTGGTGCCGCTACAAATTGTAAACTTAACGATTATGTATCTCTAAGGAGGCGAGGGCGGTTACTAGTATTAGCATACAATTGTAATAAAACTGTATCCCAATATTCAGGCTCCTAAAAGAAAAAAAAATTGCGTTCGACTGCCCCGTAGACATAATCCTTTATATTACGAGGATCATAAGCCGTAGGGAATTTTTACTTACCTACCACAAGCGGTAGATATTTAATATATTTTCCGTGAATATATATGGCTTAGTGTGATGCTTATGTGGTTCATCAGGTATATTATAATTTAAACGTACATAATACGGAGTATTTCTAATCTGTTTATACTCAATAATTAGTATAACAATTTCATAATTCATTTCCAAAATCAAATGTTATTCATGTTCATAAAACCAATTAACTGTATGTAAAAATATTAAAAATTTATTAGGTATTCCTTTAATATACCCTTAAAACTGCATTCACTGAATTCATGTTATGACTAGCAAATACTCGTGACTTGAAACACTTCAATTAAAGTAATCTATAAAGTTTTTTGATCTATACAATAATAAACAAAGACAAAAAAATCAGTAGGTATCCTTTCCTCCTCAGTTTGTAAATCAACTTTCGTTCTTTTATTTTGTTTGATAGCTATTGACGAGCTTTACTGTTGTCAATAAAACAATTGGAAACAGAATTTTATTCAATAATTTTGGCTGAATTCCAACTACTAGATATACTATGTTATGTATACTATGTTTTCAGATATATTGATTATTATCGTCACTTACCGATTCTAAAATGTGTCATTCAGTGTAAAAATAGACCTCAAAAGTACATCACAAATTCAGATAATTAATATTACGGACAAGTATTTTATGACGTCACGGAACGTAAAATTTAGGAGTGAAATTGTTTGAAGGGACGGATTGATGGCGCTGAGTCAGGTATCCCTGAAAGATGAGCCGGTGAGCGATTTGCTGGCAATCTGAAACTTAAAGTAGATGTGTAAAGTACCTCTTCTAAGACTTCCGGGAATCTTTGTCTTTGCGATACACCTAAACGTCAACCAAAAAATAAATAACACAATGAAAACCACTGTACCATTACGCAACTTGCAAAACTCAAAGTTTTGATGTTCCATTACTACTAAGTCCTTACCTATGAAATCACTTATTTTGAATACTGCCTTTATTTTGGACACATATAATATGGTGGGTCATTAAAATTCCAATTTTAAATTTATTTCAAATGAAAGTTAAAAAAAAATGTTTTGCTAAATTAGTTATTTATTTGGTTTTGCGTGACTTAATTTTGCATATTCATGGTTTATGATGAAGTTAAACGTTATTTTCAAATATAGATTTCGCCGTAAAAGCTAAAAACGCACCATCTGTTTTTCATTTTAACAAATCCATCCTTATTGTTTTTTATATAAAGAACAAAATCGAAGTCGAATACAAGTCGTGAAAGAAGAAATTTAAAAGAGGAATTGATGCTAGCAGAGTTTCAAAGCAAAGTAAGTGAAAAATCTTAATTAATTTCCGGCAATTTGGGAACTATAGCTTATTTTAATCGGGTCAAACAATTACTGCAAATATGTATAAACAATATTTGCGAACATTGAAAAAGTTACGGCCATTACGGCTGAGACGGTTCGAAATAGTTGTTGCCCACTCTTCTGTCAAGACAACGCTCGACCATACACTGACACAGTTGGACGTTGACTGAATGTTACGACTGAAAATCCCTTAAGTCGAGACTTTTCTATTTGATCTTACTTTTTTCAGACTTCAGACAACTTTTTGTTATTGTAAAACATAATTTCGATAAGGGAATGAACATTTTCTTCAAAGAATTCCTTGATTTTCGATTTTAAATTTTTTGTACTAAATATATGACGCAAATACCACTATAATAATGGTGACTACTAACAAAATAATGTAAAAAGTTTTGATAGGTATATTACGAACACTTTAGGAACACTTTGCTTGAAACTACTACCTGTCCAACACCGTGCGTTTAACACGGCACCCTTTTAATGACAATCAGAAACTTGGCATCGATAAAAGTACACTTGAAACTCGTGACGCACGCGAAGTGCCATAAACTGTCGATTCAACTTATAAGGCGTTTTTCGAGGACGTCCCTCTCTCGAAGGACTAGGGAATAAAGCAGAGCTTGATAAACAAGTAACGATTTGTTTTTTATATTGTCTAATAATATTTTTCACCAAAAACATTACTAGTAACCCTGCTTGTACGGCGTGGTAACTAACTGGCTATTTTGCTGTCGATTTCAAATTTATAATTTGCAAAATGTAGTGACTCCAGTGAAACCAATTCACTGGTTATAATTTTGTATAAGATATGATTAAAGTGTATGTATTTAGGTATCAGTGTAGGTAACGTAGAAATTAAAATATTTCCACTCGACATAAAATCTGTCCTTTATAGATTAAACAGAGCGTACTGCCGACTTGTCCAAGATTTTTTTTTTTATACCTACTCAGAAAAAACCAGCACCACCAGAGTTATAGCATTTTTAGCTCACAAGTACGTATCTACCTTTTTCTATATTATTTGCTAAATAGTATTTTTTTTTAGTAATTTACGAGATAATGATGAAATGTTGCTTAGAAAGATATAGACCTTTTTTCTATGTTACGTGTTTAGGCTCGAAATCAAAATATCAGATGTTGCATTACACTTTAAGAATGGCAGCAACGCCGTCAAGTCTCTAGCAACATTAAACATGGCGCCAGCATAACAGTTTTTGGCAACCACAAGTAGTATTATAGCGAACGATATAAAGTGTAAGTGCCTATAGCAAAGCGAAATTCCCTCAGTCTGTTAAGGGCTTAGTATTGCGAAACTCATTAAAGAATGTATAAAGCGCAAGTGAGGGTTCATATTTGTTTATTGGCACCCGCGAAAACGCTCTTGGCAGCCACGATACAATACGTTCCGTAATAATTGTTTTCATCGAAATACAGCGGATTTGACGCTATTGTAAATTGTACACATAGTGTTAAGAGAACGGTTTCAATAATTATCTTTATCACCGAAGACCTGAATTTAAAAAACTTTTTATCTTTTCTAATTTATAAGTTATGTGTATAATTCATGATCACTTAAATATAAATATTGTACCCTTACGTCCTGATATCTCTATCTATCTATCTGATTTTTAACACCGTACATCCTTAAAATCTTTACAACTTGCCTATCAAATAATTATCCACAAATATGTGTACCAATATCTTGACAAGCGTGGGAAGGTGAAAAAATGAGACATTTGACCGCATCAACCAGGGGAACAATAATGGATTTTTATGATTAGACCTTAGCTAGCTACCATGTAGCCCAGCACACTGCAATGTCAATACTTAATTATTTTACGTAAGATTAGTTAAACATAATCATAAAAGCTATGGATTTGTAATAATTTTCAATAACCGCAGAAGCAGTTATGAACTTTTGATCGAAATCGCCGTTAGACGCGCTTGTGCTCAACAATCAATTTAAGTTAATGTTAATTGTATGAGCATTGAATTTAACTCTGAATCATGCAGCAATATTTATCTCCAATATTTGCTGTCATTAGTATATTATTAGTAGCCGTGAAATAACTTTATATTTTATGACGAAAGGCCAGTTCCATTTCACTCCTTACAAGTTCACTCTTTTCAAGTAGATATACATATGTCTTATAAAACTTATCATACTGAAATGAATCCAAAAACAATGACGTACATTAAACCGAATATAAAATATTTTTGATTCTGATTGTTACCTTTAGAAGGTATATTATTATAATTTTTAAGTTCACAGTTTAAACAAAATCAATCAATGTATTAGAACTGAAGGTTCGCACCCGCCCCGTCCCCCACTTTTTATCTCCAAAACCGTTGAGCCAAATATTAAGAAAAAACATTGAATATTGACCTTCGTAAGAATATACGAAAACTTGAATAAAAATATTAAGTTCTTTCAATATAAAACGTGAAATAATTCTAGACACCATAATTTTCTGCTAACTAATTGTCCTAAAAATCTTCTCTTGATCTTGAGACTTTGGATCGAAAACAAAATAAATATATAAGACACACATAGATTACACACACACACATGTATAAATCACATAGTAAACTAATATAATCAATTGTTAAAATATACAATCTACTAATAATATTATATTTTGTATTGTAAGTATCCGTGTCCGATAACAACAGTTTTTTAAAATTTATTTTGACCACACGACCCCAAGGCTAATATCACCTCCATGACCATCATATTGTGACCACGGGATTCTTAATTATTATCACGTACATTGCTCTGTTATTAGTTCTGTATTAATAAGAGTATAAAAGTAATATCAAACCGATTATTACATACATTGTGCATTTAGTATTAGATTAGTAAAATAATCTTGAATCCAAGCCTGTAAACTTCGTTTAACGCACCGCTGTAAAGGCTACTGCACATACGAGTACGAGCACTTCGCCTCAACACCGCAAGAGCCATTCAAACAAGCCGCAGCGTTTGGCGGATTATAGCCCTATCGAACGCACCGAAGTTGAAAACACAAATACATGCAACATTGAACTCTATTTAAATCAAGTAAAGGTTAAAATTGTAACGAAAATATATCGATGGAATAGTCTGACGAACTTCGACTAAATCGTCAGATAAACTTTTGCCTCCACTCAAAACAGGACTGTATTTGAATTGCGTAAGATAAAGTTTCAAATTGCAGCAGTCTGCAACATCTCCGTTCTCATACGCGTTTCTGTGTCTGCACCGACCGCAATCATAAAGTATTTGTCACGTAGTCGTATTATTGAGACGGCAGTGTGCTCCTGCCTTATTGGCTCTCCCTTCCTCTGTTCGAGTGCAACCACAAATAACGCCGACGACAGGGAAACATAACGTGTATTATACCTAGTTTATAACCGCGAGAAGAAAATAATCTACGTTATTTATTGAACCTCAAATGGATTGTTTGAAAAAAAACAGGAGACATACTCGGATTTCTTGACAAAGGATAGCACACTTTTCATGATGAAGAAGAAACGTTTCATTAAATATCGCAACTAACTTTTATGCTTTTTATTAGATCCAATAAAAACCTGGAAGTCAATTATATTTTTATAGACGATGGCATCTCCACGATAATTATTGATAAGTAAGTTTTATTAAATACTGGATTTTTATGCTTTATAATTTAATAATATAACAAACACGTTTCAAGTTGTTTTTGGCTCTCAATTTTGTGTCCAATAAATATATGGAACTCGATATGATTTTTATATTCACAGGCTTGCTATTCACTTGTTACGTATCATAATTTAACATTGCAATGACATCATTTAATCTTACGCTCAAACGTACAGAGTTCAAATCGCAAACAAGGCCCGCAGAGCAACGAACGAATCGTAATTGCAACGAGCCAGTACTACCATAGATTATGCCAACGTTAATGGAAGGAAGCTTTTCAGTAGAAAACTAGAATGTTTTCAACCTCCAACTCGGTCACATAGCGTATGAAAGATACAAACGTCTCATTCACATAACACGTGTTCTGTGAAAATTCAAAATTTATACTAAGTAAAAGACGTTAAACGCGTTGGTTGAAAATTAAAGATCATTGTATTTCAACAACAAAGATTGTACCTATTGAAGTAATTAAAGTGAATAATCGTTAAATAAATAAAAGCACTCACCAAAACCCGTGATCTGAAAACAAATCTTTATCTGTCATAGAAACATCTGCTTTAAAACCGGGAATCCAGGCCTCTCGCTCGGCAAGCTGGGCTACGGAGTCGTCTAGTCATAGTTTAACGGCATTATTAGGCAGCAATACATAGAAAACAAATGTATATGTATGCGTTTGTCGTGGCGGGGATGTTGGGCTTTCTTCCGTAATTTATTTGTAACATTTATTATAGTAAAATGACGAGATTTATCCGAACTTTACAAACTTTGAGCCCTTCTGGAATAAAGCTAGAATCTTCCGTTACTTGATTAACATTATTTTCTAAAAATTCTAAACATTATTTTTTTACATAGAATGAGTTGATGCTTGACAACAATCCTAACCTGATGAAAAGTGGTGATAAAGTGTAAGATGTTGATCGCACTAACTTATAAAAGCCTATTCACTCTCCTCTTGAAGACTCCCACATCGTATGATGGCCGGAACACTGACGCGGGCAAGTTATTCCAGTCCTTTGCAGTGCGCACAATGAATGACGACGCAAACCGCGCCGTCCTTATAGGTGGTACGTTTTTGGAGGTGTGATGCAATAATAAACAAGTCACCATCCAATAATAACAGTTTATTACGTGTCACTGTAACACAATACAATATTATTTATTCTACGCTAGATGTTTCAAGAGATAATTTTCTTAACCGCATAGTCTCGAGAGCGAAAACGGAAGAGACGGGGGGACAGATATATAAATCTGTCATGTATCAATAGACGTCTGTCAGGTAGACGTCAAAGTCGACGTCACTGTGCGTTTCTTTCGATACGCGCATGGCGCCACACGTTCACTCCATAAGGATGGATACCCGCCGTACGTCGAGTTGTTCGATGGCAGAACGGCGATGGGGGAATTCTTTTGAACAGTTCCTGCGCACACTCTCCAAAATGTATTCTATAGAAGACCAAGAGACTGGAAACCTTGCGTCTGTGCTCAAGGCTTTGCAGATTGGTTACCACCAGATCTGGGTCACCAACGAGTCTCTTTGCACGCCTCTACATCGAGTCCAGCGCTGATAGATGATATTTGACAGCGCCAGGTCAAATTTGACAACAGTACTCCACACACGGACGAACTTGAGCTTTTTACAGAGTTAAAAACTGATTCCGTGTGATTATTTAGAAGCATGTTATTACTAAAATAAGGTATAATAAATTGTAACTCACCTAAATTAATATCAAAGACAGATATCTGTATTTGTTAAAAAAATCAATTCGACGTATAAACTAGGAGAAGTACTTCATAATTAAGTTTCTTTAAAGTTCCAACATCAAGCAAATTACAATTTCTATGATTTATACATATTTCTTACAAGTTTTACTACACAACAGTTTTATTTAAATATGTACTAGCAAATCATTCTGGTTTCGCTTCAGAATAGGTAGATAGATAGGATTAGGATTTTCGCGTTCCATGAATTACAAATATTTAATTTATAACTATTTTTACACGGATTGCAATGAAACGAATTTTAAATATTAAATCGCACATTTAGAATGAAAGTGACTTAACTCAAAATTCCTGAAATTCCATATTTTACTATAAATTTACTTAAAAAAGCCTACTCTAAGACCCCATGGTGAAAAAGAGCCCGAATTATGAGTGAGAAAGGGAAAAAGGGAAAACCTCATACATCAGTCTCTTTAAATTTACTCAAGACCATACATTTTTGAAAACTTTCTTGGTCATTTCCCATAAATTTCAATTTTTGAGTTAAGTCCCTTTCATTCTAAGGGTGCGAAATAATGGTTACTGCAATACTGAAATCTATAACGAAATCGGTTAAGCCGTTTCTCAGATTAGCGCTCTCAAACGTACAGACAATTAAGCAAAAATTCTAATAACTATTGTTTTTGGTTCTATTACGTTAATTACAGTTTTTCTCATTCATACTTCATGCACAAAAAGCGATCAGTTAGAATTGTATTATATGTATAAATAAACACACAATACACATTTAATGCAATAGTTTTAAAATAAGAGGAACAAAGCTGATAATGTTTATTTATTTTCTTTTACATGTATACGTTTAATTATCACTAGAGTGAGTAGGTACATAACGTGATCTGAAAAATATTTGTCAATTATATATTAATTAACTTAAAAATGTAAATTATAAGTTAATAAATAATCTTTAGAAGAACGATGTTTCACATGATCACAGTGGAATTTATAAATTTTTCGATGAACATGATTCTTTGAATTCAAATCAATACGGCGAATGTTATCCGATAGATGGCGCCGTATGACCTGCGTCCATATATAAACTTACAGTACGTACGTAGATTTACAACACACACACACACACACACATATACAGTTCAAGGTTTTCTGAACATCAGCGGTTTACAAACTTAATTATGATGAACTAGTAAGCCGCTATCGCTTCGCACAACTTGATTTCTACGTTCACAAACAATCAACAAAACAAAATTATTTAATACTCATTGTTATTTTATTTTGGTGTTAAGGATAATTCCATTCAGACAGAGACAGAGAATGTTGTTTTTACCATATAGCCTATGTCCATAACGTAGGTACCTTTCGAATGGTAAAATATTTTTTTTATAGATGCCGTAGTTCCGAAGATTACATTCTGCATATACTCATAAAATTGGCACTCTCTCTTTATAATATTATCATAGATATAAATTCTGTAAATGTATTGTTAACTGAATATTCAATTTAATTAAATTTCAAGTCTGTAGGTTTTGTTTTCTGAAAACACGAAATATTTTTTTCGACGCTGCTAACGACCCCCGTGGGAAGTGTTTTTCTTTAAAAAATTACTTTTCTATCAAATTTGTTTTAAAATTAATATTAATTCTTACTTCCAATTTTGTAGGCAATTTTTATTCTTTAAAGCATTATTAACGCCCATGGTAACCGCTATATCTTTAACCAACTTCAAAGATTTTTTTGAGATAGGTTTGTGTACGTATTTTTTCCATAACTAAGTTGTTTATGGACCGAAATAGTTTTTAGTGCATAAGAAATGGCTTGGAGTTAGTTTCTTTTAAGTATAGTGAGGATCTGATGATGAATTCTGAAAATAGCAAAACCTAGAGTTCAATAATGTCTTAAAACATTTTATCGCAGCAGTGTAGCAGCGTCGTAAGAGGTCCTTCCACCGTCAAAAGTATTTTGATTATGACTCGATGATAACTTATCATTATACCTAATTTTATTAAAATCGATCCATTAGTTTTAGAGTTATTTAGTTATATACAATCAGACACCAAGACACTGAGACAATGAAACTAAGTTATAAAAAAGGGGAAGAATAAGAAAGAAAATACATTTATTCACAACTTGTACATAACAACACACGTAAACAATTTTAAATAGCGTTATTAAAACGGAACATCAATAAAAACAGAAATAAAACAAAAATATTGTGTTCGCTCTATAATCTATACCATGTGTGCGGAAATCCAGTCAATCCAGTAGGTAATTCAAACTTCAGCTTATTAATGCACTACGTATTTATTTGATCGCTAACTGATCGCGAGTGAGTTACAATACAAAAAAAAGACGGCAGGTGGCGTGTATAACTCCTACAGTATGTTAGCCGCAATGTCTCGTGTTTAGGATGATATTAGGCATGCTGTTGCAGGCGCTTTAAAATAATATTAAAGCTACCTTGAACACCATGTATGTAACATATAGCAACTACTGTAAAAAAAATATTTGTACAGATAAGATTTATTTATATAAGGTTTTTTTTAGTTATTCGTAAACTAACCATTATATGGAAAGCATTCGTTTTCACTATATCAAGAATATATATATATATATAGAAATATAACTTCACGCATTCGAGCTTTATAACATTATATTTTAATTTGAATCGCCGCCGCCGCCGCGCCTGTCGCTTGTACGATATAATATGTTTTGGACGACGGTTTACCAACCACCTGCTACCGGGAGTAACTAAATTTATTTTTTAATTTTATACAACATGAATATGCACATAAAATGTATTACATTTTGTGAGGTAAAAATGAACCGTGAATTTCGGACAAATTGTTGATTATTCAGCTATTACTCAAATTTATGGAGCTAAAATGTATTTAGCTTTCGAAATGGATCTAACGGTGCTTCCGAATTTAGCAAACGGTTTAAAAGCATTTTGGTTAATTAAATATTTAACCTAGTAACGGACTAGTAGTAATCTAGCATCGAGGGCGATACCGACGGCTTTCCACGGCTAAGGAGCTTTAGGGTCGTGCTTGATCATGCTGCTTCATTGCAAAAAAGTGGTTAACTAATCCGAATCTTAAAAGTACACTGACAATATTATGCACAATTATGTTTATAATGAATTATTAGTTGTATGTGTTGTGTGTTAGAGTATTAACTCTAAGATATTATTTCAATGGCGCGTTAACGACATTTTTCACAAAGAAACGTTTCCCCTGGCAAACAAACTCTTAACAAATAAGTTATTTTGGCAAATTGCGTTTATTGTATACCTTTCATATTGCTAGAAAATACATTTATAGGTAATTTCACAACAATATAGGCACAATAAGCTCTGGAACTCCCCTCATATTTCATTCTCAAATCCCAAATCTTTTCTGTTATAATCGAATGCTCCCTTCTGTTAATAAAATACTACGTGATAACGTTAAGATTAAAAGGTTTAACCTATCTTCTTTGTACATTGAAATAATAATAATAATGGTTTTTTTATGATAGTAGCTTGTAAACTACCAAAGGGGATGTGTGTTGGGACGACCTCAGTCCACATAGGTCTACAACACTTGGAGCTTCATCAACGCCTTGAGGACTGGTACTAATGGTACTGGTAGTACTAATAGTAGATTTTTAGAAGGAGCATGGTATAAATATAAACATAAAAAACATGAAAGTTTACACACCACACCCCCGCACTAGGATTCCTTGGGTTGCGAGTGGCATGAACATACACAAATATGATAATACAAACACTTATGACCCGAGAACAAGCATTTACCTCTCACATAAATGTTTGCCCCTGCCGGTAATCGAACCCGGGACCCCTCGCTCGGCAGGCAAGGTCACTACCAACTGGGCTATGGAAAGTAGTAACCCACCAGAGTGATTAAAAACTCTATAAAAGCGTAATATTCATGACCTACTATTGGATATTCGATGGGCTGAATTAGTAATTCGGCATCCTTAAAAGAGTTGCATCGTAAAGCGTCATGATCTGATATTTTAATTCAGAATCATCAGATATTAGGACCCTATAATTCATAATAGTTATAGTAAAGTAGTCGATAATCAGTATTTGATCAGCCAACGGTAGGCTTAAATATAGTTTCTCGAAGCGACACAACGACTAAGGTTGATTTTTAAATATTGTAACGAAAGTTCTCGAAGGATCGACCGAAAACAGTAGTGGCCATTAAAAACCCAGGTAGTGATAAAATCTACCTTGATCACATTAGGCAACTCTCACCTTTATACTTTATGTAAAAGGGCGAATATGGCGTACACGGTCTTTAGTTGTGCCTCTATTGTTCGATCGATTTCCGGGTATTATTATTAAATTGTCGCTGAAAGGCGTAGAAAATTCTGGAAGGCCCGAAAATCGAGACACATAGTCGGCAGGGGCGCCCGCGTTGTATTCGGATCTCGAATACGAAAGCGAAGAGTTCTCTCACGACGAAGCGAAATACCTGCGATCTACGAGTGCGATTGCGACTGTTGAAGTACAATAAAGTCTTTGCGGAACAATTTTAGCGTTTTCACGAACCTGCGTATCCTGACACGTAATAACTTTAAATAAAATTTATATATCTTCTCGTGTTCATAAAAAACACAAATCATTGTTTTTAATATGATTAAAGAATGGTAGCTTCGTTCAGCATTAGAACAATACTAACCAATAGGAACCATTTAAGTACATTTTAATGACAAATATTATTTTATCTTAAAACTAATAGTATTTTGATGATGATTTAAGTTTTTTCTAGTATTGTATTTTGATTTTGCTTAATTACGAATTCAGTGTAGAACAGAACCAGTAGTATTGGTATATCTTTAAATATAAAATTCACCTGTACATGTGTAAGTCACTTAACCCTCCTAAATGACTGGCAGATTTTGATGAATTTTTTGTGCGTGTTTAAGTGGGCCTTTAGATCGTTTAGATTTATAATGAAACCGGTAGTAGGTGGCGCAGCGATTGTTTTATTTTTTGACGTACGGGAATGAAAACGTCTGTTGGGTCTGCTAGTCTATAGTATAAAGAGAGAGTGCGAATTTTGTTAATTTGTATGTTTTTTTAATGTAAAAGACGGGAAAACAAGCATACGGCCCACTTAATGGTAAGTGGTCACCGTCGCCTATGGACACGTTGAGAATCAAAGGACTGCAAGTGCGCTACCGGCCTTGAAGGATACCATAGATACTCTGTTTAAAGAACCCCTATATCATAACGAGCAGGGAATGCCTCAGATGGAAGCGGGTTCGATTCCCAGCCGGGCAAACATTTATGTTCCGGCTGGGGGCTTGTGTGCCAGTACTTTCTTTGTACTTTCTTGGCCAATTACGCATTAGTGATGCCTTCGGTGTTACTAGTGCCCACGGACGACAATGACCACTTACCATCAGATGGCTTGAGTGCTCGTTTGTAGGCTATTTACATAAAAAGAACGAAATTTTACCGAAGTATAAAGTATAGTATTTATAAAGTTGTTAGTAAAAGAAAATATTAATTGAATGGTACCTAATTTTAATAATACCTACATATATTTTATATTATTATTTGTAACAAATCATTACAGATAAAATCTGTATATTTGTACAAATTAGTAAGCAATAGTACATTGTACCATACATAAATAAAATAATTTCTAACAGCGTATTCTGTTAATCGAGTAAGAAATAACATTTGTCCATAGAATGTTTCGACAGCGCCAAATAATGAGTTACACTTAATGTGCCGTTTACTTAACTAATATCTAACCCATAACCCGTGCTCGCATCGCTTCGGGAAACTTGATTCGTACATTCACAATTAATAACAGCATCCAAAAAATCATTGTTTTTATGAGGTGTTTTATATCTTTTTATGTTCTACACTGTTTCAGTTTAATCGATCCCATAGATCCTATAACAGTAGAGTGTTACAAACGAATAGACAAACACGTGGGTGATCCTAAATGTTTCGTTTTTTCATCGAATGTACCTACACAGTTATAATCACTGAATATATAATAATGTAAATAATATTGGCTCTGAATTTGCACTACATAATTTTATATACATATAATGTCTGAATGACGTGGTACTTGGTACAATGGCTGCAATCGTCAACGTCACTTACATCGCGACTATTGGAAGTTGTTCGTCATCCCAAAGGAAATGTTCAGGACTAATTGAATTCTGACCTCCTATCATGCGGCGTCTGTGTAACTTCTGACATGTTTCCTAATGATTTTGTCGAGCAACTTATTAGTACAAATTAGTTTCTCTGTTCACTTTACAAATTTCGTAAGCATCTTTGACAATTTGCAAGTTTAATTTTAATAGTAGAGTTGACAAAATAAATAACGCGTACTAATGAAACTCTTAAAATTTTTATATTAATATGGGCAATAATACCCTCAAAAATAACGTCACTGTCAAAATTAAAGTGGTATAACTAGAATAGTGCCTTTTGAGGAAATGACCTCGGATTCGCAAATCTGTTTATACGTGAAAACTTTAGCAGTTGTGTTATGAATAAATAAATATAGTTGATAGTTTAGTGTGACTATTATAAATGTGTATTATATCTTTAATTCATCTGGATTGAAATATATTATTTTTAAACATTTATAGTTTTTAATTATTTGCAATTTCAACAATAACGTATTGCACATGACAAAAAAAATTGTTTCATGACATTCAATTACAGTTATTTGAAAGTACCGGGACTAGTTCCTGCTTTATGTACACGTATTTTAGGTAGCACAAACATTAACTATTTGAAGTCGTGTGTCAACGCAAAGCGAATGTTTCCCTTCTAATTGAATTCTGAACTTCAGCTTGCGTGCGCGTAAATTACGTTTTCGTTTTCGCATTCAACCGACCAATTACGAAGTACCGCTTGCAATTAATTCACTTTAAGAATTTCAAAAAAGTAGTTTTAGTCTGAATTTTAAGGTTTCGTTCCAAAATTTTGCTTTCATTGGGTTGGAACGTTATGTAAAGCCGCTATACATTTATAAATCCAACCCCCAGTTCACCCAACGTTCACCACGCTGGCGAAGTATAAATTGACAGATGTTATACAACTACATACAAATTACATTATAGAGAATTCCTGGTGTGCAGGATTTTCTAAATAGTTTCCTTCAACAAATTAAGCGGTAACTTACTACTACACAATAATGTCTATAAAATATATTATACGTATTCACGGTTAACATTATCAGATATATATCCATTCGTTATACTGCCATTCGAAAAAGAGAAAGAGATTTTCGTTACAATTGTTAGATGGCTAATTAAGCCATGGATGACTTCGGATCCCATAAAAATCTGTAAGTTAGGATAGCCATTAACACCTCCACAATACCACCCTAGGCCAGCTCCAACTCTCCTCGACCCACAACGGAGACGTACCCTACTTTATCAGCTAAAAGGTCGAAGCCCGAATGTTAAGTTACAGAAATGGCAAAAATTAAAATTTTCTTGTATTCCGTTGTCTTTATAAATAAAGTCTATGGAAGATTTTGTTTCTATTGTTTTCACTACTTGCTGCTTACATAAAATAATTTCTTTTATAGAACTGAACCAACTTGTAATTACTATGGCTATTTATTTATCTAACCATCGTAACTGCAACCGGCCTGGTTACGTCGCAATTAGCGGCGAATTAATTGTCAATGTCGTATCAACAAACGACAATTACAATTAGTAAGGAATTTAAAGATGATTACTCTAATACTTTGTTCAGTTACCCTTTAGGACTAAAAGAGTACGCATTTGTATTGTAAGCATTGATTTAGAAAATACATAGTAAAAAATAATGCTCACTATGGAGTGCCGAACATGGGCTCTCATTTTACTTTTGTTTAATATTTTAATTTTTAAAACTGGTGCTAATATTCCAGGTATGTAATATATATATACAGTAATGAAATTTAATGAGCAATAACATGAAATTATAGTGATGTACCTACTACACCTGCTAATTAAATCGAATCAGATCAAAGTGAATAAATTAACGAAATTAGCCAAAACTCTTTGATGTAAAAAGTTTTGATTTTGACTCGATTTCTTCTTACGGTGTCTCTTTGATAGTAAAGGTTAGCACTCAGATTCGACTATGTAGAGTAAATTTATATAACAAATGAACTTTTATCTTAAGTTACCTTAGCTGTTTGCATTTATGGTATACCCCCAACACGGAGAATTATTAACTAAGTAAGGGGTTTATTTAATATTTTTATTTATAAATTATTATCTAGTTTGGGGAATCGAAGAAATTCCAGAACCTGTACAATCCGAAAACCAGTCACCCCAAAAAAGTAATTATAATTATGGTTATCCGGTATGTAAGCCACAAAGTATACCGCCAACTCCTGAATCAGGTTGCTGTGGCGTAGATATGTCTGATGGCGACATGCTTACTGGTGAGTTCAATTCGTAATGGAATTTTTAATCATTCAGTGTAAAGGAATTGACTAATATCGTACGCATGAGATTGTTTATGTTCAATGTATATAAGACTTATACCCATATATAAATTTTCAAGTGCTTTCTTCAGTTTAATATTTTGTATTTAATTTCGAACCTTCATTCAAATTCGAACCTTATGCACTTAGTTATATATTTTATTATTATCAACATTTCGTGACGAAAGGAAGCACTCGTAGTACTATTTTTCTACTACACTCATTAAGTTCTAAAGCTTATTAAACGCTCGGTGTAACATTAATTGCATACAGGTTCTGAAAGGTGTGCTGTGGTTTTTAGCTTTAAATATTAAAAATCTCATTAAAACTAACATAACATTTTAAATTCTTGAAACAAAAAATGTCATTGTGTGTGTTTTACGTTTTCAAATTAAAATAGTAGCATGTTTTCCATATGTCTATGATATGTTTACATAAAGTGTAAGCATATATCTTCAAGATCATTGGCACAGATTAAGCTGGAGATTTAGTTTGCCAAAAGAGTGACAACCGCTACAATTTACCGCGATAAAATATTTTCTACAATATAAAACTTAACACACACAGGAAACAAAAACGGCAATGTGAGCGAATCACACACATTGAAGGGTGAGTCGGAATTAATAATTAATTTTGTCGATAACAAAAATATTTTTATATTTCAGTAATCATCAACGTTGCAGTATAATGCACATATTCACTTTGTTTTAATTCCTCATATGTGTATGAAATGCCACCCAACATAATTTCTTTATTCGTAATTCGTTTTAATGCTCCATTGTGCAGTAGTTCATTAAAAAAGCCTATTCTTTATTTCATCAAACTCAACAAGAAAATAGGCTGCGACATACAAACGGGTAAAGAGTTTAATTACTATCGTTTGACAATCAGACCTTAAAACTGCGCTACAATTGCAGGGAACTGCGAGTTTATATAATTCCCTATAAAAATGTTTAACAATTATTTAAATTATTAACTTCTTTAGTTTTATCATTTAATATAAAGATTAATGTATATTTTTGAGAAAGTCTTATACAGTAGCAACTGGATACAGACCATTTGTCTCTAAAGTATATTATTCATGAAAAATAAATAATTTTGCTCATAAACTACTTAAATAAAATTGTCTATCATTGACCTCTAAGACCTTTTTTTACATGGGCTTATATTACAATAATGTACTTTACAAAACCTTTTTAATCCTTCAAAAACCCCAAAATCAAGTGTAGTTTATTAAACCCGTCACTGAATGTCTAGACTCTGTAGGTAAACCAAACTTCTGTTATAATTATGTATATTTACCGTACAAACTACAATTAACGACATGCGACTGTCTCTATAAAAATTTCGTTTTCCGATCAGATGTACAGAACAATAAAAAACAAATTACTAAATTTAATTTTACATACCTAATACAATTTCATTTCATTCAAATAATAATTATGATTCAGCATCCGTATTTACCACTCGGTCCAATTTTACATTTTAACCACCGATCCACAGCATAGTAATAACGAGAATTTCAGCGAAGTTTGAGACAGTGAAGCCACACTGACCACGCTGATTCAAAATTTGTATTAATTATGCTAGTATGTCACATATCTAAGAAACTTTATATTCATAACATTATATATGATATGGTATGGTTATATACATATATGTAAGAAATAACTAATATTATAATTCATAACTTTGGCTATGGTCGAAATATTTCACTTGTCAATAATTTCGAACCATTTGGACTCAATGTCTCGAAAGAATGAGCGAGTGAACGAATCATCCATTGAATAAAATGAATAAGTAAATTCTTTGTAACTTTAGTAGAGTATCTATAATAGATCGTTATAAGGTAAAATATTTTTAAGTAATTTCAAAAAAGGTACATATTTTTTAATTACATATGCTTACACACTGCTTCGAAATTTTGTGTTCGTTTTGGTAACTGTATTTTAATAAAAAACAAAAAACCTAAACCTTGTCTAAACTGTTAGCTTACGGCTATCATTTCCGTGTTACTATTTCCAACTTGTATAAATATATTATATTTTTGTCTGGGCTCTGATCTCATTCATTAAGTATAATTCCATATATTTGTACCATAGTCTACCACATTAGGGATTCGTATTTTTTACCAGTCTGTATATATATGTAGCTATCAGGTTAAATAAATATACATGGAAAAATTCTGAGTGTCTGTTATATCAAATTATATGTACATATCAAGAACTAGATTATAAGTAAAAACAGTCTGATTTCCGGATAAATTAATCAGTTGACTCTTGTGCCTTATCTGTCATATCTAATAAACGGGCTCGTTACGAGGGACAAAAATAATTATATTTCCCTCTCATTTCCACGCGTTTCTCCGAAATACCGAGCCAAAACTTTGAGAAAAAGAATACGAAATACTAATATTACCCAAAGTTAACAAGAAAATGAACACAATAATGTTTAAATTTCTAAAGAATCTAAAAATATTATTCAACACATTAACAGTATGACAATTGGTGTCATACAATGCCAATGGCAAAGCCGATTCAGACTATCAGTTTTATTTCTTTTGATATGAAATTAACTGTCTACATTAACATTAAAGTTTTTCAATTATCGCACAGATCTTGAGGAGTTCCTTCAATTTAATAATCCGAGGACAAAACGCGAAGCTGATTTCGACGAACTTGGTGTGACATTGGTCGATAGAATAGCAGGTACTGATTATGTACTAAATATGTAATTATGTAACTTCAATCAAATAGCAGGTCACCGAGTTTCTACTCGCAATTGAATTCCTATTCTTGCAATCCTTTGGAGCATGTGTAGTATGCTCCACGGTGCTTCAATACAAATTCATGGACGGTTTCGTGGTTTACTGAATCAAGTGTCGGAAGTTCTGTAAGCACCACAAAGGCATATCAACTTGGTTTTGGCTTAAAAACTGTTCTTTAAATATTATTATAGTTGTGGCTTAACATGCCCTTTGTGGCTCGGTCGCGCTCAATTTCGCTATTAGCAGTCCAACTCTCGACTCCACCCGTGTTGCTGAATTGAGTCAATTACTTACCAACAAACTTGAAGTATTAGTTATTTTTTCAAACTTGATAAAAAGTTTGTATTCATTTGAAACTCGGCCAAGTTCCTATTAATTTGATAAACTCCCTACGATTAATTTTTGTTTAATATAAATAGCCGACAAACGAGCAGACGAGCCACCTGATGGTAAGTGTAATACCAAAGGCATCACTAATGCGTTATCGGCCTAGTAAGAAGACGAAAGAAAGGAAATAAAATTATAGTTATTACTCAATAAGAGCGTGAATTTAACAAACTCATTAAAATTAAAGGTGGCCAAGAAACAGATTTATACCAGTATCCATGGACAGCGTACCTCAGCATTGAATTCGTAAATGAAGGCGAAACAAAGGTCTTCGGTTGCGGCGGCTCTCTAATCAGTTCTCGTTTTGTCCTCACTGCAGCTCACTGCATGGTTAATGATGATGATCAATTAAGTAGGTAAGTACAGATGGGTAATATTAAACAATACAAATACTTTCGTTACTAATTTAATAAAGGAACTTGAGCGCTTGCAAAACCTTTGCATTCGTTTTGTTTTCGGATGCGTAAATTTGACCATGTCTCTCAATTTCGCAAAGATCTCAAGTGGCTCTAAATTCCCGTGCGTGCAGTGAGACTGTGGAACACGCTCCTGCCTAATATTAAAGATAGTAAAACTATCTCCATATTCAAAAAACGTGTAAAGCAGCATTATATTTCCTTAGCTGCGTAAATTATTTTGTTTTATTTGTCTATAGTGTCCTGTTGGTTTACACTTTTTTTGTACTTTACAATACTACTATAATTTCTTCATCGGTATTCCTAGATTTATTATATGTATTTATTTATATATGTTTGTATGTATTTATGTATGATTGTTTTTACGCTTGTATTTATATATTATTATTTAGTTCTCATGTACTGTATTTTGTGTACAAAGTCTACTACCACCGAGACATACCGTTCTCCAGTCTCAGGTCTGCTGAAGGAGATTTCATAAGAAATAAGCAGTTCCTTTGTACCATCTTTACTTGATGTGTTATCTGTACAATATTTGTATGTGTGCATGAATTATTACATAAATAAAAAATAAACAAAAGGAATAAAGTATAATTTGATAATATGCCGTAATCTACAACGCTGTCTTAGTTACTAATTGGCATACTTCAAAAACCTTTGAGAACATTTGTGATTCATAATTTTAACCAATCTGTAAACCACAATTCTATTAAGTTGAGTAAGTATATATAAATGAGAAATTCTGACTGTCCATAATATCTGATTATAAACATAAAGAAGTACATAACGGGCGTAGATCGTAAGTAAAGACTGTTAAAAAATTGAAGCTACATAATTCGTACTTGCTATTCTATTGCTAAGTTCGTCGAAATCAGTATTGCGTTTTGTCCTTGGATTACTGAATTGTAGGGATTCTTCAAGATCAGCGATAGTCGACAAACGTATGAACGTCAATGACATTGGTTTGTAATAATTCACTGGTCAATAGATATATGTCTGAACTACAAATTCAAACGTTCACACGCACTAGGATTCACTATGCTGCAGGTGGAATCGACATACATATACAATTAAACCGTCACAAACACTCATGACCCGAAAATAAACTTATCTGTCGCATAAATATCTGCTCTGGTTGGGACCCTAACCTAGATCACTTCGCTTTATTTTACAGTCCGGGACACTACCAACTGAGCCATAGGATCATCTTGAAATTGACTCAATAGTGTACTATTACACACAGAAAGTTCCATTATTTTTTATACCCTCTTTTTGTTACAAAGATGAAATCAAGTTCAGTAGCAGTGACTGAAATGGATGGTGCCTTTGGTATCTCGGACCATTTGTCATCTGGTGGCCCTTTTACTTCTATTCGACAGACTATTAACTTAAAAAAATATATATTCCTATTCAAAAAAGAAACTGTAAAAACGTAGTTATAAGTACAATCAATTTTAGGGGCAGGGAATAATATTTTCTCGCATTATATTCATTTACAGTGTAAATGTTACTCTAGCTGAATATGACAAAAGAACGTTCCCGAGGGACTGCGTAACTACCAACGATAGGAAACAAATCTGCATAGACAACTTAGAAGTTGTTGCTGAAGGAGTTGTTGTTCATCCGGACTTTGTTGAAGACTTCCTCATTAATGACATCGCTCTAGTACGACTTCAAGAATTTGCACCGTATTCAAGTAAGATGGACATAATTAATATACTATGAATTACACCAGATACGTCCTATTACGACGTCACCGTAATAATGCACTAGCGCGCCTTGTCAAATTAGTCCTCACTTTGTTTAGTTTGTTTAGGTGGGGAACACGGCGCGTATTGGCCGACATGCCCGTCACTTATTGACTTAATCTGAGAAATGACTTCATTAATTTATTTTTTAAATGTTTACTCCTCCGCACTAGAATTCCCTGTTTTGCGAGTAGCATGGACATACACAAACATGACATTACAAACACCCATGACCCGAGAACAAACATTTATCGGTCACATAAATGTCTGCTCCGGCCGAGAATCGAACCCGGGACCCTCTTTCGGCAGGCAGGGTCACTACCAACTGGGGTGTGGGGTCATTTGATTTTATATAAGTTTTTTGAGGACAACATCGGCGTTATAGGTATTACCAACAATTGCTAGTGTTATCGAGTAACTGTAAACATGGTTTTGCAGCCTTGTAAATTTAAAATGAATGATTTATTATTTGTAATTAATATTTATTTAATAAGATGACTCACAGCTCGAACTTATAACATCTATGAAATACATCGCTTCTCAATATGGGGGTAAAATTTACATCTTAAAAAAATGTGTTGAATAATTTTACTAAGTATACTGTTTTTACCTAGTTTTGTAATGGTTGTGCAATATTCTAAATCAATAAAACTTATGAAAGTTTTAAAAAATAGATTATATTAATTTATATGAAGGTAATATTTATATCTATATATATAATGTGTGGAAACACATGCATCCATTTAAAACATTACCATACTGTGATCTTAGACCCCTAAACAAGTCTACAGTCTACTCCACCACATGGCTACACTGTGAAATGGTACAATTTACAGTAGCAAACCAACCAACCAACATAGTGTTGCAAGTTGTTATACTTCTCAAATGCCTCCGTAATGGTTACGATAGCCAGACACGATAGCTTAACGTACCCTGCAAAATTCAGAATTACAGTGTAGTGAACAAACTTAGTTTACATACAATAATATAACACTGCTGTTTACGAGTCAAATTAGTAAGTGACGCTACCTGAAACTAACTGAAATAGAATTTAACAAGTATCGGAGGGAGTAAATGGAATTTCACTGTAAGACCCAAAGGAAAACTTTCCTAAGCAAATTCGAAAATTTCCAGGAAGCGTCCGTCCCATATGTCTGCCATCGATTAACATAGACAGTCCCCAATATTCGGACCTGCCCCTGGCGACAGCTGGCTGGGGTTTGAATGTATCCGTCCAGTCCGATGTGAAACAGTTCACGACTATTCACATGGTACCGAAAAGTAAATGTAGGACACATTACGTTCGTCTAACCGGCGGACATATATGCGCGTCCGGTAAGCGAACAGAAGATACGTGTAAGGGCGATTCCGGGGGCCCATTGATGATGCTGTACAAGGGAAAATACTACTTGGTCGGCATCGTGAGTGGCAAGACAGCGGCCTACAATTGCGGGACTCCTGTACCATCGTTATATACAAACGTTTTTACATATTTGGACTGGATTAATGGTTTTGCATTTTGAATGATGTTACAATTAAAATGTATGGTATATTCAAAGAACCTTTCGTTTCAGTATGATCTCGACTTTAATGAGGTTTTAACTTGATCCATTTTTAATGTTTACAAAATTATGAATGAAATGTTTAAAGAATGTGTTACCAATTATTATTTTATTATAAGTCTATAACACATTATAAATTAATGCTTGACTGCACTCCCATCTAATGGTAAGTAGCGATGTAGCCTTAGATGTTGAGGGCATTAACTATTATAAATGTACAATACTATATCAATGTTATAAGATCATTTGTCGTCGATTATGTTATTTTGTTGGGCAAAACAATGGCAATTTTATTCAAAACATCCTTGTTCTAATAATTTACGCAATCTATCATCAATAAAAATAACTTGATTATCAAGCAAATGAACTGAACAGGTTTTATTTGCCGAAAACGCAGTTATGCGGTGCTCTGGGGCGCCATGTTTTACTTAGAATATTTATCTTGGCACAACTTAGAAATGTAGGATTCGAACTAGGAGTTATCCTTTTTGTAAGTATCACTGGTCGCACCACAGCAGACAGCGAAACAGAACATTTCTTGAAGCGATATGCGTCACAACTTCAATTTCACATTAGCCGTTAAACTGCTATCGAATCTCACAGATCAAAATCATTTTTGACTCAGTGTTACGGTTTTAACAACTATAACATTACCGTCGAATAGCGACCAAATAGCTAAAGGAAAAAATATATTACTAAAATGCAAACAAAGATGTTACTTTAGAACGATTCCTATGATATTCATAACTAATTTACATATACAAGAATTGGCAGACCGACGCCATAGGTTAATAATTTGGCAAAGAATTCAATATTTTACAGACTGCTATTTTAAATAAGCTGAAAAGCAAGTAGGTACATAATATATAAGTATAGTACGCCGCCATCGTTTTCTTTCAGAAAATCTAAGTATAAGACTTATAAATAGCACCCGCACACGAAATAACTATAATTAATTTATTGTAAGGTATTTAATAAATATCATGTTTTCGCCATTTAATTATTTAAGCTATCAGTATCTCCAGGAAAACCTAGAACCTGGAACCCTTCTTACCCTTCCTAGAACTAGTTCTATGCAATAGAAATACTTATTGCACTATCGGCAGATAAGTAGTAAAAATTTTGTTCACTACCCACTTAACAGAATCCGTATAATACTTTTGTTTCAACAGGCATAAATTATACGAATCATAGGTATCTAAACCTGCAAATTGTGATATGGTATTTTTTACGATTACGTGAAGTTAAATAATTTAAATTCAACAAAACCTTCACCAAGAATATTGAAAATCGGTTCATGATTGTTGCTCGAGTGTGATTTGTGTTTTACCATCATATTCGGCTATGCATATAAAATAAGTTAACTAATTAATGCATGAGACTTATTGATCGATACATTAATTGAGAATATTAATTAATATCCCAAATATTTTTTTCCATCCTAAACATGGTGAACTGTGACCGTACTCTTTCTTGTGAATCATTTTTCTTAGAAACACGTGCCTACATAAGAACGGAATGTACTGGTATTCCAGTTTCAGACTTCAGGTTTCCTCAACAACGAGGATAGATAAACCCATGCTCTGCAAAGGACTTATGATGGGTTTAAATTCCTTATAGAGTATAAAAAATATTTTTATAAAATTTACGGATGTCATGATACATTCATATAATGTATACCAGTCACTAAAATACTTTACTCTTTTTTTAAGTGCTTAAAATCACCACATGAGTAGAATGCCATCAGGCGTCCCGGATGACAATCCGGTGAAACACTCAAATGAGCAAACACTATTATCAGGGCGGGAGACTAGATTTCCCTTGAGGGCACTTCGCCTTAAAAGTGTCGGTTGTTGGCAGCCATTCTCAAATAGGAGTTTTACGCAAATTCCAGTGATGGCTAGGATAAAATAATTATTAAAAACTTTTTTATTCTAACTACTAGATAGCGCTGTGTGATTTATTTGAAGTGTTAAGTAGAATTACTTTTGAATTCCTACGTGATTGTATAAATAATATAGGTCGCAAGCACTCCCTAGTACATTATATGTAATTTAAAGAAGCAATGCAAGTGTTATAAGTGGAAATATCTTATGGCTCTGATGCGGTATGGTGACGCAGACTGGCAGCAGCAACAGTGAGTGGCGAAACATAGCGTGCACCATGTCACCGAACACATCGATTCAGTTATGTAATGTGACTTCTTAAGTTCTAAATTATTAATCTAAGTAATTAAATTTGAAGTAGAGGCTGCATTCACAAAAAATGTCACAAATGTGTAATCTGGCTTTGGCTAGCATGACGGACTACGACCTTAACTCCTCCCTCTTTGAGAGGAGACCCAAGCTGAGTAGTCGTGACAAAATTTTAACGTTATTTAACTATAGAAGTAATTTTAACTATAAAAGATAGATCTCGTCGGTTATGTAAAAGGAAAAAAGGTTACTTACACATTTCAAAGACAATTATTTTGGCTAAGTACATATCACAGAGACGAAATACTAGATGTTGGGTGACGGGATTATATCTTATGGACGGTAGCACTACTGTCTTTGCCGTGGGTTCAGTGAACAATATCGGGTCCCGCGTTAAGTGAGCCAAAACTACAAGATTGTTTCCGTTCAATAGCTCTAATCTCTCAGTTGGGTATTCGTGCAGAAATGATCCTCTTTTATTGGCGTCCCTTTGTTCAAATATTCTACGTTTTCTTTCCGAGAGTTGCAATTTCTCGATTTCGAGATTTAACTATTATTTACTTAAATGTAGTTACAATGAACAATTAATTACCAGACATTGAAAATTATGGTGCTAATAGCTCGACTACTTAATCAATCATAAGTGAATATCAACTGAGTAATTAGGTAGGAAGTATTTCGGAAAACTATGCTTTCTTACGCTTGGGGTAAAACCTTTTTTGTTTTCGTGNNNNTAACCTTTAAAAGCTGCCTGGGAGCGACACCGGGGTATATGGGATTTTTATCGCGCTAAATCCCTCCCCCCCTGGTGGCCTTCTTCAGCGCTATGTACAGGTCTCCGGGTCTTCAACGGAACGCAACTGGAGCCCTGTGCGCGTGCCCCACCGGGCTCTGCTCGTGATGAACTTCCGCACATCCCCCACTTTCTGATGTTTACGCGGCCACGTAAACTGTCGTCCTTGCCGGGGTCACTGACTGGACGTTTCGAGCTTCCCACCCTAGTCGCCGCAACTCCGGAAGCCTCCTTTTAGTCGCCTCTTACGACAGGCAGGAAATACCGTAGCCCTATTCTGGTCCCGAGCTACAGAGGAAAAGCTTGTCAGTTGTTTACAAAGCAGTTGCTAAATAATGACGTAAGGATTTGGGGTGGCATAATAATTTCAGATACAAAAGTAAGCTATAATCTCTGCCCCAGTCTACCCTGTAACAGCGTGTTAAAATAGCATCTAGTCACCTTCAATTACGAGCTTCGAATGAATTTATTTCAAGTCATAACTTGTTACATTGCTGCCCTTGGATGTCCTCTTCATACTCGCATTAGGGGGTAAAGCCAACGATCGAACTATCTATTTATGTATATTATTTCCACATATATTATTTTAATATTTTCAATCATCATACTTCATACTTTAAATTCTTTTATTTTCCTTCTTTTTCGATTAAATTTCTCATGATTCTTTCTTTCACGTTTATATGCCATTGGTTTATTGGACGAGACGATGATTCATAGCTATGCTAAAATCCAATATTTTTACATCCACCGAAACGGTATTGATGCATTAATTAATCTGTTCAATAGGCTTAGTGCGACAATCCATTATAGAAGAAATTTAAAAAAGAAAATGGAGAAACCGTTGAATCTCAAATCGTAAAATTATTTTTATTTTCCTACAGATACTGGTTAATTTCAATTTTAGAATGTTTAGAACAGAATACATTAAAGTCGTTAGGTACTGTTAAACAAAAAAACAGCACAAGAAATGATTTGAATCAAGAACATTACGTTTCAACAAAAAGATACACAGTAATTCATACATGAAATTCGTTATAAATATGCAACGCATCCGATGCCCGTTGTCTTGATATTTTATTGCACTCGGGTCGAAGACACTCTTATATCAAGCGTATTCTTACTGCCAATTGCCAGTGTACCTGTGACAGCTCTCATTGACGGGTCAATATCCAACGCTTTTTGAGGGTATGTAATTGAAAAATAACTTTAAATTTCTTGCCGATTATATTGTTCTAGGAATTGTATGTACTATAGTTTTTATAAATTTTCATATATCAAAAGTAGACGGAATTTTGTTATATTTCATTAGTTATTATCGTTCTAAAATAATTAAAGTTCTTTAACAATCACTGTTATCTCATCTGTTCATATTAGTATCAAAAGTGATATAAGAATAAAAGTGATACATAATATCAATAAGTAATAGCTTTCATAAAGCTCTAATTTTTAAAATTATACTAATATTATAAAGAGAGCGCGAATTTAGATTACAGTGTGGAGATCAGAGATTACACCTACGTGTTACAAAATCTTACTAAAATATATAAAAATTCAACCTGAATGAAAACGCGGCGTCTCCTAGTACATAACAATTGTCCAAATTTTAAAAATATTCAGTATTTTTTCTGTAGTCAAAATTTACATTGAAGTGATGAATATCCCCTGAATCTCATTTAGTGATCATCGATGTTATCGATTCCATCGGCATAAACAGCAGTTTAATCAACCATCCATGCTTTAAAAGGCTACTATTATACAGACCTCGCTCTATAGCGCGACACAAACCGGCCCAGGAATAAAGGATCACAACGAAGTTCAATAGTCGATGAGAGATGCTAAATTGTACTTATTCCATTTATTTTGCAGGGAACTACTCAAGATGTCCGTAAAGAAGGTCGTTGCCATAACTGGATGTGATAGTGGACTTGGTTGGTCCATCGCAGCTCGTTGTGCCCGTGAAGGATTGGTAACTATTGCAGGTAATTTCGGTGTTCACTTATGCCAAGTTACACGCTGTGCGATATTTCGTTAATTTCTCGATGATCTCCATACTGAATTAATGGGATAAAATAATTATAAAACCCAATATAGTATATAAAATTTCTTTAGCAAATGAAATAATAATAAAAAAGTAGATGGCATAGGTTGACTTTCAAAAAATCACGAATAACATTTTATTTTGATTTTAATCGAATCGAATAATAGATAAATATAATATAACGTTTCGTTTGGATCGAATAATGAAACGTATTAATATAAATATTTTTCAATTACGTGCCGTGGTCCCGGAGATGAACCTCCGCAAATTTACGAAATTCGCGATCTTTATTTATAATAATAGTTCTATACTATTATAATAATAAATGTTTTTTTATTTTATTTTACAGGACTCTTTAACGGAACAGAAACCGAAGCTTCCAAAGCTTTAAAAAAAGTTTGTACACATACCTACAAGCTTGATGTTACTAGTCCTAAAAGTGTTATCGAGTTTAAGAATTATGTTATTAATATTTTAAAGGAAAACCCCAACTACAGTAAGTATGTATTAGTACTAATAAGCTTAAGTACTTGTGCCTAATTCCATATTTATATTTTGTATTTAATGATGGAGTAAGTTGAAACTAATTGCTGCGAGAATTTATGGAATAAACGCGCTCATACTAATTAAAGTGTATAATTACCGGTATAAATAAATAACGAAACCAAAATGGATTATGTTGGTAACCACCACAGTAACGGGGAAGACCGCAGTAGCGGTAATAAGTTTGCTAATTTAAACTCTACTGGCCGGTCAATAAAATTAAAAAAAAAAGTTTTTTCATTGTATTTGTTAATAATAAATAAATAATTAAACGTTTACTCACTCACATCCCCGCACTAGGATTTCCTGTGTTGTGGGTGGCATGGATATACACATATATGGCATTATAAAAAACCCATGACCCGAGAAAAAACATTTACCTGTCACATAAATGTCTGCCCCGGCCGCGAATCAAACCCGGGACCCGTCGCACGGCAGGCAGAGTCACTACCAACTGGGCTATGGGGTCGTCCAATTTATCATTATAATATATTTTAAGTGATAAAATATATTTACATTATTATATTTTTGACATCCAATGTAGAACTCCATGCAGTGGTAAACAACGCTGGAGTGATGACTGTTGGAGATTACGAGTGGCTACCCCCCCAGATAATAGAAAACACTATAAGTGTCAATCTACTTGGTTCAATGAGAGTCGTGTCGGCGTTTTTACCAGAACTTCGGAAAACTGCGCTGAGTGTGAGTAATTTCGATTTTATCGGCGCAAAAAAAAGGTAGTACAGATTTACTAAATTTTCAACCGTTTTCTTTGACTTTTGACAACATTTGCAAAAAAGGCACAACCAAGCGTACTTCACTCGTTAGTTCCACGTGCAATCAATGGATACACTGAAATATCGGAGGCTAATGAGGGTAGGTTGGCTAATTCACGTCATATTGAGTGTAACCCATTCCTATCTGGTACTTCCGCAATCGTAATAAAAAAGATTTTCACTTAAGTATCGACATGCCAAAATGTAACGAAGTATAAATAAATATTTCTGATTTTTGAACAAAAAGCAGAAGATGGAGAAGAAGTTCTTTATAACCTCTGCTCGTCAGTTGAATTATACATATTTCTCCAATATCTAACAGTTTTTTAGGCCTGAGTAATAAACATAGCTCGTCGTAACACAAGTAAAAGTGTATTCATATCTATCTTCCAGGGCGTCACGAAGACACGAATAATTAATGTAGCTAGCCACTGCGGCCTGCAACCACTTCCCGGCTTTGGACCTTACAGTGCAAGCAAAGCTGGCCTGCTTGCATGGACACGAGCTCTAAGACTTGAACAGTGTGATCATGGATTAAGTGTTGTTGCGTTTATACCAGGTAAGTACATTTTTTCAGTGAGAACCCAGATTTTGAGTCGCAGGTGAAATTAACATACACAAATCAGATCAAAACGCAAACAATCAACATCCGAGAACAACGGTTCATCTGTTAGATAAATGTCTGCTCTCGACCGAAAACCAAACTCAGACCCTTATTTCAGAATTGAGGATCATTACCATGTTTCTTAATAGAATCTATAAATCAAGGTGCAGCCTATTACGGTTCAGTAATATCAGTGTCCAAGGTGACAAGTTCATATTATTTTCTAACCCGAACAAAAATCTTAGACTTCATCACCATCCTGTGGGTTTGTTATCAAGCATTAACTATAATATAAATATTATGTAAAAAAAAAATCACTTCATGGTAAATTAATGGCAGTATTATAAAGGAGAGCGTATTTTATGAATTTGTGGATATGCGGAATGTATGCTCCGAAACCACGGCACCTATCTGAAAAATTCTTTAGCATTTTAAAGGTACACTATTCCGGGTGCACATAGGCTATATAATATGTAAATAGAATACATACATATAGAATAAATTTTTCAACCCGAATGAAACCGCGTCGGGCCGTTAGTCATAGATATAAACACTTGTATCACGATGGCAACCGTAGGTAATCGATTGAATTAGGCAACTTCCGATTAGATTGCGGTCGACAGATGGATTTGTAACTGCTGGAAGCAAAATTTTCTGAAGGTTTTCGAACTTAATATGGCTTAACGTTTCCTGTTCTGCTTCTCCTTGTGAGACAGCAATCAACCACGTCGAAATTTTAACTGGATTATATACTCCATTACCAATTTCACAGGAGGCTTTGCTCTGCAGTAGACTGTCAATAGGTTAAAGTCAGCGCTTAATTTTACATCTAGACTGATTTCCACTATCAAAATCATATTATTACGACAACAGTCATGCAACTAACACTACAACCTAACAGTATTTTTTTTTATTCCAGGTGGCTTCATTGCAGCCAGCAACTTAATGTCCACCCAAATAACTCACGCGAGGATGATGTTGGAATCGTTGACAGACGAACAAAAACGTTTATATGAAAAGAAAATCCAAACTTTATCGTCATACCTTGGCGCAGCTTCTAATAATACGAGATACGACTCCCTAAAGGACGAAAGAATCATTGAAACATTCATGAAGGCCCTAACCGATGAATATCCCGAAGATGTATACAAAGTGGAATCGTGGAGATACAAGTTTTACTACACTTTAATGAAATTGCCTCTGCCACTAAACATTCATCGCTGGCTAATACAACGTTTCCTTAATTTTCCTGTTATAGTATGAAATACTTACTACGCCTTCAGATGTTGTGGATGTTGATTGCCTGTCCGTAGATGTATCTGTGTTAAATATATACATTTTATATATATAAAATTGTATGATTTGTCTACAATGTAGAAGAAATTCCGTAATACAATAATGTGAAAAAATATGTGGGTGATTCATACTGATGAGATTTCATTTTAATTAGCACTAGCAAACTGCTCTCGCTTCGCTTCAAGCAAACTACGCCTTACATTATTTTAAATTAATTTATATATTTTTTTATTTATGGACGGATTGCAATGAAACAAACTTAAAGTATAAGGTGACGCTTACTGTGCTACATTAGTGAAAACCAGAACAAAATCGGTTGAGCCGTTACTGATTTTAGCGGGAACAAACGCACAGGCAAACAAACAAAAATTCTAACAACTATTGTTTTGGGTTCTGTTGCGTTAATAAAGGCCCCTAATAAAGTTCTTTCTCATATATCGTTCATGTACAGAAAGAGATCAGTTAGAATTTTATTATTAGTACAGGTTAGTATTGAGAGTTATCATGTTTTAAGTCGCTTGTTATCTTGCAAATTCAGTTCTTGTAAACTAATAAATTTCCTTTTTATTTCATTACGCTTATATAAATAAATAACATCATCAAGTTGCGAGTTACAATAAAGTTGATAGTATATTTAGACCTGATCAGAGGAAACTTTTTAATAGTAAAAAAAATGATTTCATTGTTATACCCCTGCACAGCCTGCACTAGTATTCTTTGTGTCCCGGGCAGTGCTGCCAGTAAAACTTTCTTGAGTCCTCGCGTCACGGTAGTGCGATTCCCCGAAATTCCCCGTTTCTTTTGATTCATTCCCCTCAAATTCTCCGATATGATATTTTTGGAATAAAAACACTGTTATATACAAAATTAGTTTTAATGTAATTATTTAATTAAAAGTAATTGAAATAATTTTTTTTGTTGACGTACGTGGGATTTGGCTTATTTTATATTATGTGTTTAACAATATACTGCACTGCTGCACGTTTCATTTCAACCATACGTACGAAATACAAAAAACCCACAAACAAAAAAATAATTAATTATGGTGCAGAAATTACAAAATTGTTCAAATGACATTTGAGCACGCATTTGAGTGATTGCTTTTCAACATGATATTTGTAGTTTCGGGCTGTATCTGCCGAAAGTGATTATTTAGTTGTATTACCCGATATGAAATAGTTTTAGCCTACTAAAAAATTGGTCTGGATTCCCCGAAATTCCCCTATTTATATCATTCCCCTGCTCTCCTCGCACTGACCCTCAATTCCCCGTAAATTGGAGATTTTCCCCACGATTAGCAGCACTCGTTCTGGGTGACATTTACGTATACAAAATGACATCACAAACATCGACACGTTATAACTCTCTGGGTAGGCAGAATCACCATTTACGAATATATACATGTAAATGTGAATATATATATATGTACATTAATGATTTGGCTTACTTTTCAAACTTGTTAAATGTCAAAATAGAGAAAAATTCTGTAGTCTGTGATGACTCGGTTTCTCATTCTGATCGCGAAACCCTTACGTATTCTGTGGACAAATGAAACGGCAGATTAAAATTGACGGTTAAATGTGTGAGTTAAAAATAACGAAGTATCATTACCTAGTCTGTGATAGATTACTGTACTTTATGGTACTACGATGTTAACTGTCTGCCTTTTACGATCGATATTTTTGAGTTTTAGTTTTCAATATCTAAAATTGTGTTTCTTAATTAATTAGTTATTTCAGTGACTGGTTTACTTTTATTATATAACTTACTGAGATATGGAAGTCCAGTTTGGTCCTAATTCAGTGGATGAGCCGGTATGGTTATCTTAGTACAATCTTACATTATGTATTATTTTTTTCAGCAAAAATTAAAATAACTCTATAAAGTAACCGTTAACAACGATATAAAACTAATTACTGGTAATCAAGTTAAAGGTTATTGAATTTATAATCAATGTGGTGCTGTCCTCATTCCCTTTAATATGTATATATACTGAATGTTATTATATACAATGTATTATTTTCAAATATAGCTACACTTACATGAATGAGTATGTAATATTAATTTTTACCTATATGTGAAAGTATCAAAGATGTTAGAGAGATAATAATTGAAAAGAATTAAATATATAGACATTTTTATTAAAATGAACCATGGAACATTACCAGGTCATTTTAATATTGTTTTATTTTTTAATTCCCAAAATATATACCAATTTTTTAATTAAATATACGTCTTAAAGGTCGTGAAAATTGCTTCTACCAAGTGGACAGCACTCTATTCTATGGTGACGGATTAAAGGGGTGGCTAGGTTACTGTAACATAAAGAAATACAACAACAATAAAAAATAACTATTGCATTATGGTTTCTGGAAAAGCTTTACTGTTAATGACAATATCTATGTTTAAAAATTTTCAGTCTGCATTTCTAAAAATACACTACTTATTTTTACTTAAATGCTTTCAGAATCTACTTTACAAACTGCAACGAAAAATTAAAGTATTCAATGTTAGTAATCCTTTAAAAAATCGTGGATACAATCTTGTGGCATGTTCTAGCAAATATGGAATTGTATTTATTGCATCACCAAACAGCATATTATCAGGTAATCTGTTATGTCTGGGTATTAATAGATTAGTATTAATACATCACACACCTAAGTACGGGATGCTAACATAGCACAAGTATTTTTAAGAATGTTGTTTTGGAGAAATAAAACTTTCAAACTTTTAATATATATTTAGTTATACTATATTATAGTTAAATATAGTAGATATTAGTTTATGTAAAGCTTTATTACATAAACCTTAAATTAAAGTGGATTCAATGGATGACTTACTGTATAACAGCATTCTAAGCCAGTCAACACTGTTTAACTTAATCAATTTAATTAGTTAATTACTGAAAGAGGAAATAATTTTTATTTCTTAGTTATTATATTGTTTAATTCAAATAAAATAATTATATTGTAATGTTCACTTAATTCAAATACTTCATACTTAAATATACTTACATTAAATTTTGATTTCATTATTTTGTACACATTGCACAAAGTGATTTATTAAGGTTAAAAATATAGAAAAAAAAAATATTTACAGTAACTTTATTTTGCAGCATATAGGTTGAAGGAATTAATTGACAAAGATTGTGAACCAAAACATCATAGTGTTAAACTTGAAGTAGAACCAACACACATATCAGTAAATTGTGATCAAGAGTGGCTGGCGATTGTTGGAGGGCAAAAGTTGTATATTTACAAAGTAATGGATTTTCAGAGTCAGGTGCTTATGTTATATTTAGCAATTATCTTAGCTTACTTCTTTTGACTATGCAGTGAATATCTACAGTTAAGTACTTATAATTTTATTAAATGCAAACTTAGGAATGACCCGACTTCTTTAATAGTCAATGTAGTACTTTAAAAAAATGTCCATACTCACATGCATTAAGATTTCCATGTGTGTAATTGCATGAACACAATTAAGACATCATAGATGAAAACCTTAGAACATGTATGGTGATATCATTGCTATCCCAGGTATGCTGGGAATCAACCTGGGACCTAGAAGGGTATGGTTACTAACAACTAGGCTACTTTGTTATTATGTCATATATGTTAAAGGAATTTCACTTTCCAATAAATCTCAATTTCTACCAAGATTCACTTCAATTCAATTAAAAAATTATGTGTTATTCCAGAATGTGCTCCCGTCAGGCACACTAAACTGTGACATCAATCCAGGAACATATGTATCCTCACTGCAGTGGAATCCATGTATACCAGAGACAATTGCCATTGTATTTTTTGATGGCTCTCTCCTTGTCTGCCAAGTTAATACCATGCAGATCAAGAAATTACAAACTGCTGCAAGGTAAGGTTTTATCATTTTGTAATACCACTTGTAAATGTATATTTTATCATTATCATGCATCAACTAAATCTAGTATAAGTTCAAACAATCACAAATACAAAAAAAGTGTAACAATGAGGGAAATTAAATATTGGAAAAATAAAATTACAATAACCCTAAAGTAATTTGTTGAGTATATATTTCTAGATTAAATAATAACTGTAAAGGAGATTTTGATGAGTTTTGCATTAATTTAGTTGGTGAATTATAAATTTTTGAAATATAAAAAGGTGGGGACCTTTTTTTATCTAACTAGTCGACAAGCAAGCAGACAATCTCATGTTAAGGAGTCATCATCGCACATGGCCATCAGTAACATAAATGGCGTCATTGTCGCGTTGGTGACCTAAAACGAGAGACTCTCATTATTATTGCCTCCGACACTGCGACCGAAAGACGCTTGAAACATTACACGGTCGCTTTTAGGAAGCTAGTAGCTAGCCAGGCGGGTAAAATACCGTACCACTATGTAGCTACTGTTAGGATTAAAGCCGGTGGTACGGAGTTCAGGAACAGGAAGAACCAGTCTCCATAGATGCGTCAGTTGTTTAGCAAGGTGAACTAACAAGCAAAGGAGGCTGGATTGGGCTCAGGAGTGGACAGAGTCTCTAAAATATCCACAATATGCAAAATTCATACATAGTTAAATTAAACATACATAAATAATATTTTCATAAAATGATTTCAGATGCCTATGCTGGAGTCCTAAAGGCAAACAGCTGGTAACAGGCAACAGTGATGGCACTCTTTGCCAGTTCAAACCAGACTTATCTCCTATGAAATCTGTGCCGGCACCTAAATTGTTTGAGGGAGCACCAGTAGAGGCACTTGCAATACACTGGATATCAACTTATCAGTTTGTTGTGGTCTTCAAGAATGCATCTGATGAGAGTCGACCAGGTATTTACCATCAGTATGTTTTGGATGGTGCCAAAAAATTTTAAGTCACCCATAGCCTTACAGTTTGTATCAATGATAATTGCTTGCATAAGTTTAGCGACAGCAGACTTGTTGAGATACTTCCACGGATACTTCTATGCTTCGAAGAACACATTGTGCCATCAGTTCTTTGGGTCTTGACAGACATTAAGCTATTACCGAGACCTTTGGAAGGATCTTTGTTAGACATTAGTCACTAATTCCTTTCATAATATATTATTCTTACATAGCAAGATATAATTCTTATATTGTAGAAGACGTTAAACTCTGTAGTCTGTTATAAGAAACTAGTCTGTTAAATGAGACTACTAAGGTTTGATACCCGGCTAGGGTAGATATTTTGTGACAAACACCAGTTTATTTTCTGATCTTGTGTGCTTGTGATACATCTAATGTGTAAATGTTCAACGCTACAAACATTACAGGAAAATCTAGTGCAGGATGGACATTTGATATACTATTAAATACAATTTAATTCCAGTTCTACAGAACCATTTGTGTGAGGAGAAATATTTCATATAAACTGCACAAATTACCAATATACATATAGTGTTTTCAAATTTCAAATTTGAATAGTGATCAATAAAATAATGTTATTTTGTTTCAGCTGTTGCTATTGTTAATACACCTAAGGGAGGGCAGCCGACATGTTACAATTATGAAGACATTTGCTACAGCTTAGGCTCCAACAGGCCTTGGTATTACTATCTGCAAGGAATTACTCAATGGTGAGCATAAATATGATTTATTTATCTACATATATAAAAAAACTTTTTTCTTACATATTGCAAAATGCATTCAATGCAGTAGTACAAAAATCGGGTATCAATCTCTGTTTTATGTTTCACAATATTGTGGCATATTGTTTTTCAAAAAGAGCATTTTGATTGACTGTAAAATTCAAATATTGAACAATTGAGTATTTGGGACTTCTGTAGTTTCTTTTTATACAGACTTAATGTCTTGTTGATGTTTTGAATAATATGTAGTTTTCATTTTTTTATAAAATATTTTCTCCTTCACTGATATAGTTTGGTATTATGTATTCTATCTTGTTTTCTAGTATAACTAGGTCCTCATTACTTGCGCTTTTGTTTCAGGAATATGATTCTATCATCTTCATCTAACAGCATGGAAATTGCTACTCTTGGATCAACTGATGGGGCGAATTGGCTTCAATGGTGTCAAGTAATATGTTAATTTAGTTGTGAATAAGAAGGAAGTGATTTATAAATATAACCAATTAGGGTTATCTATTAAGTGCTTTGTTTGATTTTTAGGCAGATGAAGCGAGACCTGAGCTGCCGTTGACAGACAAAAATCAAGAGAACTATCCAGTTGGTATATCTATTGACACTTGTGCCATACATCAGTTGCCATGGGGTAAGATTAAATAAAATTTCTGTTAAATAAACGTATAATAAATAAAAATTATTGGGCATTGTATATCTACATCATTTACCTAATTTTTCATGTGGCTGGAAAAATGTGAAGCTACACATGGTCTATCAAAAAACACTTACAGCGTCTTTCAGAATCATTTGTCACATAACATTGTTATATGTCTTAAAATTAAACGATTACAAATACAGTTACAAATAACAAACATTACCTCTGCTGCTTCATTCATAGATTGTCTTATCTTATAAGTGATAGATCTTGCTGAAATGTTGATATCACTAGTATCCAAAAATTTTGTGGCTCGTTGGAATGCCGTGCCAATTGGGCTGCCGCGCTTAAGCTTTTGCTCTGAACTTTCCTGATAATCTATCCTTTTAGAAACTGATTCATGTAGTATTTGAGGAATATGTGTGACTGGGGGAAACCCTTTTTTTATTGTTTTAAGCATAAATAAATTCTCTCCATATTGATATTATAATTGCATTGTACATATAATGATTGTTCTCAACTGGCTCAACTCCCATACAATGTCTTAGGCAGGAAAGGAATCTAATTAAAAACAGCATTGGACTACAGTGCTTCACTAGTATAAACTGAGTCCGTTTTTACAGGTTTTTGTATTAAACAAACATTTAGTAATGAACATACATACATAAATCTAAATTGTAATTATTTTAAAATAATTAACATGATTAAACATTAGTGGCTCATTGCATGGCACAGATTTCCTCTCGTATTTTAATCGGTCAAAGGCGTATCCATGCTTATTATCCCCGTCATTGAATGGCTTTGTGATCAACGTGGATGACGAAATTTATACCACCAAGTCTTCGACATAGTTTTATAATAGTTATTGGTGTTGAACGAAGGATAACAATCACAAAACTTTATTTACAGGGGAAAATGAACTCTTACCTACGATGCCACTACTACACGTGGTATCTCAGACTGGTCTGCTGTCAATATTTAATATCATATATTTAAATAAAACGGCACCCCAGATATGTATGCCTCCTCAACCTCTGTCACTGCCTGACGCCGTACTGACTAGGTTTGTTTGTTTTCTTATTATATTTAAACAAGTAAATTTAAATGTTAATATGCCACTGCTGACATCATGGACATAGACTATAAACATCTGTATTTATCTTAAACTATAATCTTACTTAAAGTCGCTCAGAAATGAATTTGTATGGCTAAGATATCAATCTAAATTATTTTTTTTGTTAATACCATAACATTGAAAAATTTTTTTGGCCCTAATAGATTGTAAAAGCGAAAGTCTCCGTAGGTAGGTAAAGATAGTTGATCACTGCCTTCAATGCATATTCATAACACCATAAGAGTAATTGATGCAATGTCGGCCATGAAAGAAACGATAAACTTGCTTGTTAAATGTACTCCAACACAACCGATGTACAATAAAATTAAAATTGATTTAATAATAATGAAAATCGTCCGGGGCAGACAGTTATGTGACAGATTTTTTGTTCTCGAGTCGGGGGTGTTTGTGATGTCCAATGTGTGTTTGTGTGTGTGTACATGCCACCCGAAAGACGGGATTCTAGTGCGAGGTTGAGAGTGTGCGAACGTTTAGTTGGTTTTATTTATTATTATTATTATTAAATAGCTTCGGCCAGCGTTAGAGCATATCGGCGAGTACTATTTATCGGTCGGCTAGCGCGCTCGTGAGACGAAGATTAGTAAAGTAGACGAAGTGTTGTACGAATGAATTTAATTTCAGTGAGATTCCTGACGATGCACCTTCGCAGTCTGCGCCGCCACCTCCGACGCGTCCTGCAGTGTCTGAAGTAAAGGTACGCGTGGCTTTGTGATTGTCAAGGATGTATTATCGTTTCATCGTTATCGTCACAACCCATGATTGTCCCTTGTCTCACGATGTCCTCGCCCAATTTATAAAATCATTTTTATGTTTGCGCCCAATGTGCGTGGCAAAAGTCTACCACGCTGGCCAAATGCCCATTTGCAGACTTCTCACGATATTTTCATTCACCGAAGTCAGTGGATATTAACTTTGTAACCAGAACGCAGATAATGGAAAAACAAAATAAGATTCGATTTTTTATGTAATGATTGGTAGATTTACTAGAATACAATGAGCTTTGCGGCGGAGTTCACAGAAAAAAAAAATTAAAACAAATTATGGTTAGTATAGATATTGACAGAATCACAGTCGATAGCACATACACGTATAGAACCGTATTAAAAACTTAACGAAAGATTTTGAGTATAGAAAACTACTAACGTATTTACAATATAACCAATTTTAATTTATATTTTAACCAAACAATATTACTAGAACCATCTTAGTCATGTATTAGTCGCCCGCTAAGCAAACGTGTACTCGAAAGCAAACTTTTTCACATTTAATGATTATTGCCCGTTTTCAATAACCAATTAAAGATTGAGACTAAAATCAATCCAATTAATCTATCTGTTGTTTATATATGAACGATATATTTAAAATACAGAAATGTGTAAAATGTATTTTACGTAGTTGCGAACTATTTAAAACTACACTTCGATTGATAGAATCCGATCGTGTCGATACCGATGTAGTGTTCGTATTTATATTTATAGACAAAACATATTTATATTGCAGTCAGAGCCAGAATCGGTGATCCAACCACAAGAAAGTCCAAGTCGATCTTTGCAGGCTGCTCCAATCCTTCAAGTTCCTCAAATCACTGCAGCATCCTTCTTAGAGGCAAATGCTACATCATTTGAAGTGTATAACAAAGAAATTGGGTTAGAATTATCTGCAGGTATGTAATATTTTATATACCTAAGGGTAATTGTAAGTACTTTATTAATTGGAAAGCAAACACATACCTTTAGGTTTACAAGTATAATAGGATAATTTAAGGGCACTTTATGATGTAATCTTTTTCGTATAAATGTTGTTTTTTAATAATTAAAAAATACCCTTTCTAATGATTTAATATAATGACCCTTGTTTAATAACAACCTGATTTATATAAATAATGATAATTGTTTTATCCCGATTGTTTGAAAAATTTTTCTTCTAGAAACTTTCTTAAATGTTACCTTTATTTACATACTAAACTAAGTGCCTAAGTAGTTACAAAAACAATATATTATTTGTATAACCAGTCGATTTATTTTATTGGTTTAATATACATTTTATCACAAATGATATCATATTAATCAGAAATATTATTTACTTACAGAGCAACCATCTTCACTATTTCCATCAGAACAGAAGCCTAATTTGAAACCTGTAGAAGAAACACAACCGCAGGTACTAATCCAATTTCAATGACCTAAATTGAAATCTATCGCCCTTTTTCAATAGTTAATCTTAAAACAGATTAAAATAGATACGGGCATTTATCTATCCGGTAAGAGTTACCCGAAAGCACAACACTAGATTCAATTCTCTCCAAGAGCTTCATCGTTACATTTATAATTTGTCACTAGAAATACTATATTACGATATTCCTAAAAGGTTAGCTTTTACAAATATTTGTAAACTCAAACTACGTCATTGATTCAACAAATTGGTACCATGAACAGTTATGGGAAAGGAAGAGGCAAGCAACTCGCAAGGAGAACATTTTATTTATATATACTATTATTTAAATCTCAAAAATTTTCGTTTGTTAAAAAAATACATTTAAATTTATTATCTTTACAGTCTGAATTAAAATTACCAGTCGGGCCACCGCCAGTCCAGCCACAACAACCAACGCAGACCGAAATGGATGCAGCCTTGAAGTCGGAACAGCAGCGAGACGATTTAAACAAAGTAAAGATGCACAAGGAACTCACCGACATGCTCATAAAGGAAGTTAATGAATTTCAAATGGAGTTGTACAAGTTTACAATGAAAACTAAGGAAACAGAATCCCGGGTAAGTTTTGAACTAGTAAATCTAGTTGCGCGTTTCTCTCTTCCTATTCGATAAGTTTTAACGGAAACATATACGGTATGCGCCGCGGGGAGTTTCCGAACGTGTATCCCGGATGCAGTGTATTTCCTATGATATATATTTGACCTTCTAAAATGTACATTTATTTTATACATATGCGGATTTGACTGGCAAAGAATGCGTCACCATTAAATTCGTTCTTTATTTACAGTAACGTAAGATAGTGTAAGGTGTATATTACCTATATACAATGATAATAATAAAGAATAAATAAAACAAAGATAATTTTCGACATAAATTCATTGTTTTATATTATTTCGTTTTATTGCAAACATTTAGAAAGTCTTCTTAAATTTTATATTGAATTAAATATTTTGTTTCGTTCCAGTTGCAACGCGATATCCAGAACTTAAACACAAACCATAATTTAATGTCACTGGACACCGAAAAGCTGGTCAACGAATGCATGTTGGATGGATTGCGCACTGCCATTAATCAACTTAAATTGGAGCTCGTTAGAGCGTGCGCAGTTGTCGCTGACGCGAGGTCTCATTCTGAGTAAGTAATTTCTAGATTGTACTATAGTGGTGTAGTAATAGTTTTGTACTTTTTAATCAATCAAATTCGTCGATAATTTTAATGATAGTACAATATTGCATAAAATTCAGTTAACCCTTTCGACCGTGCGAAAGGTCCAGGTTCAAATCCCGCCTGGATGTCTACCCAGATAAAAGTATATTCTCGAATCGTTGTTTCATTTATATAGGAAGTTCTTGTGGTATATTGACTTACATATTTAGAACTTATTCCACAGAAGCAAAGACTTGCCGCAATGGGCTCAAGCAGACCCCTTGACTGCTAAACGAGTGGATTGTATTCGGAAATTAGCGTACTACGTACAGAATCAACTAGACCATGCGCGCAAAGCACTCGACCTCAAGTGGAACGAAATAAACAGTCCAGAGAACAAGTTAGTGTTTTTAACCTAAACTATTGGACATCTATACTACTATATAAATCTGTAGTGTCTGTACAATTCCATTTTTTTTTGTCAAATTTTATGACAAACATTAGTTTTATGACTCACTGACATTTTGAAAATTCTTGTCTATCTGTATGTACCGTTATAAATCAAGAGTGGTTTGAACGATCTTAGTGAATTGCTATGTAGTGAGAACACGTGATTGCGCAGATGATATGCTATATAAAATATCAATAAACTCAATTATGTGTAATCAAGACAAAAACAGCAACTTATGAATATACATGTATATAAAATTAAACGTTGAACTCGATCGAAGTCGGAGGAGCACACTAGTATAGAATAAACAAGATATTCAAAACTTTAGTCCGATGTAAACGTTTCGGCTAATTTGATTGGATCGGGTCGGATTTGAACGAAACAATACGTATGTGTGTTTGGACTTTGTATTTTATTTATTTACATGTCATTGTTTTCCCCACCGCCGACGGCGTAGCTAGTTACAACACCAAAGCACCAAATAATACTAGCCTGACAGGTAAAAATCCTTAATACCACCCATAAACACTGTAAGGATCAACCTGGTTGGTACCAGTTTGAGATAATTGCAATTCAATAGCAAGGATTTTTCGTCGGAGCCTCGTTTGTTGTTCTGAAAAGTGCAACACGAAGAGGGAGAAGGATGAATGGATCCTTATGCCCCAAAATCTGCTAACAAAGCCAATGTGATGGACTATAAATTATACATTCTCAGTTACCCAGTACTAGAGTAAGAGGCTAATGAGTTTCAGTCAACATCAAATTATACCCGTATTTATTGCTACATATGTACATAGTGACATTCAAGACATACATAAATACATGCACACAAACATAGATACAGGCACACATACGGCTATCGGGATCTGTGCACAAATATTAAAAATAACATCAGTACTATAATTAAACAAGTTAATAGGTACTTATATACCTGTAACCGTGAAAACTAAAATTGCCTAAAATTTCCGCAATTTAGCGGATTTATTAACCAATGTTTACTTAGGTTAATGCAGAAGTATATAATTTGTTACATTAAATAAATAAAAAAACCTCATGGGTGATGTATGATGACCTAGATTTCTATTCTACGTTCGTCAAAGAAGGTGTGTAATGGTCATATGTTTCAGTAAAGGGCGCATGATCCGTCCAATTTTGGACGACGTGTACCAGCCGCTTGTGAAACAGCAGGAGATACTGATGAGACAGCAAGCCGTACTCAAGACTTTGAAGAACACGCTAAAAGACTGCGACGTGGGACCTGTGTTTAAGTCAACATCTATACTCAGAAGCACGCCGTTCAAAAAGTATGCTACTTATAATTTTATAATAAATTACAACATATAATTGTCGAATTGCTGTGCTTTTCATATCACATTAATAGAGGACATCAATATCTTCAAGGACAAAATCAAACTCTGAAGGTCCCTGAAGAAGTTTAACTTGACCAGAAAGACATTCACAAACACACACAATAAATTAAAAATATTTATTATTTATTATGTCACAGAAGTAACACATTCCTCTTAATTACAGATTTTTATTTCGAAATTATAAATAGTCCAATTATTTTATGATTCGTCTAAGGGCTGATATATGATTGAATGGAAGGCACATTTAAATGCAAAATGTAATTTTCAGAGACTTAACCAAACTAACAAAAAACATCATCAATATGAAGATAGAAACTGGTGAAAAGTCCAAGGAAACTATGCTGTCGTCCCAAAAGTTAGATGCACTAAGGGATGTCCTGTCTAATCATAAGCCGACAAAAGTAAAACCGGTCAATGTGGAGTTACGACATCAGTTGGCAGCAATGTACAAAAATTATAAGAAGAATTTTTCGGAAAAATCGGAACCCTTAAATAGTGAATTTTCAGTAAAGAGTGAATTTATTAAGTCACCAGTACAGGTCAAGGCACCACCGCCTAGTGAGTATATTTCTTAATCTGTAATATTAATAATAATAGTATTTTTTATTTTACACCAGCAACATTACAACACTAGTAATTTTGTACAGAATATTGCAGCAAAGACGGTCTTTTCGCTAAGGAGCCATTTGTAGTAGATCTACCCAACAGAATGAAATTAGTTCACAGGAATTAAGTTTCTTCAACACATGATATATATATATATATATATATGACATTCAAAGAATACATTTGTTGCTTTACCTTTTTTGTTGTTATCGGGAGAAACTTATGTCGGATTTATAATAACTAAATTCCCTTGATCTTGTAGGTGTCATGAGAAACGATAGATAATCTTATTACTACCCACCTATAGCTATGGCACAGCTGTTCTTTGGCCAGACTTCGGCTGTCAGTCTCTTCCGATGTGTGATGATGTTAGGCTCAAATTTCATTGCGATAGTCAAGTACGGATTGACCGATTTCATGCACCTTCGACGACATTTAATGAGACCTCTGAGGTTTTGTGAGGAAAGCGATAATTCATTCTCACATTCTCACAGTACACTCTGTCTTTGTTAAACAACTGTTACAATAATATTTAAATATTTTTTTACCCTAGCACCAGTAATTAAAACAGAATCGAAACCAGATATCATCAAAGAATCACCCAAAGCGTATGCGCCGGTATTTGACATGAAGCCGGTGCAAACGGGACTAGCTAGCGTTGCTAGGACATTGTTTAGTGATGGTAAGTACGAGCATATAATTATCCATGTCGCATAATAATTCTGCCTACTAACATAAACTAATTCGTTGAAAAGGGCATGTTAGAAAATGGGAGAGTGAACCATGTAAGTGATTGACTAACTTAAGAAACTACGTGCTGTTGCTATTTGAATGGGTGATCGGAAGTGACCAAATTTCGTGAGCTATTCCGTATTTCCTAAAATATATCTAGCTATAGGTTCTGGTAGTTATAAAGTATTGTTAGACTGTAGGTGTTAAGTTGCATCAAATTATTTTCTAGTTAAGCGAACTTATGAAATATATATATGTAGAGAGAGAGAGAGAGAGTAATTAAAATTAACTGGACATTTCAATTATGAAAGGAGGCTAGTAAGGCTCATAGTAATGGCCACTTCAAGTGGTTTGTATAATTCCTACTTGCAACTTTATCCTCTACTTTTATTCCGATTTATTGAAAATCTGCATCGTGTTTTGTCCTCGGTTTAATATATTAAAGGAACACTAGGTCCAAAAGTCAAGTTCAACGAAGCTTTCAAATGAGATATGTATCTCAGTTCTGAAGTACTCACTTGTTGCACATGATTAATGTTAATAGTACCATAGTTCACAGGTTTGTTGAGGTTTGTTACAAATTTCCTACTGAACAGTAGATAAACTGGATTCCGCTCTTGTATCATTAACCAATACGGCACATCCCATGTTTTAGGCCTTAAACACTATCATTTATAGTACATGCTTTTTCTACTACAACTTTTATAGTCATTAAACATTTCTTTGTTTCACAGAACCAAAACAAGAGCAAACAAAATCCTTTTTCTCTAAATCTGAAACATCAAGCACTACTTCAGCGATAACTATAACACCAAATACTAAGAGCTCTCTTAAAGATCTCTTACAGAGCAAATCACAGGCCGCAGTCAATGTTGAAGTTAAAAATGAAGCCAATACATTCATGGGACAGAATATTTGCTCTCCAACTGCGTTTAACTGTAAGTAATAAATTATGTAATTGGAATCGACCTGAAACAGTAAAACTGGTTTTCTATAATTCAAAAATTAGTTAACAAAATTGTTTTAACAAAGTTCACTAATCATCAACTTTTTGATTATAGATTTTAAACCTACGGTCACACATTATTATTTTTTTTAATTTCATATAATAAATGTAAATTACATTGGACACAATATTAAGTAGAATTTAAAAAATATATTTGTGTTATAAATACGTTCTTTTTATGTGTATACATTTGTCAATGAAGTATTAACGTGTTCATTTATCTGAAAATTTAGTTTCCAAGCCACCTGCAGCAGCTGCCCCTTCTGCAATATTTGCCTCAAAATCAGGAACATTCACAAATATGTTTAGCAATTTTAAACAATTTGGTGAAACTGGAGAAGTAGGGGTCTCTGCGGAATCTGTCCAATATCCAGATAATAAAACAAAAGAAGATAAACCACTGACTAATTTATTCGCACTGAAATCATCAACTCCACGAAATGTTCCCGATGTGCTCAAAACTAATACGAAAGCATTTAATTTTGATAAACTGGATTCTTCAAAAATTACGATTACGCCTATCACGAATGATTCTAATTCTAAGGAGAATATACCAGAGAAAGCTAAGGAAATCCAGGAACCTATAGAAGAAAAACCGGAAATCAACTCTAAAACATTTTATGTACAATTTACTAATAAAACATCCGGTACCGCTTCATCTCCTCAACCAGTTATTATAGGTATTATTATAAATCACGTTATATATCTAAATTAATATTGTCTTATGAAACGTTTTTGAATTGTTTCTTTTATTGTAGTCGATTTACAAAAAGAAAAAAATGGAGCGAAGACAGATATATTAGGAGAAAAATCACCATCGTCTATTTTTGGAACTGAAAATACTTCTACTGCAGGTAATTTTATTTTTCGATTTTGACTTTGCGGTTAACAATCGGTATGTATGTTGGTATATACTTTTATTTATCATAAATGCATGTTTTCCTTTGTGGGAGAGAGGGAGGTTCTATGCATGTATAGAAAGAAGTACATATATACCATATGATGGTATATTATACTTGCGTATTGTTGCAAAGTAAATTAATACTAATATAATAACAATGAATTTCCGCTAAGTAACGCCTGATACTATCAACTATATCACTACAAACTTTTTAACTAATGTGTTAAATCGTCTTTTTAGGCCCAAAAACTACTGTGGTAACCCAATCTTCCATATTGTTTGGGTCAACGTCAAATGTTTCAAAGTCGACAATTATTACGCCATTGCCCCCTACAAATTCTGTCATAAGAACGTCAACTGGATCTCAAAAATTTGGAGATCCTCAGACAGCTATCACTTCATCTGGACCTATATTTTCATCAACAGTATCAACAACGAGCGCAGTTGGTGTATCGTCAAGTCAAGGATCTATATTTGAATCAAATGGGACTTCGCAAGGCTCTGTATTTAGTTCATCCACAGCTCCACCAGTATTCTCATCGGCAACCGTAAAGTCAGCTGTACTTACTTCCACTACTACCGTTTCTTCGGATTCCGAAACACCTACCACAGAATCCCTTACCGAAAAACAGCAACCATCTGCATTTTCTTCAACTAGTACTGCATCTTCTGTATTCGCTTCAGCGAATGCATCTGCTTTTGGCTCTAAAAGTACTACACAGGCATCTTTATTTACCACTTCAACGACTAGTACTACTGCTACTACTACCGAAAGTGTATTTGGTACTACTACAACCACCTCGTGTATATTTGGGAATACACCTACTTCAGCTAAGAGTGTATTTAGTGCTGCCGTATCTAAAGCGTCATTTGGATCAGAGTCTACTACTCAATCTATTTTCGGTACGACAACAACAACAACAACTCCATCTTCAGTATTTGGAGCTACCCCTGGTCAAAAGTCCGTTTTCGGTGCAACACAGACTTCAGCTGCAGTGTTTGGTACATCGACGACATTACCTACACAAACGTCTGTGTTTGGAACTGTGACTCCATCTCCAGCCTCAGTGTTTGGGACGACAGTTACTCAAACAACTGTATTCAGCGAGACGTCGCCATCCCAGTCATCTGTGTTCAGCACTGCAAATGCTACAACACAAGCTTCCGTGTTTGGGACACCGACGCCATCTACACAAGCTGCTGTTTTCGGAACTCCTACGCAATCAACCGTTTTTGGAACTCCAGTTGCAACTACCCAAGCTTCAGTATTTGGAACACCAACTCCCACAACACAAGCCTCAGTTTTTGGAACTCCATCTGCAACTAAAACCTCAGTGTTCGGTACGCCTTCACAAACGACGCAAACCTCGGTATTTGGAACGCCTACAACTTCTCAAAGTGCCTCACCTTTTGGCGGTGCAGAATCAAATTTATTTGCTGCTGCTAGTATTTCGACTACTAATGCGTCGAATCAGAGTAGCGGAGGCAGTATATTTGGGGGCAGGTGAGTTTAATATTCTTTCAATGATTGTAATAAGTTTATTAATGCCCTAAGGCAATCTTCATATTTCTCTATACTGGAAAAATAACGATAATTAATTAAAAAAAATAGATGCACTTTATAGAGGTACCATAATTAAGCTGGACCTGCGACTGAATCCTAAGTCCATGTTCTTAATCCTTTTATGAAAATTACTATCTAATAATTTAAACAAAAATATTTATATAATAATAAAAGTGCATTACCGTCGTCATTAATATCGGCGCCTTGCTCGCCACTAAGCAATAATGATATACAATTATTTCTATTTGATGACTCTTGTTTGAGTGATGTTTTGGTTTTGGTATATTTCTGTTTATGTATTGAAAATTACGAAAACTGCCAAAACGAAAATAAATGCAAAAAATGTACTTTTAAATCAAAAGCAAACATTGCCTCTAAATAACATTCGCAAAGTCAGTTAATTTCAATTAACACGAGGAAAGTAATCTCGATTGCATATTCTTCATGACAGGAATACACTATTATTTTGAACGAGAAATTAAGACATGTTATACCAGCCCACATTTACGGGAAGAACAAAACATTTAATACTGAATTTTCTGTACTACATGAAATACTTAGCGTAGTGATAATTACCATGGAGAAATTATTTTTAATTTTCAATAATATTTACCAAGTATCTTAGAACGTTTTTCATATTATTATTTATAAAATATTTGAGAACAAAATCACGAAAATGATCCATGTCATCCGGAAAATGTTTAACACATCAAATTTTTTTAAATAGTCCAAGTCATTTGGAAACCTTATTAACAAACTGTTTCACAATTAATTTCAGTCCATCTGGCTCAGTATTCGGAAACAGTACCACGAACGTGTTCGGTGGTAAGACCACGTTCGGACAGTCGAGTCCCACGGCTGCCAGCATCTTCGGAGGAGGCGCGGCCTTTGGTCAAAAGCCAGCTACAGACTTTTGGAGTGGTGCTAGTAACACAGCCACCAGTGGATTCGGTTCTCCTGGATTCGGTATGAGAAAGACTTAGTTGGTGTCGTTTGAATTATTTTTTAGTAACATGGAAGTCTAGCTTATTTTATTTTTTTACATTATAAAGGACTACAGAAATGGCAACACGCTAAAATTTGCGTAAATATAATCTATTCATGAAATAAGCAATTAAAATCATTCCATTTACATTGAATATACAACACAAATGTACAGGCAGTCTTATCGCTAAGCAGCTGTTTCTACCACAGTACCTTTTGGGTAGAAATAACCCTACATTACTTTACAGTCTGTTATTTGCAGTGCAACTTAAACGCTTCAAAAATTCACGCACTATATTTTGATTCTTAAATACTGTTAAAATATCACTCGTAGGCCAAACGGCTACAACGCAGGCATCATCCATTTTCGGCGGCTCTGGTGTAGGCAGTTTCAGTGCTCCATCCACTGGATCAACATTCGGGAGCCCCCAGCCAGCGACATTTGGTAGCGGCGAAGTCAAACCCTCCGTTTTTGGATCTCCACAACAGACTACTAGTAAGTATAATCATAGTTAAAAAAAAAACTAAAAAACATGCGTTAAGTGTTTATTATTTTATTAATGACTCGGTGTGCAATCCCGGTGTCATCTGGAAGTTCAAACCGAGCTAGCTTCTTAAAAGCTTCTAAAACAGGGCGAAGCAGTATTGCGAGACATCCATTTAATCTTCACAAAGCACAATTCAGGCCTCATATATGGGTTTATGATGGTTCCGTTTCAATATTATTTTCAATTCATTGATATCTACATATATTTTCTGTCATCAATGGGATTCGTTCTTTAAATCAAAACTTCTTGAACAAAAGCTTTGAAATGTTCGTTCATTAGCGGCGGTCGATCCAACTACATAATTTTGTTCAAGCTGTAACTACAGCACCTGTGTGCCCCGCCGCGATCATTTAACTTTCCCAAAATCATGACCACACCATGTCAGAACACATGAATAACCAATTTCAGATATTATTTACTTATAATTATAATAACAAATACGATATTTCTGTGACACGATGAAGAATCATAATCATCATAATTTAATGTTTTTTCTAGCTAATGTTAATGTTATTAACTTCCTTGCTGAACAAGGAACGTCTGTTAAACCATCGTGGAAGAGATGACATTGGTTTGCGAGGAGTCTTGCCGGGGAGAATCATAGTTTACAAATGACACAGCCGTTTTAAAGGGACTCCAGGGAACATCGAATGTATTTCGCATAAGTCAGTAGGGCATATAATATAAAAAATATAGTTTTAAGTACGTTTTTTTTTTTGTTTCAAACCTAAGTTTGATTTATCAAAATAAAGGATATCCTTAGAGTAGTACTTACTACAAAATAATTGAATCCGTAATAAAAAATTCCAGCTCCTGCCTTCGGTGGATCTCCAGTGTTCGGATCTAAACCAGTGTTTGGACAATCATCTGGGTATGATTATTTTTTTATTACAGATTATTATTTAACTTAGGGTTTCCATAATACGAGTATGTATTACTTCAAATGCTAATTCTGTTGTGTGGCGCTACATGCATCCAAAACACAAGTTTTAGTATAACTGGTTTTAGGGTACATAATTTAAGCTTAAGAAAATATCTTCCGTACGTTACAGACATATGTTGCAGTTTTGGACATTGTGTTCACTAACATTTAAGTTTATCTAGACTTATGCAGACAACATCCGCTGCAGTTCAACATCTTAATATCGTATCAAAAATACAAATAGCGGCTGCCTTATTTAAACTATAGTTTATATTTCTTTTAAACCTATTACAAATACCTATTACTATTGTTTTTCTGTATATTGTGCGGCGATTTCATTGTGAATTCGACTCGGCGACGCAATTATCAGTAATAATGCGATCAGTTCATATACTGACATTATACGACCGGCGTGCTTTATCTGAAACGAGACGTTAATTTCGTCACACACGTCTCATTAATGCGACAGTTGACCGGCGATGGTGATGATAATTAATGCGCCCGTTCTGCCATTAAAGAATGAACGATGATAAATTTTCTTTGTTTGTACATCCACAACTATACTATATTTTTAACCGAATTTAAAAAGGGACGGAGTTCTCAGTTCGTTTGTATAATTTCTCTTATGTTTGTTACCTCAGAACTCCGTCATTTATTAACCGATGTGGAAATATTTTTTTCATTGGGTTTGGTTTCATTTAAATTTGAAGAAAAATTACCACCCTTAGGGTGAAAAAATAAGAGATGAAACCAATGTTTTATTTTTGTGAAAACATTTACTTGTACATGTTACGCACGCGCGAGGCTTTGATTATTAATTCGTCCGTTAACTATGGTGACCATTTATCTTTTACTCATTTATCGATTAGTTACATAAAAATATTAAATAAAATAATCATAATTACAACCTATATTTGTTGTACTGTTGGGCTCGGATCTTTATGTTATTAATGCTTATTTTCAAATCTCTATAGGTTCGTTTCACCGTCGGCCGGCGCCGGTTTCGGGTCATTCGGCGGATTCAATAAGAGCCCGAGCAGCGGTTTCGGCAGTTCGGCAACGTTCGGCAGCGGCGCCATGTTCGGTGGATCTGCATTCGGGAGCACATCGCCCGGAAAAGTGTTTGGAGGATCTGCGCCGGGTAAGTGGGTTATCATTGGTAGTTTTTTACCGGTGCTACAGACGAATCTGCTAGAGGCTTGTTGAAGCGATTTCGTCACTGGTTGGTGTAAAATCACATTAAATTTAGTTATGCCTTTATAAATCATACCTGCTATTCTGCCCACTAGTAAGTAAGTAAGTAATAATCTTTTATTTTCATCGTGCGATCACGCGGCAGGCGGCATAGGAACTTCCGACGCTGGTTTAGTCGCTAACGTCACCACCAAACTGCTTTGGAGTTGTGCGGGGAGTACAATTCGCATCTCACCGGTTGCTAGGAATCGAGCCCCTTACTGACTCGTGAATTGATAGAATCCATAAAAAAACATTTTAATTTCATAAAGCTAAGTTAATAAATTATTAAACTAATTTTACTGACGCTGTGAAACCGATTTGCAAACTGAGTATTTAATATATTAATGAATTAATAAAATACTTTTGTATATTCTTATGTGGTTTTATTGTTTTAGATTTAAAAATTTACAACTTAGCATCGTATGTTTTTCGGAATGTTTATAGGACTCTTATATACCATTATCTTATATATCACAGGCAACGGGTATTGGATATTGGAATTGTAATTGTCGTTTACCAAAAATGTATTCGACGGTAGATAAAAAAAATATTCAAATTACAGGAAGACGCATTAATTATGTACCGTTGTAATTGTTTAAATATTAACAGCTTTCGCCGCACCGACACAATCCAACGCTACGTTCGAGAGCCTAGCGACCCAAAACACGCTTACTTTCGGAAACCTGGCCCAGCAGTCCGGCCAGCCGCAGGCCGCATCTCCACCCAGCTTCAATGCGTAAGTATTTTTTTTTTACTTAAACTTGTTTCATTTGTCAGCCGGTCAAGCCAGTTAGATGCTACCTTCTCGAACGATTATGTCCTTAGTGTTAAGGATATCCATGATAAGCCATAATGACTTGTTATCTTGCAACTCGTCCAAAAAAAAATGTTTTTTTATTAACTATCGTGAAATTTAGATTTAATCTGCATAAAGGACCAACTGTCCATTACTGCAATGCAAATATGAAACAATGTCAGCTGATTTATCCCACATAAGACTAGGATAATAGACAAAATAAACAAATCTAGTTTTCTTTCAGTCAGTAGTGTCTTATTTTTATAAAACCACAACAAACTCACTTTACATCCGAGAACAGGTCTATGGGCGGTCCATTGAAGTTTACTGATTAAGATAACACCTAAAAAAATATCAATTATTCTATGGTTAATGCTTCATTATTTACAAGTAATTTAAGAATTTAGCCTACTCTCTGGACATTTTGTAGTACAAATTCTACACTTCGTTTGGTGTTTATAAACTAAATTATTTATATTAAACTACTGTGATACATGGATTAATGTGTAGTTTATTACCGTAGACATTAAATATTAAAAATGTGTCATAACTGAACAGTTACATGGCCGCATATTTGTAATAAAATATGGCAAATCGATAATGTAAACTGTTTATTTACGTTATTTTTCCATAGGTCTCCATCGTTCACTGGATGGCGGGGCTGACTACATTGTAAAGAGCGTACTTCCAGAATGAAGCAAACGCGTTGAATGCACAGTGATAATTGATGTCATGTCTGTGCTTGACATTTAATATTCAAAATATCAGTGCAATCTTGAATCATGAATATTAATATTAATTGTTGTAATTATCGTGTCATGCTAATGCAAAAATCCATTATTATTAAATATATTTTGCAACAACCTGCGAGCACAACGTTATTATATGATGTTTATTTACCTCTAGACATGCGTTGCACCTCCCTCTCTCTCACATACAAATTAGAAAATATAAATTACTGTTCTACCATAATTTGTTAGCTTAACTATTGTGAATGTTTTGTGTAGTTACAATATTTTTCCCTATTAGGCATAGGCAAATCTTTATATATTACGAATATATTTAATATTAAATGTTTCTCATGTCTATCAATATATTTAACTTGCTTAGATGTTGTAGCGTGTATTCATATGAAATTAGATTCTACAAAAGTGGGTCTGTATTTAATGATATAATGAATATTCAAACTTTAATGTCTATATAAATAAAAATCAAATACCGCATGTTTGAAAGATCACCACTTGAGAATTGTTCCACAATTTTGGCTGTTCTTGTGTTGTATTCGTAATTGTCTAGACTAGGTTTGTATAAAACAAAATTACTGGAAAATTCACCGGCGATGTATTATTATATAAAAAACTTAAATTGTTTTATTAAAAAACAGTACAAAAGTGTGAAGTTTCTAAATCTACTTCTTATTTTCTTCATTAATAAATTTGACCCGTGCAAAACTGGAGCGGATTTTTAGCATTTAATAATATTACAATATTATAATGTTTCATTATTGATATAGTTATAGCTTGAAACCTTTATTGTATTGTAGTTAGCTATGATGAATTCATATTATATTATGCCATTTAGTGATAGGTAATTATTATTGTTACTATTTCATCTATATCAATTATTATAATGTTAATTAATATCTAGCCGAGTACCAGCGTAAGCTAGCATGAGGTTTCGACGCTTAAATTCTGTAGAAATTCGTTGTTTATAAATTACACCTTGTTATTTATAAATTATTAAATGTCTTCTTCAAATATCCTTACCTTAGTTTTCTTGCTATAATTTGTAATAAATGGTATTGTAAAAAATGTTATTAATTATTTTAGTAGGAACATTTACGCTTCGTCAGTTGATCGGCAGGGTATTGTAGCACGGGCAAGAGAGGTTAATTTGGATTCCTGCATGGACTTTTTTTTTCGTCAAAAGAGTTAATGCTTGATATCAATCCCGCCTGATACTAAGTGGTGATGAAGTCTAAGATGTTGATAGCATTAACTTATGAAAGCCTATTCATTTCCTCTTGACGACTCCCGCATCATAAATAGCCGAGACCACCGACACGGGCAAGCTATTCCAGTCCTATGCAGTATGCATAATGAATGACGACTCAAACCGCGTTCTCCGTAAAGTCGGAATGTTAACAACGTATGGATGGGTACTCGTCGTACGTCAGGTTGTTCGACAAAGGGACGACGATGTGGGTGTTAATTCCTCTTTTTCCTAAACTCCCCAAAACAAATATCAGCGCTTTTTAAGATACAATCACAAGAACATTACAGTTTCCGTGGGTACGGCAGTTTTTAGCGCACTCATTCACTCGCTAAGTACTCTGCGATCTATTTAAAGGAGATAAAATTTAAACCAGGTTTATGTGCTCGCACATATAATAAATTGTTAAAGCGGAAATATCAAATATAGATAGATATATATCTAGTATTTATATATCTACATATAATTTTTACACTTATAGGTCTAGAGTTAATATCTGGTGCTATGGATGTATGTAATATTAAAAGACCAGTAGAACTTTTAAATATCACACACACACACAGGAAATCTTCATGTCTACCGAGTTACCACAGAGTACATTTATATATTATGAGTTACTGACACGAACTAACGTAAGATGAGATTAACCGCTCTCCCAAAGCCAACCTAAGGACATGTAGTTACAGATAAGTATAGCATGACATTCAGTAAACCTCATAAAGTGGAAGTCTAATATTACGAATTATGTACGTATTACAAACGAGTTATGACTTGCTTCTTGCTTCGGTGAATGAAAACATCATGAGGAAACCTACGTACCATCATCAAAGTTCTTCATAATGTTTTCAAAAGTATATGCAATCTACCAATTCATACATGGCGTGACGTGGCATGGTGGCCGGCGTGGCGGACTAAGTAAAAGCTCTCATTGTGAAAGAAGATTTGAACCTAGCAGTGGGACAGTTATGGATTGTAATAACAAACAAAATTAAAACGGTGGTCCTGTAAAGAACCAGGATATCGAACAACAAAAATCTTTTTTAAAATTGCGCCAAGTTATTATTATATATGTACATACGTACATACAGTCGATAAAAGTTTACCTCATCTCTATATCTTGCTTAATCTTAGGAGTGAACATAAGAAAACACGTCTAAAATAAAATGTTTTTTAATATAATAAATACTAAAATTCATTATAAATTAAAAATTGTATTTAATTGGATTATAAGAAATAATTAATTCTTTATTGTTTGGCTTATTTTATACTCAATAAAATTATCTAACCTTGTACATGGTCGTTAGACTAAAATTTTATATGAACAATTAAATACTACTCTATATACATACCTATATTTAAATCAAAGATCTAGTGTACCTAAAAGTGACCGATTAAAATTCAACCTACAAAACTTTCAAACAGGAACTGCATCCATAATGATAATAATATTACGGCACAGGAACTTCACGAAGAATACTGGTGAACCCCTTTATTTCATTATGACACGCTTGGCCCGATCAACTTATTTGAAGTTGATTCGTTAGTCGCATTCGGCCGGATGCGAAATGTAAAAGATGCCAGAGTTTGTTAGAGTCACTGAAAATATAATGAGTCGAGTTCAAGTTATTCCGAACTTTGTAGGTATTCAACAGCCACTACTTTATATTTACCTACTAATGGGATAGCACATTAAATATCTGAGATTTTGTTATGTACATTTTGTGGCGTAGTTAAATGAGGGCAAAGCGGTTAATTGCCTACAACCTCGGACTTGCGCGAGGTCCTCGGAGTTGAAGTCAAATATCGTGTTTTGTTTTGCTAAATTTAAAAAATAATAAAGTAGCTACTTACTTGGTTCCCTCTTATCTGTTTATAGATTTTGTTTGGTTTTAAATAGAAACTAAGTTAGATTTTCAGTTGCCTGTTATATGCTGCCTGCCACAGCGTAAGGGAGAATCGCTGACATTGTGCGCCTTAGCGACTCGTTACACGTAAGTCCCCAATTAAGAATAATTAGCAATCCAATAACGTAGTTAATTTATTTTTAATAAATAATTGTCATTCAATAGTCGAGGCTAGCATTGTTCATTATTATCTCGTAAAATAAGTATGTAAATTTAATTTGTTATTAAAGTATTAGAAAGAACCTTGTTCTTCTTTTAAAGCCTCCGGCTATCATCTACCTTCCCATCTACTTGTGTACCTATCAATCAATAATTATCTGTTGTATGAATATTAACTCGGTTCTGTCGAATGCCTATACCCTTGAAGTATATTTCAATATTTTCCTGAAACTGCATGAGTATTAACTGCGACTTAGGATTTTTTTGTGTTAATAGACTCTCCTTTACGAGTATGGTTTTGTATCTATTCATTCGGCTTGACAATGTTCTTGAGGGTGAGATAAAAAATGTCGGTAGCAGATAATATTTTAAGATGAGAATCTACTGCCAAAACACTGTCCACTATTTCAAACAAAGTGGCGAGTTGAATTCACATTCGCAGGAAATGTATAAATTGTTATCAATCCAAGTCAGTTTTATTACTTGACTCACTCTGACATGTATTTATACGAGTATCTATAACACATCATTACCATTATGTTCTAAGTGACAATAGCAACATGCTAATTTATTTAACAAATTACTTGGAATAAATAATGAATATAATAATAATATCTTCGGTTTTATATGTATTCATGCCATCATCCTTATTTACTGGCACAGAATAGTTTTGGCGTTACGTGCGCCTCTTGTACCAATCTACGATACAATAAAGTTAAAAAAAAAACAATTATCCGCGAGCGAACTGCGTACCACTTTTAGGCAAATAATTAAACATAAAAAATAAACCAGAATAAAAACACGTAGCGGCTTCAATAAAGTGCAATTAATTGAAAACGAAACACAGGTACCTACACACGCAAGTAATTGTTACAAAGTATGAAGAGGAGGTAGAGGGCTCTCAATCATTTTGAGTTTGAGGACTTCGGGGCCACTCGTGTAGGTAACAAGCTATTGGATATTGTCAAAAGGTTATTTTATTTTTTATACAAAAACCGTACTTTAAATTTAAAACAGATTTTCGGAAAATTGATTGCCGTCCATGTAATGCATTTTCTCTATTCTCTATTATTACTACTACATAGTAAGTAAGTCAGGACCGGCTTTATATAATATTCACTAGAAAACCGGTCATACGAAGTGACTAGCTGTTCTAGATATTAAAAATTGTAATTAAAATGTTTTGTGCAAGTTGAGTGAACCTACCTGATGAGATGTACTACGCACAACTCGTTAGTTGGTTTCGTCTCCTTTTATGTTTCAATGCTTACAAGTTTCTATGTAATTCATATGTAAATGCAGTTAAATGCATAATAAGCAACAATTATATGAATTAAAAATATTTAAATGTCCTTAACATTAACATAAATGTCCTTTTCAAACCATTCTTCTTCGAATGACTAAATCATTAGAAATTATTGTTTTGCTTCCGAAAATATCCTTACAATTGCAAATATTAACCGCACTTGAAACAATTACTGCTTAATTTTTAGGACGTTTTAAAAAAATATATGTATGTATATATATGTATCCTCTTAGGAGGAACTTCATTACTCTAGGTGTCGATTTTTCAGTTCATATCAGTGTCTCCAACTGCGGCGTAATTACGGTAGACTTACCGAAATTTTTATAGATCTACTACCTACCGTAGCATTATTATTACGGTTCCAAATTTTACCGTAATTTCGTCGGTTTCAACAGGGCCTGAAACGTCATAGTGGGAGTATGAAACACCAAAATAAGTTGAAAGGTACGTCCATGCAACAACCAATTTCCAAAGTGTTCTAAACAAAGAATATATTAGCACAGGAGGAAAAAAATAAAATACGCAGAACTTAAGCTAGCAGCATTTATGGCTGAACTTAAAATTCCACACGCAAGTATGGACCATTTATCTGATTTGTTAGTCGACGCATTTCCTGATTCAAACATTGCTAAAAATGTGAAAATAAAGCACACTAAGTTACAAATTATAATAAATAATGTATGAGGCGATACGGAAAAAGCAGTTTTAGGCACCGATTTAAAAACACAAAAGTTTCTGTACTTATAGATGAGAGCACAGATATAAGTTGTATAAAAACGATGTGTGTGATTGTAAGATATTATGACTCAAATAAGGGGCGTGTAGTAAGTCGATTTTGTGACCTCATTGACCTTTTCGGTGAAGATAACATGGATAATATAACAACCGCAAAACGCCTATTTGAGGTCGTAATAAAATCATTTGAAGATTATGGCGTGCCGCTAAAAAACATCGTTGGATTCGGCTCGGACGGTTGTAACACGATGATGGGCTGTCACAATTCGGTCTCAACGAGATTCAGGCAGTTGTGTCCAGGAATTATCGTATTAAAGTGTATTTGTCACTCACTACATTTATGCTCGAGTGAGGCTTGCAAAGAACTGCGATTGGCAAGAATGCGAAAGTCTGGCTCGCAACATCTATAATTACTTAAAAACCAGTAGTAAGCGGCAAAGTCAATTCAAACTGTTTCAAGAGTTTTGTGACACAAAAGTACATAAAATGTTGCGACCAGCCCAAATTAGATGGCTCTCTCTTTCATCTGTCGTCGATAGAATATTGGAACAATGAGATCCCCTTGCACTTTACTTTGATGACAAATGGCTAAAAGACCACGAAGGCCGTGAATTACACATTACTTTAAGAAACCCAATTCACAAAGCCTACTTCTATTTTCTTTCATGGATTTTGCCGAAATTTACTAAAACCAACTTATATTTTCAAATCGAAAATACCGTGATTATGGATATGCATGTAAAAATGCAAGAATTATACAGAGATTTACTTTTATTAATTATGTCCCCAAGTTATATAAACAATACCACACTTCGGCTGCCCCATTTCAAAACCTAGTAAGGACTTAAAGCGAATTTTACAGGAGAGCGCATAAACGTGAAAAAGGTCAGCCTATGAAAAGTATTCATTTTAGGTAAAAAAAAATAGCTATTGGTTTTAATAAAATACTAAATAATGAAAACGTAGTACTAACAATATTTTCATATATATCTATATTACATACTTTAGGTCCCTTACTAACTTTAATAATTGAGACAAGATAATTAGGTTAGGTGAGGTTTTTAATATTTCTGCTTTCATGTTAGTTTAAGATGTTGGTGTTTTTGTATTTGGTAGTGACTTCCTAGGTTAACAAGATTATGCAATAAAACGATTTTTGTAAAAAATGTCCCATACTAGGTTTTGAAATGGGACAGCCGACTTGATGCTATCGACCCTACAGACGAGAGTAAACATATCCAGACTGAAAATATTTATTTAGGTCTTGGTGTCCAAAATCAGCTATCGCTTCCTGAAGTTGCTAATAACTCTTTAATGTTGTCTCAATTATAAGTTGACTGGAAAAAAAATTAGAGCAAAAATGTAAGAAGTTCATAATCAAGGCTGCAGTTGGCATCAGAAAAAGATACAGTCTAGATGACCAGCTTCTAAATGCAATTTCCACTTTTGGTAACGAAAATTGTAAACAATGTTACATTCACTATTCAAATTAATTCCTCGGGTTGCCCCCAAAACTCTTGTAGCCCAACAGTCTATAGATGACCAATGGCGGAATTTTCCAAACTATATAAAACAAAAAAAGACGTGTGTGTTAGACGTTAACAATCCCCCAGATGTATTTTGGCATTAGGTATCGCAAATTAAAACTAAAGAGGAGTCACCACCATTTTTCAATTTAGCGCGCTTCATGCTGGGTATGCTATCCCTGCCTCATTCGAACGCCGATTGTGAGCGTATTTTTAGTCACATTACTGACTTGAAAACGAAGAAAAGGAATCAATTGTCCACAAAAAAATCGCTGGGAACCTATTTACTCAGCAAGTTATCAAGAGGAATGGCAAAAACTGCGTTGACTTCCAACCCTCTCATGATATGATTAAAAAAATGAATATGTCCATGTATAAGAAAACGAATTAATATACCTACCATTTTATTTAAGTCATGTTTAGGTTAATATTAAACAATTTTATTAATAATAATATAATAAGTAAATAAAAAAATTACTCTATTTTTATTTTTTGTTTGTGGTAATACACAATCATCTACCGTATTTTTAGACTAGAAACAACGTTATTTTGTCAGAAGGAGTTGGAGACACTGGTTCATATATACACATCATATTTAATGTGTTCTAAAAGTAAAAACGATTCCAATAATTTCTGACCTGCACATCTATAACTAATTAAAACTATTTCAATAAAAACTCTTAATTCGTTGTAGCATTTCTTCAGGAAAGATAATCTATAAGTTTATTGACATTCTAGAGTATTTTATAAGTTAGATCGAATTACGCTTGGTTAGGTAAAATCCTTGCTCCAAGGATCTTTTCGATAAATACGGCTTATCTACGAGTAGCATCTTTAAATAGTCTGTGATCGTTATAAAATTGACAACTGTCATGACATATGGCAGATTTACATTAAATTAAATTAAATCATTAATGGTGAATTGTCAAAACAAAGTTATCCACCTTTACCGTAGTCGATTGCGATATGTAATTCAAAATTGAATTTACGTTTGTTTCTACCCTGAAATTAACATTTAGGATTTATATGAGTTTGCATTTTAGAATGTCGAACATGATTTTAATCGTATCTTGAAAACTGTGGCCAATCACGTTGACTAATTGTTCTAGATAGGAACAGTGCACATTATTTATCGGTGATATAACAATAAAAAGTGTAATATGTCGAAGGCACTCTATATCAAAATAAGTTTATTGTTCCTTTTCTTGGAAGTGAGAGGTTCTGATGAAGCTAAGGGCGATAAGTCTGTACTTGTGGACTGCAGTAATTTACGATTGGGACAATATATATGTCCCGATCCTAGTGTGAATCAGATTGATCCTGATACGCAACAGTTTCGAGGTTGTGCTAAAGGTAAACAGATACCATCAGAAGGACTGGCTGAAGGTTTGTATTAAAATAATTCACATGATTCCATTTCACTATTTCCGTGTTAGAAGTTTCGAAACCAAAGTATTTAATAATTTTTTAAATAGCCCTTACTTGAGACATGGAATCATGATAGATGAAAATGTTGTTGTTTAAATATTATTATGTTGTTCTTCCCATTTAATAAACTGTTTTAGTAATATGCAAAGCAGCTGATGGAATTATATGCAATGAAACAAATAATGCAACATTTTGGAGAAAGATGCCTTGTAAATGGACGTAAGTGTACATTTATTTTGATATGATTTCAACCATGAATTGGGAGATGGAAAAATACTATATGTACTTTTTATGTACTAATTACATGATACAATATATACCATGAAAACATATAAAACTGTTACTAAATGTGATGATGTGCACAAAGTAAATAAATACTTATTTTAAGTTTTGATAATATTTATGTGTATCTGAGTACAGCGCATAAGTAAAACATCTGAGACTAACTTTATATTTTAATACTTCTAGATTTTTTTTAATAAAATAATGTATTTCTTAAGTTGCACCATAATATAAATGTAATATATGCAATTTTTTTTTTCCATAGGAATGGCTATTCTTTGGAAATAACTCTGCTACTCTCAGTATTCCTAGGAATGTTTGGGTTAGACAGATTCTATCTTGGCTATCCTGGTATTGGTTTGGCGAAACTCTGTACACTTGGATTCATGTTCCTTGGGCAGCTTCTTGATATCATGCTAATTGCAGCACAGGTATAGTATAGTATTAGTTTGTGTTTTAAGTCCACATGTTTGCACTATTTAGACAATGGTCTTGCATTTATGCTTGTTGATAATTCTCTACATTGAAATATAACTTAAATGTTATTACAGAAATTAAGTTAGTTTAGTTGTAATAGTATGAAATGTATGCCTTGGCATATTTTGAGGCCTGGTGTTAATTATATTGCATAAATACCTATTTTAATAATGATAATTAATAACAATATATCATGATAAAAAGAGAAACTTTACTTTTTAGATTTGTCAATAGAGAATGTAAGGCATGTGGTTCTTTGAAGGACTTATTCTAAGGTATTTGTTCTGATTTGCACCATTTATATTAAATGTCCTTAAAGTATTTATAAAACATAGTATCACAATGAAAATACTGGGTTAACAAAAGACTGATCTATAATTTAACAAAACTTTAATTTTCAGGTTGTGGGACCTTCAGATGGATCTGCATATGTCATACCATATTTTGGAGCTGGAGTAACAGTTGTACGGAGTACCAACGAGACCTTTCTGCTTCCTCAGGCAGATTGGCATAACATCACTTGACAGTGGGGTACCATTTCATTCGAAGTTGATGAAGACTATGAATGGACATAACATAATGACCAGTTCCTACTAAATATTTTTAATATACTGTACATTGTTTGAACAATCTTAAACTAGTGATAATATTGGTGAAGTGGAAAAAGATTGTGAAACTGAATCATAATTTAAATCAGAGCATTTAAGGTAATATCAAGTTGGATATACTTACTTGTGAATGTTATAAAATTAGGTAAAATAGATGAATGAGCATTAACAAATGTCACTATGTTACTTAAATAAATTATGTTATATAAATCACAATTGTACATTAATTTTATTTAGTACATCAAATATGCCAAATGTTCAACTTTTGTTATTGTCACTTGTTTCTTGAATGACAGGCTGCATTTCTTGAATTGATATTTCAGAAGGAGGTGCTACAAGTGTAAATATCACTGGAATATCAGATAATATTGGATTCCCATATTTCTCTAATAACCTTATCCATGATAACAGGGAATCTCTTGATGATGAGCCTGTAACAGGATGATAAAATTAAATTTGACAATCTTTTACAAGTACTTATATGAATATTAGTTTTATTTAAAAAATAATTAGATTAAACATTGTAGTTCCATTTCCCAAATAAATAATAGCTATGTTGTCAAAGTAGAGTATTTTAAGCAAATCACCACATAATACATGATAACATAAGTGTTGTATACTTATAAATGATATTTTTTTATTACCTGTAGCACACACACTAACAATTGTACCATCATCTTGTTCATGAACTGTACATTTTATACTGGGTACTGTAGTTTTACCAATAAAACCAGGTATACCTGATGGTTTCTCAATATTTGACACATCTAAAAAATATTAATAAATCTTTATATATAAGGATCATACAATATGTTATTATAGTATGGTAAATTAATATTTGTTTAGTTACAAAATGTCTAGAAACTAATGTTAGGAATACACAGATTAAGTAGCTATAATAGTCGACAAAATCATTTGATTTTAATATTAGAAATTAGTAAATGAAATATTGGAAATTGAATATATTTTTATTTACCATCCAAATCCTTATCATTTTCAGGTTCAGGTCTAATTTTTCCCAAAAGTAAAAAGTAAGTCACTCCTTGATCCCTCAGGTATACATTGTAAGGGCCTTTTATAATAAGTGGTTCATCTGACGGCTGTTCTCCAAGTAAAACTTTCTGCACTCTACTTTGTGCACTGACAATCCATGTTTTATCTAGTGATGCGTCAATCTCTTCTGTCTGACAAAATGACCTATTTCAGTTGCCTATAGATTCTATCATGACAAATTAAAACAATACTATTGAACTCCTGAATTTACTAAACTTAGAGTGATTCAATGTTTGAATTTCATGTGCTTAATGTGTATTTTTGTACTTACACAAGCTATTTATTTAACTATATTATTATATTAAAAGAGATTGCTAGTCATAGTAGCGCTTATTCTAAACTTATAATATTTTCTTCGTTACTTTTTGGGTACAATGGGCTTCATACATCTTTTAGCATAAGCCTTCCCTAGTTTTGGTATATCCAGTTGATTAAGCTATTATGAACACTCCTGATGGAGATTACTGGGCTCTATACATACCACTTTAATTGTGATGGTATTTGTGCATGGTCATTAAATGTTTATCAGCCTTAATAAATGCCATCCTTTTAGAATTACTCGTGAATGTTTCAATATCTAAGTGCTGCCTTTTGTGTTATGGATGTCCATGAGCAGCAGTGACCATTTACCATCAGATAGTGCAGTCAGTTTTTGTGACAGATATTCCTAGTTTCGATCTTATTACACAATAATTTTTCAAATTCTTAGTTACATATACAAAGATGAGAAGAAGTAAAAAAGTGTTTATAACCTGCCAAACATCAATCTGAGTGTCTGGATCAACAGATGTTATCCTCTGTATAGCAAGTTTAGCTAATTCCAAAGTGTCATTGGGTAGTTGATCAGGTAAATACCATGGACTAAGGTTTTTGAATTTTGGCATCCAATACATCATTCTCCAATACTTTCTTAGTGGAATCCCTCTACGGCCAAATATATTTAACAGTTGTTGTTCCATTTCTGTGTCCGGAATTACACCTGAAAATAGGATATAAAATGGATTAATGATAGAAGATATATAGGTCTCTGGCGATTAAAAACCCACTAATTTCAGAGTTATGATATACTGCCTTAATCTTAATACTGTTCTCCAATACAGTATAAATCCTATCAAAGACTAAGGTTACTCATACTTGGAACTGGCTATAAATACAATTTTAAAACAAGCTCTTGGATGATATTAAAAATAGTTCCTACTGGATAGAAAAAGAGTGCAAAATTAAAAGCTGAAAGAGTATTCACAGAAATTACTACTGAGTAACTGATTTAATAATTATGATCAATATTAAAACCATTGTAAAAATGTGTCATTATGATAAGATCCATAATTTGTTCCTTACTGCAATATAAAGAGTATACGCATCAAAATATTACATACCATTGTCTTCCATTTGTTCTAGTAAATCTACAGCACATTGTTGTTGCTTTGGATAGTGTAAGAATTCAGCTTGAAATATATTTTGAGGTATGAACTTTCCCTTCGGCAGCACATCTACTAGCGCTTTATATACTTCCAAGTCCTTTTGAACACCAAATTCTTTCATTCTGCGCATAGCTGCATATATAAACTCTACGTGACCTCGTCTTCTAATATCCTGTCCCTCAAATATTCGTATTACTTCCATGTAAGTCTCTTTAGTTTTACTTTTTTTCATAACAAACGGATCATAAATAGTAATTTTCTTTTCTGAAGTTTTCCATCTTTTCAAGAAAATATTAGGTTTGCTACATATAGAAGTTCTGAAAATTTTTGTGGCCATTGCCATCATGTTTAAGTTCATGATATTACTTTTTCTCTTCCGTAATATTTAACATCAACCTATCACACGATTTCCATTATTATAACATAACAAAGGATAGAATTAAAATCTAACGTCTATGTTACATTCTTTGAACTCATGTAGGTAGGTAGGTAACCTAATATGTAACTAAAAAATAAATATCAGAAAGAACCGACCAATTATATTTTTATTTGAGGTTAAGTCTAAGTTTTTTTGTAAAAATACCATAGAGTACTAAAAGACATTTTATATTTACTGAATAGATAATATCTCAACATAGTAAACTAAAGACAACATTATGTCATCATGAGAGTGATCAAAAATAATTTTCCCCTTGTCACAGCATTCGATTTAAACTATTCTCTTAATCTTATCTATGTAAAAAGCGTGCCAAACGTGGTATCGTATTTATATCTAAGTTTGTATTGTTAGTTTAAGAACGTTGTAGGATTTATATGCTCTGCGATAAATCTATCCTAACAACATTATCTTTTCCACTGGCAGCAATTGTGGAATATACTCACTCTGTGGTTATGCAAGTGTTCATTCATTCCGAATTCATTCAGTGTATATACATGCTATGCTACTACATGTAACTATATACCTATGCTGGTTTGACAATTTCGTTCATTCAATTTTAGTCAGTTGAACTTTTCGATTGAAGGAGTGATATTGTTACTTTGGGTCGCAAGTAAACTACGTACGTAAATACGTGAAATACGTCATAAGAAAGTTTAAAAGTAGCTTTAGTGATTGTGATAGTTTTTTGTGTTTGTGATAATAAAGTAAACAAATTAAAGACTAACCAGTACCTTCGGCCTTTATTTAGTCACGATGTGTAAAATAGTGATTTTTGGTTTTACAATTATTTTGGCGCTGGACATAGCCGGTACGTAAATTTTTGGTATTAAATTCATTATCTACCGTCCTATGTAAATACATAATTCCGATGTACATAATTTTTGTAGCTAACTCTTAGTTTTATTCATGTTTTTCGATAACGTAATTTTCGATAACACTAACGATGCTTTCAGTATTTTTAGGTTTTATTGTAAATAATATTTAGTAGGTAATTAAGGTACTATTTTATAAGTATTTTGAATAATTATATAATAAAAGTGTAAAATAATTCACGTACTAGCATTAAATGTTTAGACGGTGGCATGGTCTAGCCATAGCTTGGTGAGACATCAAAAACAACTGGTTATTAAAAAAAACATCTGTCACATAAATGCTTGTCGTTACGCTCCCCGGGAATCGAAACCGATAGCCATCACTATCAATTGGACAATGAATAAATTAATTAGGCCTACGGGATTGCGAGAGTGCAATATGCACTGACTTATTGTTTGTTGATTGTTGGAGGTGGTTATGACGTTTTTGGATGTATTCCAATTCCAACCACCCACAATTTTATTTTGTCTAGTCTTAAAATACATTAGTTGGTTATAATGGTCGGGAAATCTTATGTGATGCAGTAATGTGAACCCTCTGAATACGAATTTTTGATGGGTTTCACGACCAATTTAACGGTGTTAAGATGAATATAATTTATGTATATGTATGTACCTTACCGTATGTACCTTATAAAAGTTTTTGCTTTGATAGGTACAAAACTTGATTTATGGATTTGAATTCGATAAATAAGAGAATAAGCTTACTAATCATATTTAACAAAATATTTTACAAAGTTAATGCAAACCAAATTAGATTTTACACAAAAATCTAATCGAATATGTAGAAGATTTCTTGATGTAACGCTAATTGATGTAGACAATAAAAATCGCTATGATACAAAATGTTAATTGAAATATATCGAACTGGTACATCTAAAGGAATTGGTATTTAGTGTTACACAATAGATTATTTCGAATCACTGATTCGACACAATACCAGTGGAAAAGGACAACTTGTGATTTAAGTTATTCGTTTTTAAATACATAGGTACATGTCTATCACAACGGCAATTTATAAAGTGCATTTGTAAGCTAGGGTATAAAGTGCATACGTAAGGTACGGTAGATATACAAATTGATAATAAAATTACATAATAGTAATATGTATCTTATAGATAAAATATTATGTACAATTCCCTGGTATCTTTTTAGGTCGGAACTGCGTTGATTTTGCCTTTCGTGTCATGGACTTCCATGGGCGAAGGTAACCAGTTAATATGGCACATTGTGATGTGGGTCATCTATTCGGTTTTTAGACTATTGGTATGAAAAATGTACCAACTTAAAATTAATGCAGGCTAAGTAAGTCACTGGTAAACAAGAATCTTAATGGCATTCATATCACAACTTTGTTTTAAAACCGGTTTGATACACACACACACACACACACACACATTTACACACACATACACACACTATTACGCGTGCACGCAATCTTGGATGGAATTTATGTATGTATACTGGTCCACCTTTAATGCTAGTGTTGTTGAGTAAACTCAAATATTTCTGAATTTAGCGTCTTAAGGTAGGACTCGTTGTGTTCTGGCTTGGGGTTTGATAGCCAGCACTTTCTTTCTTTCTTCGTTCTCGGTTCACAACGTCTTTGGTGTTATTCATGTACATGGGCGGGAGTGACCCCTTACCATCAGGTGACTTGTCCGCTCGTTTGTCAGCTATTCACCTAAAATAAAATAATATTTTAATACTCACCATGTCATAAAGCTATAAATCTGTGGTTTTATGTTTTAACTAAAAAATCAGTTATTTTATATTTTTCCTTACAAATTCTCGACCAAACAAAAACGTTCAATTATTCAATCACACGTTTCAACTTCTATTTCATATTGAAAATTTGTTTACAAAGCTTTGCACTCTTATACTGTATAAGCTTTTTGTGATTGGATGTATTATTTGTTCTGTCTAGGCAAATATTTTTCTGGATAGGGTATCCACTAGATATTTGAACTGAAACTGAATATTTCTGTTTAAATATCATGTAATATAAATGATACGGGACTGTTGTCGGTATTGTGCTTATAAATGTAACCCTACTAAGATAAAAAAATGTAGTATGTTTGACTTGGAAGTTGTTATGGCCTGTTGATTAAAATATCATACTTCAGCACTGTTTTAGAATTGCAATGAATATAGGTAGACTGCATATTTCTATCTTTTACATTGATGCTCTAAAGGCCGTATTGAGACGGCCTAGTATACTGTCTCCAATTCCATGCTGGCAGAACAGGGTGTCGTAAGAGACGACAGAAGCCAGCCTGCTTGGTGGTAGGGATTCGCGTAAGGATTATATTATCAGTATAATAATTAAGTCATTAATATTATTACGGGTACTATTATTCTTCCGTGAAGCCTGCCTGGCTACGTACCACCCTCCTAATTGAGTCAGCCGGTAAATGACTCGTCGTGTTCCGGTTTGGGGCTTGAGAGCCAGTACTTTCTTTCTTAAATTCTCATTTACTGGCCGAAAACTCATCAGTGATACCTTTGGTCTTCTCTTTCATCAGGTGGCTCGTCTGCTCGTTTGTCGGCTATTAACATAAAAAAGATCTATAGTATAACAAAGAGAGTAAGGTATGTCAGACAAATAAAAAAAGGCCGTTAACCATGTCAAGTAAAGAATGGATATATGTGTATAGTTATATCCCTGCCACGTTATATTAAAGATCCCTGTCACTATCACCTTTCTGCTATCTTTTCTGCTAGCTCGGCAGGTGCGGCGGCAGTGAGATGGGCCCTCGGCGTCCAACAGGTTGGATCCAAGTTGCGAGGTCCTGAATGGCTCTGCTGCCGAGCGGTGGATCCCAATCGGGGTTATAATACAGCACTAATTATTTATTATTCAATCCTTAAATAAGACAAAATCCTTGGATAGTTGAGAGAAATTAACGCTCCTTTAACGAAGAGCAGCAACTTCTGACCGTAAGCACATACTTGCACTCCCTCTGTGTTGGATAGATTACCGGATACGATCGAAATGTGATACGTTAACGAAAATTACAACTACATTAAGAGGTGAGTAACCAAATCAAACTTGCAAAATGTTTCAAAGTAATAAGGAACCATTTCACTGAGTTATTTTTATTATTCTTAGTTGGAGGTCAACATATTTATGAAATTTGTTTTTGGTGTTGAGAGAATGAAGGTTATAAGAGATAGCGAACATGATATTTTATTTTTGTAATTGTCAAGGTAATCCGAATAAGGGCTTTTGAATGTAGGTGTTTACTCTTATGTACGTACGAGTACAAAGTTAATTTCAGAAAATACTGAGCAAAACAATGGGAACTAAGTAGTTATCAAAGAAGTTTAGGGGATCGAATGGAATTTCTAGAAACTATTCAAATGAATATTGAAATAAACCTGCTGGGCATATTTCGATGCAATTTCAACCTTAATAAGCTTGCAGTACCAATAAATTTTTGGGCAACGGAAAAGAGGATTAGGTAGATTTGAAGGTTTATAAATAAATAAAAATACAGCAATTCACGGGTTTAAATTTTGATTGAATTGAATTTCGAAAAACAGAATTCATCTCACTGACGAAGTTACGTTATATTATATATTTTTTAAGAAGTAGCCTTCAAACTCATTTTAGCATCTTAACAGATTTAGTGATTTATTAAATTGAATGTTCATTATTAATGTAAGCTATTTATTTACCTTTCAAGTGACACAATAATTATTTGAATATATTTATGATACACTAGCGGCTGGTCCTTACTTTATTCAGGGTCAGTATTTAATTATTCTACACATATAAGTACTTGATATAATATAATAGCCTATGTCCATCCGGAATAATGCACCTTTACAATAGTAAAATAATTTTTCAGATAGGTGCCATGTTTCTGGAGATTACTTTCCGTATATACACAAGCTCATGAAATTTGCACTCTCTCTTTATAATATTAGTATAGATATAGATTTTTATGTGTCAAGATTCGACAAAATACCATAATAGTTCCGCAAAGACTTATTACACTGGTTAGAAAACTCACGTTTAACACTAGGTAATAGTCGCAGCATCATTGCGTTCATTTGAGATCCTGGGTTCTTTTCATATACATCGGACGACTGCCGAGGTGTATCAGTGGGCAAAAATTCTACATAATCCTCCTACAGGTTACCAAATATTCCCTCCCGATCCAAAAAAAAGGGGCAATAGTCTCAATGCATACTCATTGATTGCAGGTATTTCGCTTCGTAGAGAGAACTTGTCAATTCTTTATTCGAAAACTGATTAATCCGCGGGCGGCATTGCCCTCTATTTATACAGCTTTTCGGGTTTTTCAGAACCCTGTCTTTTTTACGTCAAATCAATGTTTCACAGAAAAAAATCGGATAATCGATGATGTAGGTAATAGAAGTCCATGCGATATGCGATATTTTCTGCCTTATGCAAAAGACATAGGGGCGAGAGTCGAGATGGAAAAGAGGTTCTATGGCTCCTATTGTTCTGATTTTTACTGTTTTCCGCAAAACTTTCGCGAACCTTCGTAACAGTATCTATGACAACTAAAAGTAAATTGTTTATGGCAGGACATTTAGTGCTTTCCACTCTGCATCCAGGGTTCAAATACATAAACGTCTTTTTATTTGGTCCTTTGAAAAAAAAAAGACAAACCAAGAAATTATTCTTGGAGTTTACCTCGTAAATTAGTGGGTAAGGTAGTCGTTTAGTTTTCTCGAAACTTCTTACCTCGCACGTGCACGCTATTATAGGCACTATAGGCGCCAGATTCACTTGTCTTCGAGTGACACGTTTACAGGTATGCCGGTTTAATGGAAGAAATAAACAATAAAAATTGCTTTGCTAAATATCTCGTGATTGAATATGAAACCTTGTGACTTCTCGCGTATGGCCTTCACTTTATATCCTTACTCTTCATTGAAAGACTGTCATCTTTAAAAAGATTATGGTCCACACAGTGTCTTGTAGTGAAATAACGTAATTTATTTATTTCGGAAATGGTAGGTATCATTGTTATTTACGCGTATAAAATTTGGCATTATAACCTTTTTTATCTTTCTTTTGGACGGAGGCTAATCGGGATTTATGACGAGCCATAGTTCGGGGAGTAAGGGGTAAAATTGTTTTACCCTAATTTATGGCCCGCCGGAGGGCTAGCCTAAATATTTTCGATGTAAACTGATATCGGTAACTGTGATGATAAATTGTGCGAAATGTACCTATTATCCCTACATCTTACCACTAATATTTATCTAAAACAATATTTCATGTAACGAAGAATGAGATAACAGTTTACGCGTGAGCTGGTAATTCATTTTGCACCATTGTAATTTTATTCAAATTGTACTTTGAATGCGATGCGACGTAGAGTTTCATATTGTTGGTGACTTTGGATTAAGTGACTTAATAATTATAATTTTTCACGATTAATTACAATATCAAATGACCGATCAACAATGTTATTGTGATCATAAATGAATTTATAAAACTTTACAAACTTTTAAGTAGAAATTTTATTTTATTTCAGCTATGACCACTACTAAAATTTGCAATTTGGTATTAGATTTTTCTATTTGCAATGTGCAGAAATAAGAAATGCTCATTATTTGCCTTACGTATTATTCTTATTGTTAAAGCAAATAGAACGCATTAATGTCGTGTGATAGTAAGCGCGATTTTCGCACAAAAGGCGGAATTGAGTCAGCGGTGTGAACAAAAAGTTATCCCATCTGAACGCGATGACAAATGACGGAGCGCGTCCATAGACGTCAACGGCAGTAGTCTTACTTATGAGGTGAAGCGAATTTACTACTACTCGACTAACGGATTACAAATGAGAACACACAATTTTTTGGGCATTTGTGTTGGATAAAAACGTTTTATTAAAAATCTTTGTAAGAATATTTCCGTCAGATAAAGATAAGACAGTTAAAGCTATGTTAAATAAAAACAGTTTACATGCCTAAAATTGTATTGAATTAAGTAATTTAAATAATAAATTATACGACGCCAAAACTAAAAATTCATAAAAAAGAAAGTTGAATAAGAATCAGAATAAAATGTGATCATGATTTGCAATAATTTAAAAATTATCTTGAATACATGTATTTATTTCAATATGTTTTATGATGAAAGTCTTGACAAAATAGTTTTTAATGTTTAATTTAATCTTCATGATTCACCTCCAAAACGTGATTTGAGTATATACCGTCATTGGGTCATCTAACGTTTTATGTGATTATTTCAACTTTTTCTATAAGTGATACTTACAGAGACATCATTGAATGGTTGCAATTTTTAATGGAAGGAACATTTATGATCAATAACAAATTCTACGCCAATTTATTTAGCATACGATGTAGGAATTATATGTAGTTTATGAGGTTGTTTTAATTTAAATAAATTAATAAACCATCACACACTCACTCTTGCATTAGGATACTGTGCGTTAATGGCGGCAGTGACGTGTATAGATGGTATATGACATTATGAACACCTATTACCAAAAAGATGCAAATATTTATCCATCACATAAATATATGCCCCGGACGGGAATCGAACCCAGGCTCCCTCGCTCAGTAGGCAGGGTTCCTACCAACTGAGCTGTGGTGCCTTATTGTTTATTATAATTGTGGTGTTACGTATACCCTTTTTTCGAATACTAACTAGTCTTGATGTAGCTTATCTGGTTGAGTAGGGCAAGTGACCGAAACAGCCGATTTGATTCGTGATCATTCAGATATATGTATCTCAGCGTGGTTCACTATGGGTACGCTTTTATTGATATATTAGGTTGTAGGTACAGGGTATATTAGCTCTTTGTTATGTGAACGTTGATTACTTTATTGGGAAACAATTTATGTAACGTGTAACTTGCTTGCCTTGATCACGGAACACGTCAATGCTTGTTATGCAATTATTTATTACCATAAACTGTTGCTACAGTTTGATGATTTTATTTATGTTTCTCGTTACGTTTTGAATATTATACCGAACGTATGTCATGTTTGAATACATATAATGCGTTATTAAATATAAAACAGCTGTTTAGTTTTTGTCATATTTAAACGTATTTGTTTCTTTCTACTTCGCGGCCAAATATCGTAGTCTGTTAGTATATAGGATTTTTTTAAAGTGTATTTTTTTCTTCTAGTTGGACGAAAACAGTGATTTACTAAGCATGTTACAAATATATTTACTTTCCGAAATGATTTCATGTTTAAAAAAATTAACAAAAAAATTGCAGACATTTTTATGTCCGTGAAAAAACCTAAATGCATTCAGACTTACATAAGCATACATAATGCAAAAGATACGCGCAAAAAACTTGTATCTTGGTAGCGCACAGACAATCGAAACACGCAATTTACAATAAACTGTATACAGTTTGAATTAATTTTTATATTCGCACATTAAACTTGTGTTTTACCTGACTTCGAAAACGAAGGGGTAAAATATAGAGTAATTTTTGTATGGTAGGCAGCACTTAATTGAAAAATTAATAGTTGCTGTATATATATAGTATAGATATATCATATAGACATATATGATGATGTATGTAATGAATATATACGCGATATATGTAAACGCGATGATAGACGTACTGTGTGCATGGATATGTCCAACGTTTTCATTTCGATTCAATTTCATGAATCCTTGTTAGTCTGACCACCATCAGCGTACAGTGTACATATGAATCATATGAAAAAACATTATCGCAGAAAAAAGTTGTTAAATTGATAATGTGATAATAAACAACGGATAAATTACATTGATTTGAATGACATAAATTTAATAGGAGTCCTTCTAGAGATTAAAATGTGTGAAATTTTCCGCTGAATAACGCACGAGTTTGCCGTGACAATGATAACGATAAATGGCACGATAAATACTATCACCAAGGCCGACTACTAACGTAACACCGGTTAAAAAATATACGATGGTTCTTAGTTGTCTATGTTATTCTAAAACTGCAACGAGGCCGAGTTTATACTTCTATACTAGCAATCAAGCAAAAACGGGGCCTGCATATCTATGCCTTGAATACTTTTGATAATTTTAATTTAGGTAGATTTTCCTTTGGTCTAGTTCACCATCACGCGGAAACTTCTGTTTCGGCGTATTTGCATTATAGGTCAGTATCTAGCATAGGTACTTTTAGTGCCGGGTAATGGATCTGTTCCCGGGAAATAGAAAATTAAATTAAGCATGGAAGTTCCAGTTTTTAACGAGTAACGAGGAAAATCGATTCGTATATAGAAAATGGAGCAAACATGTTATTTAATAAACGCTTGATAAAAATTAAAACTGTTTCCACGCTGTGCCCACGATGCCTGTAATTGAGTATAAAAACACTAAAATAGTGAGCACTTGTTTAAGTTACAATGTACAATGTCCGCGATGCTAATGTATTTATAGTTTAGCGTACTTTAAGTAAAATAATAATTCTGTATTTTATCTGTCGTCTACGGTGTAAAAGTCTACGTTATTTTTTATTTATTGTCTACGTTATAATTAATAATTTATAGATCAAATGCTATTTTGATATTTGAAATTATGATTCTTTAAGAGTATGCAGCTAGCATTCTTAAAATAATTAAATCTAATTTTTTTCCAATATAAACGTAAATATAACTTTATTTAGTATAAAGGAATTCTAATGTAATGTGATATAAAAGTCTTGGATTAAATTAAGAAGTATTTATTATAATACTTCTCATTACGTCGATAAAGAATATTATCTCTAAATTTGAACTTCCAGCGATGTGGTGTAAAAAGTAATAAAGATTTTAACATAATTATATATAATTACACATAATACATATTATGACTGTTTTGATACATCCATCCTCGTTTTTTGTATTCAAAAATCTTATAACAAACTATTGTCTCGTAGAACGCCGCGTTAGTCATGCGAACGGCTGATTTAATTCATCGTTGCAAATAAAATTACCTGTCTGGTACTAACCCTCTTTATTTTGATTAACGCATATATAGATATACATATATATAACGTATATTAATATGCGTATTATTAACACGCATATGCATTCAATTATGGGAGAGGATTCTTCTTTTTGGTTTCGGACCTGGACAATTATGACTACGGTACAAATCTAAATTATTTGGTATCGAAAGTTTGAGTGCGGGAGTATGACACATATAGCAGAATTAATTTTCCATTAATTATGAGTTGTAAGTTTTACGCTGTTTTCTCATTAACATTAGAACAAAAGAATAAATTATCGGCGGCTTGTTCTACTGCTACCACAGATAAGTTGCGTTGTTAAAATTGGCATTTTGATGATAATTTCTTTAATAATATATAAAACTCTTTGTCTTTATTTACTGGCTGACTGATATATTAACTGATATATTAATATTGATATATTAATGATATATAGAGGTTTCATTTAACTTTATCTACCTAACTTAAAGAATGGAAGTTTGTATAAAAGTCAGTTATTTGCCAATGACACAGAATATTTTTTGATGTGGAGAAAGCAGTGGCAATGTGTATTCAAATCTCACTACGAGTAGAATTTGCGAATATATCGATATCACATTGTAGATAAGTATCTATTTATATTTGAGGAATTATTCTGGGAAATCTTAAAGTTGAGAACAACGAACAACGATAAGTACTGAAAACCTCTTCCAAGAGATTTTTAATACGTATTTGTGTTGATGTGAATTTGACCTGACGGAACAAGGATTTTCATAGAAGTACACAGGGAGCGTAAAACTCTGCTTCGCTAAGAGGCAATTTTAAAAAATCTTTCAGAAGTGCTCACTTTTGTTACCTATTAAAGATTTTCTGTGCAAAATTTCATGTTAATTCTAGCTTAGCTACCTAGCTTTTTAAGCTGGTTCCTCTGTCAGTAAGTTAACTAGTGTTAAGAGATTTAAAGTTCTGTGTAATTGGTACAAAATGTGTATCTGTTGTTTATAGAAATGCAGAAAGGTAGTTACAGCTACTATAATTATGGACTTTTAATCAATAAAGCAATAAAGGTTACATAGATTATGGGAACTATCCGTTAATTTTTCTTACTGTGAATAGTAAAAATGCTCGAAAAAACCCATTTTCAAATAAAATATTACAATTTCACTTTCAACCAACAATACAACCAGATATTATTATAAGAATTGTTTGGTAACCTCAGTGAAAACGGGAGTTGGATGATATAGGTTTTGGATATAATGATTTAGTATTTATAAAAAGGTATCAATGATAAAAAAATAGTGAAACGTGTCATGTGTACGTACTGATTTGATTGAAATTAACATTTAAAATCTACGGAAAAGCTTTTAGTGTTATAAAAGTGTTCAAGTCAAAGCTAAAATTGAATACATAAAATTAAATAGTAAGAATTGATATGCACATTTAAATTACTTAATTACTATTCGATTTGATTACAAAAAGTGATGGACAAACCCATGTACGTATATAAACTTAAGTTCTCCATAGCGTTCTTTAGGTAAAGGTATATAAAATCTGTAAAATCTTGGCAAGCGTGGATGATTATAATCTGTAACCTTATTATTAGAAGAGTTTATAAAACAGGTTCTTTAAGTAATGATGTACTCAGAATTGATGCGCTACTTATCTACGTATCAAGCAATCAATCAAATCAACCAGCATTAACGGTTATAGGGGCTTGGCCCTAAGGTATGGTCCATGAAATCATTCTTATCTACAGTAAATCCTATGAACGTCACTAAAACAATCTTGTTTCCTTTTATAGATGACAAAGATAGACTACCTACATTCATTATTATTATATAAAAAAATTACAAGAAATATCTTGCTCCGATACAATTTTATTATAAGTACATTTGCAGAAACTGAGAAGTCTGTCAAAGTCAATCGAACTTGTGTTGTAAATGAACTAAATTATTTAGTCGGCCAGCATCAGTATGAATTGGTTTTTAATTTTTGAACAACTAACGATTAATCACTTAATGTGAATTCCATTGATTACATGTAAAGGCTTTATTTGTATATGTAGTAAGAGATATTTAATGAACGATCATTGTTCAGGAATCTTCGCAGAACTTCTCAGAAGAATTTTATCACTTTAACGTTCCGTATTGGAACTATTCATAACTCGATATGGTTCGTATAATATTTAGTTTGTATCATGCAATTTTATTACGGGTCGATACACCGACTACCTACCGTGAAGTACTCGTAAATTACAGTCTAAGGACTTTTTCAATTTGTTCTGCACACACTGATTATTTAATACAAATGCCATATAATAGTACATTTGTATAAAGACACTAGTTAAATTGTACTGAAAATCTATTAAAATTAATGAACTTACTTGCGAAAATTAGCGCATATACTTTTTTTATGTTATTAGCCGACAAACGAGCAGACGAGCCACCTGATGGTAAGTGGTCACCGTCGCCCATGGACATCAGCAATACCAAAGGTATCACTGATGCGTTGTCGGCCAGGAAATGAGAAGAAGGCTAGAAAGCAAGTACTGGCTCTCAAGCCCCCAGCCGGAACACGACAAGTCGTTTGGCAGCTGACTCAAGTAGGAGGGTGGTAACTAGCCAGGCAGGCTTCACGGAAAGATAATAATACCAGTAATAATATTAATGACTAATAATAATACTGGTAATATAATCCATACACAAAGCCCTACCACCAAGCAGGCTGGCTTCTGTGGCCTCTTTACGACACCCTGTTCTGCCAGCATGGGATTGGGGGAATATTCTAAGCCGCCTCAATACGGCTAAAATTATTTTCCTGATGAACCAGGATGAAAAACATAAGTTAAAATTACAAATATATAATTTTACCTACAAGCAGAGAGGTAGTGTTCACTAGTTTTTTTCTTAATTAATAAATTGTTTTCGTGTCCCTAATTATAGGTGGGACTGAATTTCACAGTTATACTGCACGTACTGTAAGGAATGACAATAGATTTGTTATAGTTTACAAATGTTTAAGAGTTAATGTTTTTTATTAATATTCTGTACTACCGCAGTAATACTTCCATTTTCCGGGATAGAAATTGTTCTTGTACCTGATGCGTGCGACTACAACCGACAAACATTTATGTTTATGCTTTGGCTTTTACAACGGTAACAACTCTGTTACAAATTACGTCCAAATTATGTATTATAAAAATTCGACTGACACGTTATCGTAGCAGTTTTACAATTAGCGTTTAATTATTTAATGATGATTTTTAAAACTACGTTTATGAATAGCTACGCTAGCATTGGTTTCTAAATTTAAAAATTCCATCTACAACTACAACAACAAATATCAAATACAAATATGTATCAGGAAAAACACTATGTGAGTACCTGTTACAGTTAAAATGTATGTCTGCAAAGTTTAAAAAATAAAATAATTAAAAATTATTAATAACTATTAGAATTATTTCGACCAATAAAGAATCTTGCTATTATGGAAATTGCTCGTGAAAGCAGCTAATCAAGCTATGCATTCGCGTTTTACGACCTTCTCTATCTATGGCTAGAAATAGTCCATGAAAAGTTACGAAACTGCTAATGTATTTATTTTTCGCCTAGTACTCGCGGGCAAAAATAGACATTTCCTTCCGTGACGTGCGCGAGTATATTGAGTTCGTAACAGAGTTGGCTGAATTTGTTTGTTGAATTTTGGCAATGTTACTGCCTCGCAATAACGTACATACATAATTATACATCAAAGTGTAATATAAAGATATTGTAATTTCATGGACAAAGTCCCATAGTACAGTGTAACGTTTCCCGGGAGCAAAGATTTATGATATTGCTCTCGTATGATTTAACTCGGTTTAGTTTCACTATAACGACCCAGTATCTCAACCCCGTATCTTAAGGAAAATGGAGCCAAAGCATATCTGCCTAATTTAAGCTATGGGCCCTTCTATTGTGTATTTGTTGTCAATGTGCACAATAATTTTAGCTGCTATTATCAAGAATCGTAATAAATTAATGAGACAATAAATAGGAAAATTACTTAGCGTCAGAAACTTCATCATTGGACTTCTTCTTAATTTCTTGCTCCTCGTTATTATAATGAGGTTCTAGAGCTGCATGATTTTCAGCCGACATTCGCTTACATCTTCGCTGCGTTCCAATTTCTTTATAATATTAATATCGTTGTCACCTCTTTGCTCCGCCACGTATTTCTCTCGATTGGTGTGAAGTCCCTGTCGTCCACCTGGGCAACTCTTGTAGCAACCCAGCATTCTGCATACAATACGACATGGCCCATGTCCTATTTCCTCATATCATTCACGAACATATAGCGCATGTACGGAACGATTCAGATGTCATTCAATCTTCGTCTCTGTTAAAGTATTTATTATTATAAAGTTACCGTTTAAATATTGATCCATTATTTATTTCATTTGCTTATAAAGTTACGGTATAAATATTGATCTATCATTTATTTCATTTGCTTTTATTCATTTACTTGTTTCCTTTAATTCACAAATTTATTATCTCTTTAATTTTTAATTTATAATTATTATATTTACGAAGTATCATAAATTAACTACTTTTTTATGTTAATAGCTGACAAAGGAACAGACGAGCCGACTGATGGTAAGTGGTCACCGTCGCCCATGGACATCAGCAAGACCAAAGATATCTCTGATGCGTTGTCGGACAGGAAATGAAAAGAAGTATAGAAAGAAAGTACTGGCTCTCAAGCCCGCAGCCGGAATACGACGAACACCACCATTAATAATATTAATGACTTGATAATAATACTGATAATATAATCCATACGCGATGCCCTACCACCAAACTGGCTGCGGCAGGCTGGCTTCTGTCCTTTGCACCTGATTTTTATAGTACTGCACTCGACCCACCTGTCTACGTCACCTCATTTATTTCCATAGAGTTAATATTACGTAACTCTATGTTTATTTCAGTGTTCTTACTACAGTGCCGCCATCGTTTAATCAAATGAGCAACTATAGACAATTATCGGCTTCTACCTCCTTATATACTATTATTTTTATATTCATCATATACATATAATACAGCTGTGTATGAGGTGTACATAAGTTAAATGACCCGAGAGATTAATTTGCACAACCATTCGCTTCAAAAAAAAAGGAATTAATATAGCGTAAGGGAAGAATTAGATGGCGCTAGCGAGTGACAGCTGTCTATTGGTACCCGATTAGCTGTGAATATAATCATGCTAATCGATGCCCAATCGTGATTAAGTAATCCAGTGAATGTGGTGAAACTAATTTAACATTCCGTCGATATAGTCACAATATAGTATTTTGAATCTGTAAAACTAAAGAAATCGTAGCGATTGTCAAAGATTACGTCAACGCCACCTGTGTAAATGCAGCAAGCATTGCTTTCATTGCGTATGCAAATTGACCTTGAACATGTTCTATTTATAAAGTGAATTTACTTTATATTTGAAATACAATCGTAGATAACCACACGATGTCAAGGCAACTCGACTTCCTATGGTATCGGTGGGATCAATTCAATCAGCTCAGTCAATTGGCGGTTTTCTACCGATATTAAGAAATTAGGTCTTGATATGCGTCAAGTGTGAGACAGTGTGCGGTGTTGTTCAGCTTTCAAGCACGCACACATTAATACACATCGTACGATCTAACTAGCCAATGGAATGGAGCGACGTGGTGGGCTCGGCTCCCCACCATATCATCGGAATGTTTGACTCTTTGGACGGGCTTTAAATAAACCTGTTCAGTGAGTAGCATTAGTATCGTTTTATAAATTTCGGAGGCCATCACCGAAACATCATACATTCATTTATTAAAATTCAACTTTTTAGTCTGTCGCATTCATTATTGTGAATAATGTATCATAATTAGACTAATGTAAACTGAGCGAAATTATTTAGTCATAATTCGATCATCAGTCACTAGTAAGTTTCCATTATGATACACATTTCGTATGTGCAGCGATGTAAAATTCCAATAATCACGAAGTCGTGATTGAACAAATATACGATTGAGCGTGCGCACTGCGTGTAACACGATCACCCGGCGCGGGTGTGGTGTGACGTGTTATATAAATACACATAGAGACTATCTATGTACACCGCACATAACATTACGTATATCAAACAAATAGCATCCATTCACTGATGATTTCTATAGATAATTAAGGATTATTTATTAGCGACGTCATTTTTGGCAAAATTATTTTCTGCTCAAAATAAGGGTAATCTTCTTTAATTGCATGGTTACCAGGTGACAAATTTAAAATTACTTTCAAAAAGTGTGGTACGAGCGCATTTCGATTTGTTTTGTATGCCATTGGGGGTACCAAATCCGTTTTTTTAATAGTTCACTATTCAGAATTGCTGACATTTTCAAAGCCCGACCGGAATTGACATGTGCTTGTTGTACGGTTCTATACTTCACCTACTGTCCTTATATCGGCTCACTGCCGTACACGCTGCACACGCGTTCGTCTCCGTCCGTAGTCCCAATCAGACTGCCTCCAAGGGGAAGGTAATGCCCTGTTCACTACTTGAGGGTAGAGGTACATGCCTTGTTCCCCCACCACGTCACATTGTGCAGCGTTTGCGCATTAGACGACAGAATCTTCATTTATTGACATACACTACATCTGTAATTTTTGATATGTCAGGATAAACTTCACAAGATTTTCGTGGTAGGGTTATAACCTCTATTAGCGGACTACTGGAGTGCACGATTATACCCGTGACTCAGCTGTCATTTTGTTCACTCAATTGTTATTCCTTAATGAACATGCAGTGTATAAGAGCCCTTAAGTAACTAAGTTATAAATGCTGGATATTAATTATTATTTGTATGGTATCAAATTCAACCTTAATTAAGCAAATCATATAGCTGGGGTTAGGGGTATGGCTTCACTTTCTTTAAGTAATTCAAATATTAATAGAAGTACTGATACATTTGTTTTTTTGATAAGACTAGTAAGCTTTATCACAATCGACTATAAATTTCCGGTGTGATAGGATAACTCCTTATGTTTCTAGCTCACTCGTTATAATCCTACCCCATTGGTTCGTGTACATTTGTTATGAAAAGGTAAGTCCTACATCAGTTATTTAGTTAATTTCAAAGTTACTTTACAATTGTATACAGGTACAAAAATTGTAATTGGAAATACTAAGTATATGTTGCATCAAATTGGCAATATAATTGGTTGTCGTTAGGTAAATAGGAGATATATGCTTACTGTTCTGGGGTTCTGTGCATCCACTATAAGTGATAACCTTATAAAGTCTGTTACATCCGATTTTTTTAAATATTATCAACGCAGACATTTGATGTATGTATATGTCCCAATGACGATATACGGTAAATAAAATTATTCAGATTTTGAGGGTAAATTATAATATGTATAAAAGACTATACCTGAAACTACTGACACTAAAATTAAAAAAAAAGAATATACTTCTACCAATACTTAGTAAAAAACAATTTAAAACTATCAAGTGCTTACATTTCTACAGGAAATGTAAAATATTATTACGGATAAATTTCAATTTCATGGAAAGTCAGCATCACCCATTGCCATAAATAGTACCAAAGGCATCACATGCCGGTCATTGTGGAAGCGGAGTGAATCCCTGTTATTATTTGATTATAAGAATACATAAATGTGATAGGCACTGTAATTTATGATAGAATGTAAATTATGATAGAACTAAGGCGGCGAAATAAATAATAAATCATGCTTCTAACATTTTATAATGTCTGGTGAATAAATAAGGGAAAGTAGTTTGTTGGCATACACGTGAAATGATCTCGAAATGTCTACTGTAAACTGTTCGATGAAAGGGCATGACGCTGAAATGATAAATTTTCAATTTATGTTGGGCACAACGAGTCATTGATTGTGGAGTTCAATCAGTAGTTAAGTGATTTTCTTGCGAGAAATTTGTTTGTTTCAAAGCTTCCTACGAACTATCGAACGGAAAAATTTGTAATTTGATATCCATATAGACTTAAGTACATATACAAATTCACATCTACCGTTAATTTTGGGGATAAAATAAATTTGTGAAGTGCATCATGTCTCATATCAAATGAAACTGTTTGTTATGAAGAATACAAAACTACCTATATTTCATTTCGAAAATCATAGTTTAACAGACATTATTTAACGACCCCATAACCCAGTTAGTAGTGACCCTGCCTGCCGAGTGAGGGTTCCCGGGTTCGATTCCCGGCCGGGGATTTATGTGACAGATAAATGTTTGTTCTCGGGTCATGAGTGTTTGTGATGTCATATTTGTGTATGTCCATGCCACCCGCAACACAGTGAATCCTAGTGCGGGGGCGTGAGTGTGTAAATGAAAAAATATATATTCCAAATGCATGAAATTTACCATGTACTATCTTACTCCTCTGTAAGTACTGAACTCTAGAAAAAAAACGAAATATTGGATCTCATTCAAAATTAAGAGCCAAACCTATGTAAAAATCCTAACACACAAATTCTCCAGGAATCAGAAAATATTCCTGCATATACTGAAATCTATTCCACATGAGCCTTATTTGGATTTGACTGGTTTTTTGGGTATGTCCATGTCATTCCCGACTCAAAGAGTGAAGTCCTAACAATCAATTTATCAGTAAGTACACACATATCACATTCAAATGTGTAGGTTTCATTGTGGACAGTAGTATATGGTATTGATTAATGTTAACTGAATTATGTATTGTTACAATGTATAAAAATTAAAAACTATTATATTCATGTTTGAAATTGTATTGATTTTCTCTACTCATTGTTCGTGTTCGAAATGTAATCATAAAACCTTTTGTTTAGAGTAGGCCTCGGGTATCGTAAAAAAAGTCTTATTTTAGACGTGTAAGCCGTAAGTGTAAGTTGAATATAAAGTAGACAACTGAAAATAATATCCATCCAAGTCCATCGGTGTACTCAATTTAACATTATATCGAGGATATAAAATCGATGCCACTCGAGCCAAGAGGTAAAAGGTACTATAACCGTATGCGTACAATGGATGACAAAATGTAGTTTAAAATTAGATTTGGATATGTATACATAATATACAGCATTTATAGAATTTATAAAAGGCATTTTATTGAGTAAACTGGAAAAAGTGATGGACATACTAAGACAAGCCGACCTGGAACAGATACATTATTTTTGAATTATATAAATGCCAAGAAATATTAATAGAATTAAAGAATGTGTAGAAACAGTCAAAATTAGAGAGAGAACGGAAGATACGCTACCGATCTGGGCTGCTTGTGCAGTGAACCCAAACAATGTCTCAACAATGGTGGAGACAGAATAATGAAGGAGTTGGCCAAGGATAGAGAGGGTTGGAGATTGCTATATCGACTATTTCCGTGCAACGCACTTAAATAATGGATGAATGGTTAAGATTTCTTCTCAGAAGTTTACATCCAGTGGTCTTGCAATACATCTGGAATTAAGTAGAATTCGCGTCGCCTCCATGCGGAGACGGATGAACTTTTTTTACCGTCGGATAAAAGTATCAATAAATCCATATAATATTTATTATCTTCTTTTTGTATTAGATACAACAAAATAGTCTATTCGATCACTACTTAGATATATATAACTTCCACTACTTGACCATATGTTATCCACATTATTCTATTTGTTTTGAATTAAGAAGTAGGATAAATAATAAATTTGTTGTAGTAGCTTTTACTAAATTAATTCATTCCATAAATTTGGGAATATTTTAATTTATCCAAAAAGGCATGTCCTTATTATTATGTTGTGGGAATGACAGAGGGTTTAGATGCATTTGCGTTCGCTTATCCGATCACTAGTAAAGATTCAGAAAACAAGAAAAACACAAAATGAATGAAAAATTAAAGTTGTTTAATAATATTCCTACTATTTAAAATCACTGGAAATAGATACGCGTTTTATAGAAAAAAATAATAATTATTTCTTGTCGGCAGGTGCTCTTAAAAATAAGTGCAAAGAGGATGATTTGGCCCAGCGATGTCCAATAGCGCTTCCAGTGCTGAGCTCCCCGGAGATTTCATTTGCTTTGACCCACGAGGAGTTAGACAAGAGTTGCACGTAAGTATACTTGTTTATTTAACATGCATTACTCTTAGATTTAAGTTTAATCAATTCTAAGTTGGTGTTAGTGGCTTATAGTGAGGTGTTCCATTTCAGTGCTCATGACTAGGAATCTATAGATAGTTAATTAAGGGTAAACTGCAGCAGCTACGTAACATAATGTTTTCATTGTTGTTTTCGGAATGAATTCACTAATGTTAAAAACGTTATAAGTGACACTTATAGCGTTTTTAACATTAGTGAATTTAGGATTTTTTTCTTGAGATACACCAATTGTTGTTGTGTTGAATTTGATGTATTAGTAATAACTAATATAAGTCCTCTGTTTAAATAAGACTTTTTACAGAATTACTAATCGCTTCAGAATATTCAAATATGGTTTTGTAAATCTTGTATTAAATAGAAATAGTTTATTAATTTCAAAGAAGTTTATACAATTATTCCATTGTTGAGACATTATTTTAAATAAATATTATACCTGTGCCAGGATGTCCTGCTCTCCCGTATCTTACTAAATTTTAAATATTTGTTTGTGTGCATTCATGCTTGCGTGCATGTGGCGTGCGTGCGTGTGTTTATGCGTGTGTGCGCGCGTGTCTGTGTTGTGTGTGAACGTGGCTGTGTAGGTTTTATCTAAGATTTTTTTCAATAAAGCCCCAGTCTTTTCGTAATTTAGTATATTAAGCTACCCAGTTCTAGTTATAGGAATTCTGTTTTTGACGCATCCACCTTACAGTATTGCAGTACCTCAGAATTTATTGTGCAAGAGTTGTTTAGACTTTGTTTAGTATTTTATTTGTTGCAATATAACTTAGAGTATAAAAAAATCAAACGAGTTTCCTAAGTCTGTTAGATAATAAATAGATCAAGATGGGAGTGCCACGACAGTCTACCATCAATGACCATGCCTAAGTATTTTGTAGTGTTTACTTTACTATAGTAGGATATGTACAGCTTGTACATGTTATTGTCATGTCATAGAGTGATACATTGGTAAATTGTTATATGTGATGTTGCTGGTTGATTTATTTTATTAATTGTGAACCACATATAATTAGCCTTGGTCACTTTACTTTCAGCCAGCTAGCTACTTTTCTTAGTCCTACTTCGACAGTTTTGTTCACTTCTTCCCATGTTTCTCTTTAAAAACGACTGCAGTATCATCCGCACAATAATATCTGTTGTATATTTTAAAGTTACATAGGTCATATATATGTGTGTCTGTGTGTGCGTGCTTGTGCTTGACCACAAGTCACTTTGTAGTTATCCTTGAATAAATGAAGAATTTGTTTTTTTGCAGACGAGCTACCTGATGGTAAGTGGTCACCGTCGCTAGTAATACTCAAGGTATAACTGTTGCATTGTCGGCCAGTAAATGAGAAGAAAGAAGAAAAGTACTTGCTCTCAAGCAGCCAGCTGGAACATGACGAGTTATTTGGCAGCTGATTCAAGCAGAAGGGTGGTAGCTAGCCAGGCAGGCTTCCCGGAAAAATAATAATACCAATAATAATATTAATGACTTAATAATAATATTGATAATATAATGCTTACGCAAATCGCTACTACCGAGCAAATTGTTTGTAGAATGGAATGGACTGGAGTTAAATTGGAAAGGGTATACCGTTTGATAAAAGGTTAAAAGGAAAAGCAATACGACGACATAGCATAGAAATATCTCAAAGTATAGCTTTTAAATAGAAATAATCCAATACGGTATTGATAATTTGGTTTGTCATCCAAGATGTTCCTACATATATATTTATTGGCCTAATTTCATGTAAAGGTTCATGTAAACAGTGATTTAAATGCGGTGACCTGAAACCAATCGGTTAAACTTCAGGCTTTATTATTTGCCATATTCTTATTCGATAGGTAAGAAATTTTTACTTGCTTCAATATATGCACATAAATAAATCTAGTGCTCTTATTATCAATTAAAATTAATTATCATCATTAAATGTCAGTCCACGGTAGGCCCGTTTTAAGACACGACCCCTGTACTCGGATTGGCGAGACGCATGAAATACTCTACCACTATGCGAGTACCGTCGTGATTAAACTGGGCGATGGGTGAGCCCAGCGACCTCCCAACAGGAGGGACCGTTTGCCATTGTTTAAAAGCTTAACGATTGCAGATGTTTAGGCAACACCAATGAGCCTTTTTCCACGTGGCAAATGTAATTAGTTCGCTGCCATTTCAGCTTACTGACCTTCAGAGCTACCACAATAACTTTAGTTTCACCCAGATTATTTAATTCCAAACTGATATGTTTTTTTTTATTCCAAACAATGTCAGTCTTAGTGAATATTCTTTAGATTTATTTGGCGTTTAAACAAAAACTAGTCTTTACTTAGCTTTTCGCGCATGCGTAAAAGATAATACCTTGCATTGCCTTTTTTATTGTGCTTTCATTCTTTTTTTTTTATGTTAATAGCCGACAAACGAGCAGACGAGCCACCTGATGGTAAGTGGTCATCGTCACCCATGGACATCAGCAAGACCGAAGGTATCACTGATGCGTTGTCGGACAGGAAATGAGAAGAAGGTTAGAAAGAGTGAATGAATGTACATGCTCTCAAGCCCCCAGCCGGAACACGACGAGTCGTTTGGCGGCTGAATCAAGCAGGAGGGTGGTAGCTAGCCAGGCAGGCTTCACGGAAAGATAATAATACCAGTAATAATATTAATGAGTTAATAATAATACTGATAATATAATCCATACGCGAAGCCCTACCACCAAGCAGGCTGGCTTCTGTCGCCTCTTACGACACCCTGTTCTGCCAGCATGGGATTGGGGGTAGTATTCTAAAGCCGCCCCAATACGTCTAAAACCGGTTCACCTCCTCCAATTCACTTGGAACTTGGCCGTAACATGGCCATATAAACTTACAATTGCAAATTACACAGAATAATAATTTATAAAGCATGTACAAAAGTACAATGAAAATTATGTATTATACGCTAATGGTTTCGCATCTTGTGTTTCCGGAAAACTGCTTGTCTAAATACACCATAACATATATATTACTTTTTTTTACTGTTCTATCGCTAAATTTGTGACATTGTATCTGGTAACATTACGTCTGGCACCTACGTGAATGCACTGGCAATGCGCCAATTAGCGGCGCTTGAAACTAACAAGGTACTCGTAGTACAAATGTTGATTATTTTCATCGAACTAAAATGTGTATTTTGTGTCTACACTACACTTGTTTAACTAGTCAGCGTAACGCTATAGTTGGTCTGAGGAAACCTGGTTGTTTTTCTCGGTGGATATCTCATTCGCGAAAGTATATAATGAGAATAACTTGCCCGCGTCGGTGTTCCCGCCTTCTTACAATGTGTGAATCTTGAAGAGGAGAGCGAATAGGCTCTTATAAGTTAGTGCGTTCAACATCTTAGACTTCATCACCATCAGATGGGATTGTTGTCAAGCATTAAATTATTCTATGTAAAAAATATATATACACTATAATTTATCTTATACCCTATATCGTAAGGCAGTGCAGGACGGACAACGAGTACTTTTAGATTAATATGATATAGTTTACCTTTGTATATTGGTGGTATTTTTTTACGATGACCACCATTGATTGAGTTACAACTAATAAGCAAAACTACTTTTCTTTGTTGGTGTTGGTTGCAACAGTATTCTTTGGAGTAAATATAATAATAAATAATAGACGCTCCAATATTCATACCCCCCCGCGCTAGGATTATTATATCCTAAGTAAGTGACATGGACATACACAAGTTAAGACACAACAAAGAATCAAGACTCGATACTGAATATGCATCTGCCACGTGAAGATCTGCTTCGATTAGAAATCCAACGTTGTACTCTTCACCTGGTAGGCAAATATACTTTCAGTATCGATCAGAGATTATTTTCATGATACCATTAAAGTTAGTTGCACCGATGTGATACTACGATTTTTTATGGAAACAAGCAAGAAATTCCGGGATAGTATGAGCTTTGAACAAGTGATCCAATTAAACAGTAATTCATACCGATATTTTGTTAATCTGTGATTTTTTCTCACGCATAGATCCTTATAATTTTGTTTTTTATGTTAATAGCCGACAAACGAGCAGACGAGCCACCTGATGGTAAGTGGTCACCGTCGCCCATTGACATGATGCGTTGTCGGCCGCGAAATGAGAAGGTTAGAAAGCATGTACTGGCTCTCAAGCCCCCAGCCGGGCTCAAAGCCGAGTCGTTTGACGGCTGACTCAAGCAGGAGGGTGGTACGTAGCCAGGCAGGCTTCACTGAAAGATAATAATACCAGTAATAATATTAATGGCTTAATAATAATACTGATTATATAATTCATACGCGAAGCCCTACCACCAAGCAGGCTGCTTCTGTCGCCTCTTACGACACCCTGTTCTGCCAGCATGGGTTTGGGGGAGTATTCTAAGCCACCCCAATATGGCTAATAATAATTACTACGGGGCCGTCTAAATATTCAAAGAACGCGTTATATGCAATATACTAGGGACAAATATGTAAAGGACCGAAGTCCTACTTTCGGCTGTTAGTTAATACAATTAAAAATAAAAACAACGGAGGGCCCGTTTTATAAGCTTACTTTCGAAACTTTAAAAACAGCTTAAGTTGTTACAACTCCACAAGTTAGTGGAACCTAAAAGTTTCTGCTTTGCTAGCTTCGTTCGGATCGGCAGCGCGCCGCAGTGTGCGAGAAACTTCTGTGGAAACACCACACGCGCTGGTTCATCTTAATTTAGCGGTCTTGTTTGCGGCAAATAGTAATTTGGAGTTAGTTGTCCGACTGACTAACTCCACTCTGAATGGGGTTTTGGGTGTGCGGAGCAGTTTGGTTTACAAAGAGTTGTTAATTATTATGAACAATTAACTTATCAGTTACGAGATTACATACTTTGTCTGTAAATAAGACAACGAAGTATTACATAAAAATGAGGGCTTGGATTTCGCCAAAGGAAATGAAAAAAATAAGCTTTGTTTACAACTTTTCATTATTTTTCTTTTGATTGTCACTTTTAAAGGCAATGTCTAAATTACTTTTTTAGGAAAGCAAACCGTTTACTAGCACAATTTTCCTTGAATAACCTAAAGATAAGGACGTTTAAAGTTACATGATATAGCATCATTAAGTGGTACGATTTGACAGACTTTGCCCGATATCCATTTCAAAAAGTTGTATCATTTATATTAAAGAATATTTTGTGTGCAAACTGTAATATTGCAGTGTTATATATTTTTTTTGTTATGCAGTCAGAAACACGAATACGTTTCAGTTCAAAGAACAAGCGTGGTTGTAAAAAGTTATGTTTTTATTGTAAAATATTGCTGTTTTTTTGTTCCTGAGTAAATTTTTTCTCACCCTGATTTGTTGGTAGATAATAATATTAATATTAAATTTGCGTTTTGTTCGACTTTTTATAATAATATGGAACATAAATACTACAATAAAAAATAATTGAAAAGTGGCTTATATGTATGCAAATAAAAAAAATACAAAAAGTATGTTTTACTCAAAAGATAATAAATACGTATTATATTTGTACAGAAATAAATAATGTATTGAATTACACTTAGTGAAGCTTTCCTCTTAATTGATCCAATCTCTCGGGATATTTTGAGATCAACCCAAGCATTGTGGGAAGTTGCTAATTTTCAGATTTTTATCCAACCAAATTTTGTTTCAGGGAGCTTCGCATTGGAATACAATGCGTCGACAATTACACTGAAGTCTGTATGGAAAAGGAAGAACGAGTTCTGTTTAGGTCTGTTTATGCCGGTATAATCGACGTGGTACGTGAGTTGTGTACTAGAGGCCCATATCAAGACGAGTACCTAAGACACGCGGAATGCGTTAAGAACGTTCGTCCTGATTATGAAACGTGCAGCAAGAACTATGAGGTGACACTCATGACTCTGAACAATAATCACAAGCAGAACCAGTATCAAATGGATCAAGGCCATGTCGTTAACCATGAAGATTATCTGAAGACTGTGTGCTGGTGAGTTATTTTCCTCTTTTGAAGTAGTACCTATTCGTGTAATATCTTCGCAATGAATATAGTATTACCCCAGGAGATGGTAGGTACTGTCAAATGTAAGCTAGGCGTTCCAGTTACGGTTTGCGTTTTTACGCCTTTTTTTTTTTCGTTTCCAAGTGCAGAGTGCAGATATTTTACCATGCAACCGAAACACGTTGAAATATTTTAGTTAATTCCAGTAGTGTGGTAGGTAGTTGAGAATAAACTCTTTGATACAGAGCCATGTTACCTCCAACATGAGGGATTTGGCGCCACAAGGTCGTTCGTTGTTCAGTAGGGCGCACTACGAACAAGTGCGGTTGGCTTAGACTTAAAGATGGATGGAAGCCCTTACATCCTATGAATTAATAGTGACATCTACCAATGAACTGCCACGGACAGGATCTTATTCAAAGCGCCTCAAATCAAACATTGCAGAGAACCTTGCGAAATTGAGTAGTTCTTAATAATAACACCTCTTACTGCTCAAACGAGTGTCCTCAAAACTGATTTACTTGGTTCAGACAACGTTTCCATGAGTCTTTAAAATTATTTAGGATAACTTTGTTTAGATAAATTTCTCTTCTCTCTTGTAGAGGCATTAAAAACCAATAACATAATTACAGGACCAATGCGACGATTTTGAGTTCGTTATGTTAAAAATATGTAACACTGTTCTCCATTTGTTCCTAGGCTTATGGAAAGCGTTCAAAAGACTTACATATGGTTACCTATCCATATTTGTTTGTAGCCATGTCGAGATATCTATATTTGTTTGAATTATAGCTTATCGAAGTACACGAAGTAATACTTTAAATCTTAGTTCTCTTTTTATTTAAAAAAATGTATTCCTGGCTAAAATGTATATTTTCCGCATTTTTGGGTATATATTCCCGCTTCTATCTATCAAATATAAGAAAAACCTAATAGTTCCCACGTCACGTCAGCTTGTTTGGAAAAACTATCTATGAAATAGAAAAATACATATATAGTGTAAATGCTATATCCAAAAACCGTGCAGCGAGTTACTTATGAATTATTGTTTTCTATAATAAAGCTTAAATGAAGTAACCCATTTCATTTAGTTTTATTATAGATAGCAATTATTCATAAGCAACGATTTAATACATTGTTTCACTTTGTTTGTACCGAAATTTACTCAGTATATACATACATATATACTATACATACATATATTTGTAATCCACGTTTCACTGCCTTGTCCTAATACGTAACCATTAACTATAATAATCATTCATTATCCCATTTGCGTGCAGTATTGCAACGTTAAAATCTTTTCCTTTATTTACCAAGGCTTGGTATGCTAATTAATTGGCATATCCATTTATCGGTTTTACATAAATTTCCCCGATTTCGTCGCAGTGGTTTTTATGTGCTTCTCTGGTTTTCTTGCCACTTTTTGCGACGGCTTTTCCACCATGAAATCCTGTTTAACATTCAGATTGAATACTGTCGGATTTTGAAACGCACTTAAGTATTTCTTTTTCGTGTTAATGGCTTCGTTATCCGCACCTTTAACAGAAATTGAAATTATTGTCTTTTTATTTCAAGTGAAAAGTATCTTGTACAGGCACTGCGTGATATTTTTATTGATTTTCTGGAATTTGTCTTTGATCATGTACAATCCACCTTCCCTTCGTTCCGGGAAACACAATCCGTATGTTACAAATATTAATCTAAAACGAAACAATTGAACTACTTTTATTTACTCGTTTACTAAATTACTAAATTACTTTTGTAATTTTTACCCAATTCCTAAGGCTTCCTCATCAAAAATCTTGTCTATTTTGGTGATAAAAGTCAAATGAAAATTCGTTTCTGTCAAAATTATAATGAAACTCAATATCGATATATCCCTTTTGTTTTTGCTGTTTGTAACGATTTAAACTCATTGTTGCCTTAACAATAGCTTAAATTAAAATCGTAGTGGCATTGCCTGTAAAAATATAAATCCACTATAACAGGACGTAATACACCGCTGCGCTAGCATAATGGAAAGATAAATAAAAACAATAGTGTTCCCGTACAAAAACTGCTATCAGGAGTGGTATGGGAAATGCGCCAGTGGAATAATTTGAGCACAAATCATTCTCCAACAACATGGATTTATTTTGTCGCGGGTTTTATCAGTTTTGCAGATGAATGGTTTGAAATGCGATCACTGGATCGCTAAAAACGAGTGGTTCCCAACACTTTCCTTCTTCAAAAAAACTTTATGCTACTAAAGACAATTGGATAGCTTGAGTTTAGTTGCTACAACTATTTTGCATCATGGTAAGCTTCTGTACCTGCTTGCCTTGGATTTAGTTATCCTTCTAAGTACAATAGTTCCCAGTTCTGGAGCCAGTTAAGCGGGTTCATCCTTTTCCTGTAGGCTGACATCGTGTCAGTGACGATCCTGACCTTTTAGACAACGTACTATTATTTTGTTAGGTCTAACGAAATACGAAAACTTCAAAATTTATGAGGATAACATAAATAACAAATAGATGGCACACGTCACTCCATACATTTTGAAGTTGTAGAATTTCATCACCGCTGACAAACCATAGCCTAGGCTAGGTAAACAACTATAACGAATTGTTACTTAATTTGGCACAAAATTCTTTTTTCTATTTTGTCAATCGGATGGCAAGATATCAAGCATTAGAAATCTTTTATTGAAGGAGTTGAATTTTACGGCTATTTTTTATTTATATTTATAGAGATAAGTTAAACCAATTATTCTAAGCTGGCATAGAGTCCTAAGTCACTTGAAGAAGTAGGGTATTTACATGAAGTATTAAAAAGTTCATTGAACCGGAATATAGGTTTATCATTGAGGTAGTTATAACTTCTGTATATTTAATACTTTTGTACTACAGATAAACTAATAAAATAAGTCTGCTTACCACGAGTGGGGTTGGCCATGATCCGCCATAGCCCGCTACGCTGACCAAATACGGGTATGCGGATTTCACACGCCTTTAATAATATTTCGGAAATCTCTTTTAGAAGGTTTTCATACGATGCTTTCATTAATCAAAGCAAAAGATCATTAATTTTGAATACTCGCACATAGCTTAGCAAAATATGTGTAGGTTCTGAACCTGGAATCCCACGCAGGAGACCGAACGCGACAACTTCCAAAGCTCTAAATGATCATTGCTCGTAAAGTATCATAGATACGTAAGAGTAATATATTAACAAATATACGTAAATCCCGTATATGCGTTATCACATTAAAAGTTCAACTATTGTCTGGCATAGGTAATACCGCCTATTCAGACGTATAAATTCCAAATTTAATCTACGATTCCAATCCCTAGCGATTGTGTCCTTCGGTGTGTCTATGATGTTTTATTCTATTATTTATGTGTGTAACCAAAACGTATTCGCATCGAGTGCACCTATTGATATCAAACGTATTTAAAAGATGTGTTGAGGACTAAGAATAACTAGTTATCGTCGTCGGTCCTAACACCCTACTTCAAAACATAAGGCACTTTATGTAGTTTGCTTAAGGGCATACATAATAACCAGAAACTGGTACACATGCTTCACCGCCTATCCAGCATTTGTAGAGTTCTATCATTATATATATTTTACAATGATACGCAACTTTTCGACCAAGTTGGGTAGTGATCACGGTTAAAATTGGCTGTTATCTATGCAATTGTGTCAAAATATTAGGGTGTAAACATGTAGGTATATGTCATGAATTAGCCCCTAGTAAAGTGTTTGAATTATACGATGATTAAGTTCAAACTTATGTGTTTATGACTAACTCGGTATAATGTTCTATTGTAGAAGGAGGTTCACTACTGCTCAACAAACCTGCGTTGCATGACTGATATTTCTCATGTCCCTAGTTGATGATGATCTTTGTGCGGCGCCCGTATGCTCGCTAGCCCGTTTAACATAAAAAAGGAATTATGTATCAGTCCTTTTATTTACTTAGACTATATTTGTTGCAGCAAATTCCGTGAGTATTTGGAATGTTCCGAGCGGATAGTTGCAAGTTCTTGCGGTGAAGAAACGGCAGTTTTCACTAGCGCGCTCCTGAAGCGCATGGCTTCTAATATAATGAAGGTAATGTGTTTTTTTCATAATTTACTACTTAGATATTGTGTAATAAGGTGTTAGTGAATTAAGAGTGTATGATTTAGCTCCCTTGCGTGTTAGGTCACTATAGCTATAGGTCCGTCTTGTAAGAGACTTTGTACCATCCAGTCATATGTCGACGATTTTCTTTGTGGTTACCACTTTCCCACTGAAATAACCGTGAAATATTTCTGACAATGTCGATGACGTCGTCGTGAAATGTTTCGCCAGCAACAAGCGGATTCATCTCTTCTCTCTTGCTTCTTCACTTGTCATTAGGCGGGTACAAAAAAAACTCACGTTATAATGTTGACAGCTCAGTCAGCAGGTACATTTATAAAATGACTTCCTGATAAATGCCTAAAGTGACATCCGGACATTCTGACTTGTGACAAACAATATACGTCTTTATAATTAAAAATAATAATTTCTGTTTACCACTTACTTATACGAGGTTTACTTTTACTTAGAGGAGTTTGAACAACATAATTTTTTATTTCAGTCTGTATATTTTCTGCGCGATAAAGTATGAATACCTTTTTGTTGTATTCGTATTTATTCACAACATTCACTGGGAATAGTATTTAGAGTGCTCGAATGACCCGTGGCTATTTTCTGTTTGTTCCCTTGAAAAGATTTCTTTGTTGCAAATAACGTTTGTGGCAAAATATAATGAATATTGTATTGTCCACGGAAGCTATATGTACTTGGTTAGTATTTTTAATACGATGGTTCTGTGCTTTCTACCTTATTTTTTTTGTCAAATATGACGTACATACGGAAAACAATGATTGACGAGACATCCATAAAACAGACACACTATTATATCTTAGGTCCCAATTTGTGTGATATATATTTTATGCCAATAAACTGCGTAGGTTATTATTAGTAGGTTATTACATTTTCAGTCATTTTTCTTAATGGGTGGGGTTCGAGAGAAAGTTTAAAAAAAAATTTAACTACAAATTTTAGTTGGAGCCAAATAGCTATCCGAGCTGGTCAATACCGTACCCTCGCAATTATACATAAATTGTAAAATGTTTTTTTTGTCTATAACTTATAGTGTACAATAAAGTGCAATAAATAAATAAGTAGGTAATAATTAAAAACATGGGGTAGCATTATTACTAACAGAGATTGACACGATCAATCGACTACTTGCAGGTGAATTTGAACTTCGCCTACTACCTTTTATGTACACCTTATCATTTTAGTACACATATTTAGATTGAGATTAATTAAGATAGCTCAATTTAATTATTTGTTAAAATTATCCAAAATCGTAACTTTTAACCAAGTGCTACTTCGAGCTCAGTCAAATTGGATTAAAGATTGCTATGTAATGTTAAATTTCTTGTATGTTTCTAAAGGCACAAGAGGCTTCGGTATTTAGGTTGACCTACATCGCTTTGTTGGAGCATGCTTCAAGCCTCCGGAATTACAAACAGAACGTTCTTTTGCTTAGTCGATAATATGTCGTAGATAACCAATCAGTACATTAATTCATCGCTTTTTGAGGTAGTGTCGGCTTCTTGGCCCATTTGGAAGGGCCTTGCCTGCTGAGTTACGGGTCCCGAGTTCGTCCTGATTTATGTGACAGATACATAAATGTTTTCGGGTCATTGTTGTGATTTGTTAACGGTTAAGCCAAGAGCAAAAGGGAAACATAGGACGGGGGCGTGAGTGTGTGAACGTTTATTATTATTTATTCTGTTTTATAAAAACTTTTTATTCTTTACAGAATTTTTGCCTAGAATACAAGGACAACGAGTGTTCATTATCGGGGAAAGCAACGCGACCAGCCCACACGGTGTACATATCAGCTGTTCCTATTTTAGTCACAACGGTGACATATTTATCACGCTATATTCTACCAGAGTAAACTACATCTAATTCTGTGAAGCGACCTCTATACGCGAATGCACGGAAAAAAGTGAGGATTAATTTGCGATTTCACGTACGCGCTTTGCGGTGTCGCGTTACTAAGGAACGAGTGTAGAGGGACATTTTATTCGCGCAGTTTCCAAATAAACGAAATAGTATATATGTAGTTAAAATGTTGAATTTTTAATCGGAACACGTGTGCGATCTTCTATTGCATTGATGTATTGCAACGTTCAATAAACTGTAAATATATTTTTTTATAAACGTCGTGTCTTAGTTCCTCGGTTTAAGGTGAAATAATTTACAAATTATTTTATTAAGTAATCTACTGGCCCTATCGTTGTTGTTGGTTAAAGTGGGAATGTATTGTTTGCATTTGCCTCGTTACTTTTTTGTTTTGTTGGATGAGGTAGTTAACTTCGAAATAGTATGTTACCCTATTCTCACGTAGAGTATAATCTAAATTATAGCAAATATGTTTACCTCGACAGATTAAGTGGCGGGCTGTAGGAATATAATACTTCCATAACCAGAAGACGTTCTGTAATTAAAAAATGTATGAGTTTGTTTGTTGAATATAGAATTGGTTAATAATTTGGTTTCAGCGCCATCTAACAGATTCTATCCTAACTATGAAGCATCGTTTTTGCAAAAGTTACAAGATACTGAGAAACACATAATTGATTATGTATTGTTATATGGCTGATTGAATATTAAAAAACTTTACTTCGGTATTTGGTACGATTGAATTTTCATATCACAGTCGATTCAGACTGGTGTAATTATAATTATATACAACACGCTAGTTCCGTTTGAATCGCTGGACGTGTCACGAACATTAATGTTACAAAGTGGTAGGTAACAATCAAAATTGTTGTTTTATTTTTCGCCACTAGAACATTCAGATACAGACATAGTGTAAACCACCAATATTACATTGTTGATCCCGGCGTGATATTATTTAGCATCGATATCATCTTCAGAGTTTGAAATTATATTCATAAATACGTAACTTGCGTTATCATGATAGCCGGGGGTAGATTGATTTTTATTGTTTTGTGAGTTACTTCACATGGCTGCTACACACATTAAAATTCAAATATGTTTATTAAATAAATATCCATTTAAATGTTGACGAGTAGCGTATGGAAATCTGTTCTGTATTTTAAAAGGGTCTGAGAGGAATATCCTGATGGATTCAGCGCTATTTTGAATATGTAATAATTTAATACTCAAAATTAGTACGGTTATTTGAATTTTTATTTTCATATCTAAATGGTGATATTTGTATGGTGTGTCGGCATTATTAGATGTCAAGAGTAAAAAAATCACTATTCTTAAAATATATTTATCGCTAGTTTAAACTAAATACAGTAATTGAACCAAATGTGTATAACAAATGTTAACACTGGAATAGTTGATAGTATCAGGCGTTACTTTGCGAAAATTCATTGTTATTAAATTAATAATAATTTATTAACACTGGAAATTAAAAACCTCAAAAACAAACCTAACCTAACCTAACCAAACCTAAGAACTATGTTTACACTTAAATGTTTTAGATTTAAAAAGATTATCATGTAAATGTTTTTTATTTATTTAACAATACGTCTTGTTTTAGAGTTAAATTGATACTTTTTTAAACCTGCAGTTTAGGAAAATTTGAATATGTCCATCTAAGTGTAACTAATTTTTATAATTCATTTGCAAATATTATAAAGTGAAAAATTGATTGGCAGTGTATGGAGCAATTACAGAAGCGTTCAAAATCTAAAATTGTCTAGGTAGGTAAATAAGTACTTATATCGAAACAGATACCAAACTTTTTAGTCTTGTAATTTAAATATCTTCAGTTTAAATGTTAATTTAAATCGTTTATTTTAATATTAGAGCAACAAAAACTGTACAAGCGTTTGTTCATATTTTTTTACACTATACGTAAACCATTCTCGTGAAACATTCTCATCTATCTATCGAAAAATTTTTGTTCCGGGCCGCTGAAGGGAAATATGCGTATTCGTTCACAATATACGAAAATATTGTAATGGATTCCACACACGATTACGCATCGCTTGCTTAGGTTCCAACGATTACTTTTCATATACAAGTGCGTTTTCTGTACAGGGTAGTAAGGTACCTTACCTTAACGAGGTAGTTACAGTTCCGAAAAACGTTTTAAAAGACTGTACTAAACTTGATTAACTTAAATTGAGACATTTTAAGCTGCATCCACTTGACGATATACTCGAAAACACTTTTTATAAGGATCAAAAACTTTTACTTGTTCAATTGAGGTCGCGCTATAAATGTAAGAAATCGCACAGATCTTCTAGTATATTATTATGAGATAACCGATCATAACGTAAAACTACATCAGTATGTAGTTTTATTGTAGTTCTTGATTTTTTTTTTATTTGAATTTGATTGCTTGCCAATGACTTTAAATTTTATTGATATTTATTACTTTTAATGCTTGCTGATGAACCTATATAATTAAATAACTTGCATAATATTACATTATGGGAAACTTCTGAATTGAAATTCCACAATAAAGTATAGGATTTATTATAATATATTATAATATTTGCGTGTAAGTGTCGTCATATGAGAACGTCAACGTGGCGTGAGTTTCAAAAGTTGTACCTTGAATACAATATATGTGGACATACTGGCAGTTAATGAGCGAAAACACTTCCAGCTGCAACTCGAATTGTGAATCTTTTACATACAATATAATATCATTAATTATGTCAAAAAACTTTTACATAGGGCAGGTAAAATTACATCGTGTCTTAAACATCAATCATTAATGCTTTATTACCTACAGTCTGTAAAAAACAAAATATTGTGTTGCTTGTAGACTACAAATGATTTAATTTTCTTGTTACCATTAAATTGTTTTCCGTCAGGCGAGATCGCGTGAAAAAGGGAAGACTAAATTAAAATAACTGTTCTGTGCTTAAATTACCTAATTACAAATAATTTCCTTGTTTATTGTTGTATCAAAGTGATGGTTAATTTTGTTCTTTATAAATAGGTATTTAGTGATTAAAAAAATATTTTTTTAATTTATTCAGTTGGATATTATGTAAATATGTACTTTTAAATGTACGTTGCTTTTATACTAGGTAATACTCAAAATAAACTAGAGTAAGAGTTGATATATGTTTTGTGTTATTATCATATAAAATATTTTAAACATGTCCCAAATAAATATATATAGGGGCAAACAATAATTTTCTTGATACCATTTGACAATTTAATGAATATTTAATTTACATAAATAACACGTGAGAAACAAACAAATGATCACTATTAGTCCTATAATTTGTTGCTGTAAGGTTTCTACAAAATTAGAAACAATTTAATTTTTCAATTGAACATTCTTAACACATTTTTGTTATTCGAGCTCGTATGTATTGCTCATTGGTGGTAACATTTTATTTTATTTCAATATTTTTGTAGTTAGCTCAGAATATCCTGTGATATCTTTAGAAACTATTTAAATTAGTTTTTAATTAATTACTTATTGTTTGTTTGTAAACGATTAAAATTGGTATCTGGACAGAGATATTAATTTGTGTGTGTAAAATGATTATCAAGAAATAACTTACTGTCTATAATGTTGCCATTTTAATCTCCAAATAAATACATTAAATCTATATCTTCGAACGTCAACATTTACCAACCTAGCAAAATTTGTCACGTTTTGTTTAGTTTTGAAATCTTTTGTAGCTGGTTTGTATTTTCCCTAACATCGTCACGTACGGACAGTAAAGGATTGGCATTAGGTTATATGCTTCGACCTTTTCTGTATCTGCAACTTTTGTTGCTGTTTGTATTGTAAAATAATGCCACTATGTAAGAATACTATTGATTTATAGACTATAAAATATGAGTAATAATAAGTAGTTTTTTTCAAACATGCTATTGTTTTCATGTGCATTAACAATATTTTAATTTTTGATATTAAGATATGCGGATATTTTGAACAAGAGACAATTCGGATATGAGGACTTTTGATGTGTGTTTGGTTCTTTTAAACTTAATAGGATTTTCCGTTCCTACGCAATTTCTCTATTTCACAAAATGATAATACGTGTATCGTGATCTTATGAATGAAACGCAGCCAAAACAGGAATAAAACTGTATTTCATGC